>JAGFMF010011709.1:3040234-3098443 GCA_019455555.1 Galemys pyrenaicus | reverse complement strand
GAGGTGAAGGTGCACTGGTGAGATGGTGATGGGGAATACATGGGGATTACAATTAATGGCAAGTATATGTAAATTTTAAAATATTTTAATAAAAAAAAGTAAATAAAAAAAATCTTAGTGAGTACAGGTAGAACCCAGAAATGCAGGCACTTGACAGCTAAGCAAGACCAGAGCAAAGACAGGCATCATGACCATTCATCCAGAACCTTCAGTTTGCTACCCGGCACTACCATTCAGTTAGGTAATAAGTCTGGGGTCGCGGCGGGAGAAAGCCTAGAAATGAGGGCAGCAAGCATCAGGCCTTGCAGAGGAAGGACGAAGCTGCTGCTCAGCCTGCATTCTTGGCTCCCATTTCCAATGTCTTGGCTAACACCCCTCCCCTCCATGCTCACTCAGATGTGAGTGCTCTACCAGTGACTCCCCTGGTGTATGGAGGGCAGCCTGCCCCAGAGAGTGGTCCTGATCGCACAGGAACCACCACCCCCACACATGCTCTAACATGGGCTGCAGGATCCAGCATGGCGGTCCTTTCCAGTGTGACTCTCTTCACTGCCTGAGATTGCCTCTGCCCGAAGACCGTGTCTTACCTTCGGGTGCACACAGCTTCCAGCTGGTAATAGGAAACCCATTATCTTTATCAATGAATGAGTAAAAAATGAATGATGAAAACACACATTGAGTCGTTAAACACTCTATAAGGAAATTTCAAACTCCATGACTTTCTACTCTGTGGAATTACTTATACAATATGAGGCTGGAGCCAGTCAGCCTTCATTAGTACACAGAGAAAGTCTGGTTGAATTTTCTCTTGAGCTGAAGGGTCAGGTCAGGTAATGCTGTCACATTTTATCAGGAAAGGGAAAGAGTGGACACAGGAACAGAGCTTCACAAGGTCCACCTGCCTCCACCATTTGTGGTGTTTTTAAATCTCCTCCCTGCCATTCATTGTGAAAACCCTGTATCAAGTTTGCAGTTTTAATTCCCAAGGCAATGCCAGCAGCTCCAGTGATGTGACTAGAACCTTCTTCTGCCTACCAGCATTGGCACAAATGAACAACTATGCAGTGATGGTCTATGTCCATTTCATGTCTTAATTTTGGAGAGGAATTTTTTAATCATCTCTGGATCTTCATATCTTTGGAAAAATTCTTAATCCTCTCTCCCTCTGAGGTCATTCCATCTCATCTAAAAACATCCTCAAGGAGATTTCATGGCTACTATCAAGGAATGTTAACAAAATCAACAAAGGCGAAGAAATCCATGGGAACAGAAACGACTGATTTCCTCTACAGAGTCTTTGATGCCGCTCCCCCTTTGCACCGCCCTCTCCCCACACTCACACAGTATCGTAGGTGCCACGTGAGTGTTTTCTGCAGTCAGTTTCTTCTGTGCAAAATGTCCATGTCTCTCCATTAACTTTTTTTCTTTACCTTAATGATTCTTATCTATTTAGTCTTACTTTTCACATTATCTCTTCCATAAAGTATTTTCTAGCTTGCTAATGTAGGTCTCCTGTCTGACCTTTAATTTCTTTGTATTTTTATCTTCCCATTTGCCACATGATATTATAACAACCTATGAGTCTGTATTCACCATTAGATTGAGAATTCTTAGAAATATTGGTCTGTTTTTGCCTTTCTCCTCAATAGCAGTCATGGTGCTTAGACCGCATGAGCCATTACAGAAATGCTGTGGTTTTCTGAAAAGTAGGGGAGGAGAAAGGGAAGACATGGGAAGTAAATTACAGGGGTAGGAACACAGAAGCTGTGAGTCAGGAACATGTGTCTGGCAGCTGGTCCTTTCCCTTGATGCTTTCACAGACACCCCTTCTTTCCTTGAACCCAAATTCACCTCCCTGAAAAGTAGACATTTTGGTCCTGTTTGCATCTCTTATAACCAACTGATGGAGATAGTTAAAGATAGTGGTTGACTTTGTGAGTATTTCTTTCCCCAAGCCAACTTGTGCGCCTCCAAGGTCAACACTCAAAGTACAGAGAAACACAGTTGCCTCCCTAGGACATGCTAATCATAATCATGGGGTAAATCATAGGAAGGAGAATCAGGTGAAAAGTATACAGTGAAAGAAACCTCATTGTGAGATTTTTATTCCCATTCCTGCTACTGGAAAGATATGGATATTCATAAAATCAGAAAATTTTATTCTCATAAAATCAGAATAAGTGTTTTTTATACAGACTAAGTGAGATAATGTGGTTTCCTCTGTACAACACCTGGCTTGTGCACTCACACATGTTTTGCAAAGCTAGTCAGGTGTGTGTGTGTGTATGTGTGTGTGTGTGTGTGTGTGTGTGTGTGATTACTGGGGGAATTATGTTAACAGAGATTTGGACTATTTCTACAGCATGTGAAAATGTGGGCATTGCATCCTAACTAAGATTATTGGAAGTAAAATAAGCTGTGAACTGGGATCCAGAAAACATGAACTTCAGCTTTAAACTTCTACCACTTAACCGCTTGATTTGGGAGAAATAATGACCTAAATGGACACATTTCCATAACCCTAATATAGAGCAATTAAACTAATCTATGTGCTTTCCTCTTACTCTATCATTTTCTGTTCAGTACAATCAAAAGTTGTCACATGACAAGCAGTAGTGAGGCTTCGGCAGGAGAGCAGGATGCCAGCAGAACAAAGCTAAAGGGATGAATTACATAGAAGCAAATCTGGCCAGTTCAGTCCATCAGGACACAGCCCCCACCCCCCGTCTGCCCCCCAACACATGTAACTACTCATGGAGATGATGACATCAACTTCAGTGACACTGTTACTGTAGAGTTGCCTGAAGACGGGAAGCCTTCCCAGATCAATCCAGACAAGTCTCCGTCTCTTATAACTTGGTGAAACAGCAAAGAGCATCATGCACATCTAATTTAACTCACAGCCAATAGCCCCATCAGCATGAAGAATGTGAGACACCCACATCGAAATTGAGTTTAAGTAGTAATTGGGCACAAATTTATTTCTAGGAATGGAGACACAATGAAATGTCCAGGTTGTCTCCCAGCACACCAAGCGCCCCCGTGATAAGCACATGGAGCAGTCATGTGTTTGGAAAGAACGTCTTTCCTTTGATTCCAGAAACATCACTGAGCATGTGACCCAGAGAGCACGCAACACACATGGACACAGCTCCACACTATTGTCCTTCCCCAGGCAGGACACACGTCAGTGTCACTTCCAGCCATTTTATTTATTTTTTAAAGATTTATTTATGCATACAAGCACTGCAGTACAGGCCAGAGGTGTGTGGGGGGTGAGAGGACTCACCATAGAGAGCGGGGAGCAGAACAGGCAGAGCAACAGAACTACACTGCTGAGAGGAGCAGCGGGCACAACAGGAGAGGTCTGCTGCGCCCTGTGGATCCCCTCCCTGGCTGGCAGCAGGGATCGAACTCATGCTGCAGTGGCTGCGGTTTGCTTCATAGTGTGTTGCTTAACCCACTGCGCCACCAGGGAGGCTCTTCCAGCCATTTTAATTTGAGTGTCACAGTTTGAGTTCCCAGTTAGTTTAGTGGTCATAAGCTGGTCTTCAGAAGTGTGCATCTTATACTTTAGTCCTCAAATGAAATCCATTTAAAGAAAGAATGAACATAAAATATAGAGCAGCTTAATCACTGCCTACCTGCTGACGCTGGCACCTCAGGGGCACCTTCCACCACGCTGTGTTGTGAAAGGGGTATTGGTGTCCTCAACAAGCTGACATCAGTCATGATACACCAAATGACTATAATCATATCATAAAAGTGACATTTCCATTCATGTATATAATTTTTATTGAAAGCACTTTTTCATTTGTTCTTCCAAAGAAATTGATGTAGGCAGAATAGGAACTTGGCTTCTGTAGAAACTGAACTTTAGGTCAGTGGCTGAAGGTCACTCAAGCTAGAATGTAGCAGGACAGGCTTCTCTCTGCAGATCTTTCCTTTCTAGTTGTCCTAACTGAAAGATCACTGTTCTTTGTTTTTTTTTTTAAAGATTTATTTATGCATACAAGCACTGGGGTACAGGCCAGAGGTGTGGGGGTGGTGAGAGGATTCACCAGACACAGAGCGGGGAACAGAACAGGCAGATCAGCTGAAGTACACTGCTGAGGGGAGCAGCGGGCGAGGCAGGAGAGGTCTGCTGCGCCATGTGGGTCCCCTCCCTGGCTGGCAGCAAGGATCGAACTCGTGCTGCAGTGGCTGCGGTTTGCTTCATAGTGTGTTGCTTAACCCACTGCGCCACCAGGGAGGGCCCAAGATCACTGTACTTTAGAATGTTAATAACGCATAGGCAATTTCCTCCTATGGGATACATTTGTGGGGAAAAGACCCTTAGAGAGACTCCTCTTGCCCCTCCCATTCTTGTGTGAGTGGCCGTGGCAGCTCTCCTTCCTGTTAGCTGTGGCCAAGGGCACAGAGTCCCAAAGAGATCGCCTACCCCCTAGTGTTGTGCTCCTGGGTGGCATACCCCCCCGCCCCGTTAGGTCCCCAGCTGTGAAGTGGAAGGGAATTCTTATGGGTGCGCCTACCTTTAAATACCATTCACTTGAGCATCCATGTTATTCATGTTCTTGAACGGGAGCCCTTTACATGAGCCATCAGGATAAATATAATGAGGATGTGAAAAGGAATAGGCCACATGTATATACACACTTAGGTGTATCTATAGGTATACATGTGCCTATATACACCTATATGGGGATATTAATATATACCTATAGAATATATATAGAATTCTATATATATAATATAGAATATATAGACACAGATATATATATACCTATAGATAGAGGTATTCATATATGCCTGTATACACCATATATGGAGGTATTCATGTATACCTATATGTCTAGAGATGTGATACATATGCATATATATACAAACATGTATACACATGTGTATACGCACACACACCATAAAGATCTTTATGGCTTCACTTTGAGAATGGCAACCTGATCTTTTCAAGAGGTAAGAAAGGTATACAAATTCTATGCAGGAGCGACTCTGTAGTAATGTGCTTGAACTTTTGGTTTAATTTTCCCTCCCTAGTAATTACCTTATAGATTTTATCTGTGTCATAATGAAACTACTTCATGTCTGAATCCACAGACACTGTATGTGATCTTATTTAATATAGTCATGATTATCTCAATATGATTTTAATTCTATTTTTCCAATGAAAAATGGTATTGAGTATTTTTATTTGCCTATTCTTATAAATTTCCTTTGGTGAAAGTCTGTTCAAATATTTTCCCAATGTTTTAACTGGAATTTTTGCCTATAGTTGAATTGGGAGCTATTCATGGACTTTCTGGGTTCATTATCAGACAATGTCTTACAAAGAGCTGTTATCAGCCAACTCTTTGAAGCGTCCTTGAAAGGACAGTTTAGTTCTGAAAAACTCTTGGGTGGCTACATTCCTTTTGTTTTGGTTGGTTTCTCCCAAGAAAACTGCTAGAACAGGGTAGATGGGCAGTAAAGACTAGCGAGTGGGCGAGTGGGTCTCTCCCAGAGACTTGGAGGCCACGCTAAGGATTTGTGGCTGCATCTCTGGGCTAACCTACTAGGGAAGACTACTTGGTAGTAATTCATATGGAAGATTCACCAGGAATTAATCTTGTTCAGACTCAAATGGCTCCTGATGGCACCTTCAAGCTGTCCAGTGTCTGCAGGCGGCAGCTTTCAACACCTGTTTTGAAATCTTTCCAGACCAAAATTATCTCAGCCAGTGTTTTATGGTGTGAAACTGGCTTCTCAAAGGGACATAAATCTCTTTCTTTGGAGAAAATTCAGAGTTTATTCCGATAGCAAGCACACCTGCTCACTGTTTAGACAGGCACGGTTGTTCATTCAGACATGAGCAGTGGTGGGTACATATATCAGCTTCTCCACCACGTCTAGTTTACCAAGTATCAGGATCATTTTGTGAACAGTTAAGCACTAATATTTTTTTCTAGGCCCCGAGGGAATTAAAGGAAACAAAGAAAAACTGTAGTTTAACTTTCAAATTTAAACATGTTTGCTCTCCAAAGATGCTATGATAAAAACAGTTAGTTGATAGATTTTATTTGTAAACCATTTCTCTGATAAAGGACTTGTATCCAGAATGTCAAAGAAATTCTCACAATGCAATAAGACAAAAATCCCAGTTAAAAAAAATGGGCATGCGTCTGAATAGACATTTTACCACAGGAGACATGCAAGTGGTAAAAATACAACTAATGGCTCTATTTTGGACAAAATAGGAATAAGCTTATGCAGATACTTGTGTCTGCCTGCTAGAATGGCAGAAGCTAAACGCAGTTGTGTTTCAGTGTTGGTGAGGGGGGCAGCCTTCTCGGGGGCTACTGAAGGTGGGTGTGCAGGATGCATCAGACCTTGCTGGAAAGCAGTTTGGGTGTCCTGTTAATGACATGTACATCCGCGCCATGACGCCACCGTGCTATTGTAGGCATTTGGGTCATGCCAGGCGTTGCCACCACAGGCTGTACTCAGTGGCGTGTAGCTGCTCTGTTCATGGTTGACCAGGAGGAGAAGAGCCGAGTGGCTTTCAGCTGGTGTTTGGGTGACCAGTTGTGACACTGTTGATGGGATGCGCTCGGTCCTGTGAGGGAGCAGACTCCTAACTTGTGACTGTGTAGACGCGTCTCACAAGCTTTGTGCTAAAGAAAGAAACTAGACACGGAAGGAGGCAAAGGTGATCCCATGTCCGCGAGACTCTAGCAATGACAATATCGCACTGGAAGACAATAGATGCTTGTCTGCAGGGAACTTTGGGGAACAACGGGGTGTTCTGTGTTGTCGCTGTGGCGGTGGTTACCCTGTTATATATGTTGCTCAGACTCAAGCATACACAAAAGTCAGTACATCTTATTGCCTATAAACGTACTGTGGCGAAGCTGACTGAACACCTGTAACTCATCCCCACTTACCGTTGGTGCACGTTGCTGGGATATTTGCGGATGTGGCATGGAGTAAGCACGGGGCTGCGGTTTACTGGGGGGCAGTCAGCAGACGTACCCCAGAGACCGTGGTCCCGCCTCTGATGCTGAGTGAGGAGGACTGGCTCATAGAGAGGACCAGGCGATGAGGCCTCTCTGAAAACAACGGGGCGGACTGGGGAAACAGCCTGCCTGCCCCATCACTGTTACCTGAGTCCCCCAGTGCTTTCCTCAGGCCCCAAGCCAGTAGCACGCCGGACGTCCAACTGCAAGACTGAGGGTACTGGGCGGGGTGGGGTCGGATGGAGGTCAGGGCGGGGAGGCCCAGAGGGCTGTGCTGGACTGTGGGTGCTGTGGCGGGGGTACGCTGTGATGATTTGTCTCTGAAGAGTGCGATCCTGTACCTCGAATCATAGACAGTGTTAAACCAGTGTCACCTCCATAAAAACTGTTTTAGAAGTAAAATGACAAGTAGCTGGATCTCATTGAAGCATGGGCTCTTCACGCAAGGCTTACGGCGGTTGAGGGCCCGGCGGCCAGCCCCAGGAGCGGGCGGCCCAGCGGGCACATCAGGCTGTGTTTGTGGACTTGACCCGAACGCCAGAGGGGGACGCGCAGGTGCGTTTCAGCAGGGGCAGCATCTGAAGAATAAGCTGCACGGTGACCTCCTTCGGTCAGTCCGTGTGCACGTGCTCGTGTGTTTCGTGCTGTCTGGCCCCTGAACACACGCGTGGGCAGTGCTGTCTGCACCTAGAGCCAGGGTCCGTGGGAAGCAGCCCCTTGGCGAGGCCGGGCCATGGGCAGCATGTGGCCTGCTCAGGCCCTCAGGCCATTGGGGATGGAGCAGACGTGGGTGTGGCGTCTCACCCGTGAGTCGGAGGATCTTGTGGTGGAGAAGGATGGAGTCGCAAGGGATTTCCAGCAGATTAGGGGACTGCAGGCAGCGAACAGGCTCACCTGTGTGGGTGTGGTTCAGAGGCTGTGCAGTATGGGACAGCAGCTCTGACGGTGCAGCCGCTGACACAGCTTCTGGGGAGGACAGCGGGATCCCTGTGGGGCCAGCAGCCACGCATCTGGGTCACTGTCGTGGGGACCCTGTGTGCAGGTGCCTGGGGGGCTGAGGTCCAGTGAGCAGAGTCTGCCTGTGGGCAGTTAGTGTGAGTCCCAGAGACGAGACCAGCACCCTCCAGGAAGAGAGGGAGGCCAAGGTCAAGACTGGGAAAGTGGAGACTAGATCGTAAAACTTTCTGTCCTGTGGCCAGAAGTTGGAATTTTAGCAAGTAGGTCTGCACCCCTCAGTGCCCCCACTGCAGTGCTTCTGAAGACAGAGAATGAGCATTGCAGCATCCCCGCACTGTCTCTGAACTTAGAAATCTTGCCTTTAAAAAGTGAATCTTGTGGCCCACTGGGTGTACTTGAGGGGAATCACTTGCTCCCACGCCATTAGGATATGCTGACCCTCAGGCATTTGGCCCGCACTTAGCAGTGGCTAGCTTAGTGAGCTTAACCAGGGCATACACCGGTTTGAGCGGGGGGCCCAGTAGGTGTCAAGCTTTAGAGCACCATTGTGACTCTCCCCATTAAGGAGAGGCACGTGTCTCATGAGGTTGTACACTGTGATGGAATAATGCACCCAAGTTCACTGCTCTGTCCCTGCAGTGCCGTATTACGTTATCTCTGAACTTACTGCTAGATTAAAAGGGTCTGCATAGTTTATGCTCTCCAGTGACTTTACTGCTCTCTAGAGTCGTGCTATTAAAAAGCACCAAGATTACTTCTATCAATTAGCGATATTATACTTAAAGTCTAGATAAATTATTGCCTGGTGTTTGGAGCTACTGTGGAACTCTGCCTGGAGTAAAACACACCAATGTCCTTGCCTCGTGTGACAGGAAAGTCACTTTCTACATCCACGTGAATCACAACGATGAGGACGATGGTGAGAACGGTGAAGTAGTCCAGGTGCATTCCAAGAAGCTGAGGGTAAAGCTTCTCAGTAAGGCCCCTGGCTTCACCTCTAGGTGGTTGTGTGGCGGGTAGATCGACCTGCGGTTTGACAGGGGTGCCGGTGAGCAGACCTGAGTGCAGCGTGCCCTTGCAGTAGCAGCTCAGACACGGCTGTGCCCTGAGATCAGGGGCAGTGGCGATTCCGTGGAGAATGAGTGCTTGACCTGAGTCTCGAAGCTGGTGTAGAAACTGCACAGCCGTGAAGGGCACAGGGATATGCAGACCAAGCTTTGCAACAGACAGCACGGCAGAGAAGTGGGGGAGATCGGGTGCTTTGGAAGGTTAGTTATTTTTGTTGGCCTACACATCCGGGTATAAAAGAGAGAGTGACAGACAGACCTGTGAGCTCTGCCATGGGGAACCCACAGAAGAAAACATGGGTGATGTATTCAGTGACATTGACTTACAAACCCACCTCCATGGTCAGGGAAATGCAAAAATAAGCAGTTGGGATTATCTCATTGCAGAGGTTTTACACAGTTAAAGAGAACAGGAGATTAAAAAGATACCCTACTGAATGAGGCAAAAATAGCCACTACACAATCATAAAGGGGTAATATTCAGGATACAAATAATTCAATTTAACAATAAAAACCCCAATTAATAAATAGGCAGTGGTTATGAACACATGACTCACCAAAGAGGCTCTTCCGAAGGCCAGAGGACACACGGATAGATGTCCATCAGTTTAAAAAGGGACGTGTAGCTCACGACCACAGTGCGAGGCCACTTCTCACACACGGGACTGCGTGTGTTGATAAGACCTGGCTGCAGGTGCAGAGGGTGTGGAGGGAGCGTCGTGCTGCGCTGTTGGCAGGACTGTAACCTGGATTTACCCTAAAAACAAGAAAACTCTGAAAATGGGCGTACCATGGGGACAGCCATCCTAGTCCTGGGCTATTGTCCAAAGAAGGTGAAGCCATGAGGCTGAAAACACCACACGCCCTGCAGTGTGTGCCTCAGCGTTATTTACAGTGGCTGGGACGTGGGACGGGCTGGAGCCCTCCCAAGGCGCCGTCTGTCCTCGCCCTTCGGCCGCTGGGAAAGCGGGAGTGTTGCCGTCTGGAGCAAAACGGAAGGAGCTGGTGCGACTCACCTGTAAGAAAGCGAGTCGGCGTGACAGAGGCAAATACTGGATGTTCAGAGTGGACGAGTCAACATAGCGAAACACCCACATGCTCTAGGGGACACTAATAAATGAAGCTCTGAAGTTAAGGGGAGAGCGAGAGAGACGGTCAGGGCGAGATCAGCAGCAGCGCTGGCTTGAGGGTGGAATTTGGTCCGGGTGTGGGCCTCCCCGGGGCCATGTGCAAGCAGATCTGCCGGCCCAACCAGGTGGGTCTCTCGTGTGTTTAAGGTGGAACCCCAGCCCATAGTTGGACCCCTCTCTGCACCACCCGAGGGCCCTGTCCCCGGGGAGAACGGCCTCTCCTTGCTCAGTCACCGGCACAGCGCTCATGGACGCTCGGCAGGTTCTGGCCTATGTTGTCCAACCCAAGCCGCCCACCACATAAAGCAGCCAGCAGGCCACATTGCCGTGGGGAGTCCGCATGTCACACTGCTGCTGTGCGTGCAGAACTGTGGCAGTTCAGGGGCCACCGTGGAGGTCGTCTCCTCGGCCCTACTCCCTCCCGGCACACCTGTCCTCTGACCGGCCTCAAGCCTGGCAGTGGCTCGCGGGCCCTCAGTGGCGACCAGCTTCATGACGGCCACCGTGCTGATGGGCGTGGTTTCTAAGAATCTTCCTGAGGATGCTGAGCTGGCAGTGCCAAGGGGGCCGGAGCCAAAACGTGCCGTGCAGAAGGCCCTGGCATTTGTAGGCAGAGACCTGAAGAGAGAGGCCTGTCAGCCGGGGCCAGCTGGGTGTGCAGGCCACTAACTCCTTGGCCTTGAGTGCCAGCCACTCTAGAAAGTTACCCATGTGTTCCCTCGGCCAAGTCATGGGCAATCTCGACCTCAGCTTCACTGAGAAATAATCACACATAGCATTAAATAGCATCAAGGTGTGCAAGTTGATGGCTTGATACGTCCGTGCAGTGACACGGTGTCACAGTGTGACAATTAGCATCCATCCCCTCACGGGCAGCGTGTATGGTGAGAACACTCAGGATCGAGCTTTTCAGCAAAGTTCAGTATAAATAAAATAATTATTGACTAGTCTCCATACTGTACCAAACGCTCAGAATTCACTCATCTGAAAAGTGGAAGTTCATACTCTTTGCTTTAACTAACACTTCTTTTCTTTTTAATGCATACAAGAGCTGGGGTACAGGCCAGAGGCACAGGAGGTGAGAGGATCCACCAGAGACAGAGCGGGGAGCAGAACAGGCAGGCTGACTGAAGCACACTGCTGAGGGGAGCCTCGGGTAAGGCAGGAGAGCTCTGCCTCCCCATGTGGTCCCCTCCCTGGCCAGGGATTGAACTCGTGCTGCTGTGTAGTGGCTGCTTCACAGTGCGGTGCTCAACCCGCTGCGCCACCAGGGAGGCCCTAACTAACATTTCTTAATTTCCTCTACCCCACCCATCATATTCATAAGGGCTCAGGATACTGGGCTGAGATTTTTGAATTTTATCATGTTGGCCAAAAGGAACTGTTGGAGCTCTGAGGGCAGAAGGGCAGAATGACAGGCATCTACTCTGTCTCTATGGCCTGGGCTTCTTTAGATTGCACACGTGAGAACATAGAACATTTGTCTTTCTCTGACTTCCTAAGCAAGTATAATGTTCTCCAGGTTCATCTGCACGGTCACGGATGGCGAGATGTTCTTCTTTTATACAGCTGAGTGATACGCCATTATGCCCGAGTATACATGTGCACACCTGTACCCACTCACTCACCGATGGGCACGTAGGTGCTACTGCTGTCTTAGTGCTGCAGTGTGCATGAGGGTGCAGATGTCTCTGAGATACCGAGTTAATGTCCTTCAAATCTGTGTGCCCAGAAGCAGGAAGGCTGGAGAATAGGGCATCTATGTTCAATTCTTGAGGGCCTCCATGCCATCTTCTGCAAGGCAATGCTCGTGCCCATGCCACTGAGTGATGAGGGGGTCTGTCATCGCCAGGTCCTTGCCAGCTTGTGTGGTCTCTTGCCCTTTCGATGATGACGTTCTCAGAGGCATGCGGCAGTATTGCGGGGTTCTGGTCTGCATTTCCCTGATAGCGAGACTGAGTGCCTTGTCATCGTTGGCCATTTGAACGTCTTCTTGGAAATGTTGGTCTGGCCTTTGTCCCCTTTCCAGTCTTACTGCTCAGGGTTGTGCTGGGACAGCGTTCCTTCCTCACAGGTTGCCACTGGGGCCCCAGGCAGTGGGCCTATGTTCTGGCTGCCCCCAGCCCTGGGGGTTGAGGGGAGCCTGAGGGCCCTCATGGCCTGGGGCTGGGAAAGGTTGAGGCCAAAGACTGGGCCCTTTGGAAATGCTGGGCTCACAGAGGGATTGAATTGCGGAGAATGGCAGGCAGCATTTCTGGAGAGTGTGGTAAGTGTGACACACGGTGCTGTCATTTTACGTTCATCTTGTCATTTTACTGAAACGCAGAAGAACTAACTTTCTATGCTGAGGCAAATCGAAGGACTAGGAACCCAAACACTCTCTTGTCCAGTTCAAAATGATTAGGCCCATCAGTAGTAATAAAAATAGGAAATGCAATGACTCGCGTTCACATCGAGGGTGACCAGTCCTCACAAGACTTGGTCACAGTTCCAGAATCTGTGCATAGATCCACTTTGTTGGTCATTACAGTGTCCGCACAAACTGATTTTACTACGGCCTCGTTGCAGAGAAGGAAATTAAGATCCACGGTGATGCTGCCTGCCCAGCTCGTACACATTTCACTGGAGGTGGAATTCACTTTACTTCAAAGACCGTGCTCCTGAGCTGAGTTTTTATCTTAACTGCTAAGAAGCCACTGAGATGTGCGAGCATAAAGACTAGAAAGTCCGAGTGTGGTGTTTGTGTCTCAAGAAAAGAGGTGTGCTGGCTTGTAAAATTCACAGCTCAGCCTCCTGGTAATCCCTGCATTCTTGTGCTTTGGAATGCACTGGGGCAGAGGCTGCAACTTCCCAGGAGTCAGACATGGGCTCAGCTTCCAAGTAGTTTGCCTTCCCTGCAGGCCGCGGCCGCCGGGCAACTGTCTGTACCAGCACCCCACCTTCTTTACACGGGAAAACAGAGGGAGGGGGCTGTTACACCTGACCCGTCAGCACTAAATAAGCAAGAAGCTGGGGCAGCGCCATCCCGCAGGGAGTTGCATGCTGGCGGGAATATTAGGTGTGAGCTGTTTCCCTTCTGGGAAAACAGCTGGGTTGCTGGTTGTTAGTCTCTCCAGAGCAGATAAAGCCATGGAGAAGTGAGCCAGTCATTTGGATGCTTTAATTAAACAGCGGAATCCAAGACAACAGGAACATTTCAGCATGGAATCCTGGGGAACAAGTGAGCTGGCCTTGCCCTGAGAAGTTTGCAGCACACAGCCGTGCCCACTTAGCTCCCAAAGACCCACCCCAGCGCTGGCACCTGACATGAAGGCTCCACTCACTTCTTCCCATGTCCCCAATGTCTTCTGGCACAGACCAGCAGCCCAGATGTCAGAAAGATGGACTTCCTGGCGAAGGCCACAGGGGTGATAGGTGACATAGTTGAGTCCTGAGCTCAACTCGGAGAAAGGAAAACAAAGTGTAGCCCCTGACATCTGGAATCTGGCCAGACTCCTGCAGCATGGCCGCAGACATATCTGTTGGCTGTGGATCATCTCGCAGAACAGCCTCAGACAGGGCGGCTGACTACAGTCCAGTGAGACAAGGGCACTTGGCGATTTTGCGCTAATAGGAAGTGTCAGCCTGCCACCCACGAAGTGCCGAGTGCTCCCTCTGCAGGTCGACATGCGCGACTGCTTCTCCCTCACCGGTTATCTGCAGACTAGTTCGCTCTTCCTGTCGGGTTTGTGGAGTTACCCACTCATGCAGTCGCCATGCTTTCTACGTCATCCAGTAGATGACATCCAGCGTGCACCCCCTTCCTTCAGCCCTCACCAGGTTCACCCACTCACAGACCGGCTCGGCAAGATAGTCTCTCCAGCACTGCCTTAGTGAGCTAACTGCTGAGTCCCCATGATCTACCTGTTCTCTCTCTGCAGTGACAGATCCAAGTCATTCAACAGCAGGTGCTCCTGGTGGTTTAGGGCTAGAAAATTTAAGGCTGATTCCCTGTTCCAAGACCCAAAGGTGATGGTGTGATGTGGTGAGGAAGCAGGCAGGGAGTACCATGTGTCTGTTTCCACGTCAGGGTTGGGAAATGCCCGTCCCTGTGTGTGATCTTGTATGTGTGACCTTGGACAAGTTCTGGGATAAGTGAGGCACCGAGGTCCCTCATACAGAACATGTAGGGTGAGGCGGTGGTGCCGCTGAGACCCACCTTGGTCTGTTCACTTTTGATACACCTGTTCAGGTGACCGAGGCAGAGTTTAGTGCCTGCATTTGTCAGAAGACAGCACTGATTGATGAAATCCTCTGTGGAAGATCCAATATTCGGACACTTTTAGAAGTTTGAGAATGAAATGGGAGCTGATTTTCAGTCCATGTTAGGTTTTATCCTCTCACTTTAACACTCAACACACTAACGATGCAGTTGCTGTTGATATAGTTCTCTGTTTTATAGATTAGAAAACAGCCACTAGTAATTCATCCCAAATGGCAGCATCAGTTGCGGCAAAGTGTGACTGATTAAGTCAAATCAGTCGATTTACACAAAAGAAGATCAGCTTTCTTTGGGCCTTGATGTTGAGTAAAATGATACCACCTCTCATTGTTGTTATTCAATTATTCTACCATTAATCTATTAAATATTATGTGACTCATAATGCAGTAAGTACCTTTTCTCCCTTAATTCTTACAGCAAGGCTGTGGCATAGGTTCCGTCATCACTTTATAGATCAAGAAACTGATGCGAACAGATGTCAACTAATCTGGCCAAAATCATACATCGTGGGCTGGAGCCAGGAACGCAGATGAAATCTTCAATGACTTCAAATATTTCGTTCTATTAATTACCACACCATTTTGCTGAAAAGCTACCTTGCTTCTGATTTTTAATGTCTCCATTTTTTATTTAATGCCTCTTTGATTCTATAAAAAAATTCCAATAACATTTCAGAAACTGTTGAATCTGCCTGCCTTTTGTGGAATCGGGGCATCTTGCAGGCAAGTCACATGTTCCAAGAGAGCAAGTAGCACTTATTTAAACAAAGACAACTAATAGAGTGATTGGACTTGTGCATTAAGATAGATTACAGAAGACCCTCTGCCTCAGTAATTCACTGGACCCTGTGCTAAATAAATAGGATTTTCTTTTAAATTTTTTGATTAAAAATAATAATTCAAACAATTTTTCCTATCAAACCAGTGAACTTTATATAATTATTCATAGTGGCAAGATTACATTTATTTTTATTTGCATTCATAAAAAACTATGGAACAGCCACATTATTCTGGTCATGTAATAGTCTCAGTAACTCCAAGAAACTTCCAAGTTAGAAAATGGATGACTTGCCTGAGGGCATCTAAACCCTGGTCTTCTAACACACAGTGATTAGCACACTGAGTCACAAGTGAATTATAGACTGTTTGCTCAAAAATTTTGTACTGGAGAAACGTCTTACTAACATGGTGGGGTTCAACATAATACATTGATTTTGGGCCAATCCTTGTGTTAAAAGTCTAGCATTAGTTATTCTAGCTACAAATGTAGTATATATTCTCTAATTTTTAAACTATATCAAACTAAAATTCAACAATAACACAACGATATCTAGAATATTCCCCTGGACTTTACCTAGGGATCTTACAGTTTTATAGGGGTTATGTCAAATTTGTAACCAGGAACAATGTGCTATCCTTCTCTGTACCATGCTACTTTAAGATGCAACGATTCTGGAATGGCAAATCCTTGGTTTGGAAATAGGATGCTCTATTAATTATTCAGAACCCACCTTGGGGCCTCCCTGGTGGTGCAAGGGGTTAAGTCTCATCACTCTGAAGCGTCTGCAGCCACTGCAGCACAAGTTTGATTCCTGGCCAGGAAGGACACCCACATGGCACAGCAGACCCCTCCTGTCTCATCTACCGCTCCCCTCAGCAGTGTGTTTCAGTTGATCTGCCTGTTCTCCCCACTCTGTCTTTGGTAAGTCCTCTCACCCCCACACCTCTGGTCCATACCCAAGCATAAATAAAATAAATATTTTTTAAAGAAAAGCAAACACCTCAACATCTGCTCCCCAAAGTAGTCCTCTCTATTGGAGTCCAAGTTTATATTAATATTTACCAGTCCCGGAGTGAGTCTCAGTCCCTAATAGGTTCCTGGCTTCAGTAATATTCA
Source organism: Galemys pyrenaicus (assembly GCA_019455555.1). Taxonomy (NCBI): domain Eukaryota; kingdom Metazoa; phylum Chordata; class Mammalia; order Eulipotyphla; family Talpidae; genus Galemys; species Galemys pyrenaicus. Next base: position 3,082,125 of record JAGFMF010011709.1, on the reverse strand, counting down.
TACTAAGGGGGTTTTCCTCTTTGAAATCCCTCGGTAAATGCGACAATGTTTGGGGCTTGGCTGCACCGCCTGGACTCTGTGCTGTGCACTGTCTGGTGGTCTCTCGAAGGGTCTTGTCTGATAGGAAAACCTGGCAATAGATGTGGATTCCTGGGTCCTGCTCCAGTGCCACGGCCTCCCCAGCCTTCCTCCTGGACTGCTAGTTCACGGCTCAGAATCTTACAAGAAAGCTGGGTTTGCTACTCTAGCTGCCTGTCTGCGCTGGGGTGCTACTGTCTTACTGGCCCCTGGGGAGTATTTTACCCTGACTGTCACGAGGCTCACAGGAGCCATGGAAGAATTCAGAGCCATTGACCCTCTTCTGTGGCTAATTCCTACCCAAGAGGACCATCGCTTCTGGGGCAGCAGAGCGCACTGTGATCAGCTCTGCGGGGACAATTAGATCAAGGTGCCAGCTTTGCCCATGAAGACAAACGTGCCCTTCCTTCTGACCTTGCGAATCCTTTACTCCTATATTTGAAATCAGTAATAAGACTTTATTGCTTTTTCCTCTTCACCATTTGCCTTTTTAGAAAGGCTAATTTACTTGATAGAAGGAATAAACGTGCTTAGCAAATGCCGGTTTTCCAGAGCTGATGGATGTCCCCTTGTGAAGGCCGAGAGCCAGCCCTCGAGGTGGAAGTGAGCAGAAGGCGCTGTCTTGACATCTGTGAGCTACAGACTCCTGTGCCGCTGCCCAGGACCCTGGAAAATCGGTAGAATGTCTGTTCATTTTCGTTACGGTCTCCCTTCTAATCCAGAAGGAGCACCCCTCAAAGATGTTTGTAGGAGCCGGGAATCAGGGCTTATTTAATAAAACAGTCGGTTTTCTCCAGAATAGCCAGAAAACAACCTAAGTTCAGTGAAAGTGCTTGTTTTCAGAACTTGGGCTTCCCTGGACACGCGCCCGTGCAGGCAGACACACCGACATGGAAGGGAAGCCCGGGGCGTGATGGTGCTGCAGGCCTGCCGGTGCCAATCGGGCACGGGACAGCTGGCTGGGTCGGCGTGGCTCTGTCTGCCTCTGGGAGGTGTGCCCCGCCACCCCATTGCTTGTGAAAGTCAAATGGTTACATTTTCAGGAATTTTGCAAAGGTAAGCATAGTCACCGTTAAAATAATAAACCATCAGGACAATTTTATAAAGTGAACACAGAGACCAGTGCTGAGCTTGTCACGTCCCGAGCATTTCAGTGCGGAGCCTGCAGTCCTGAGGCTGTGCTTGCTGCCTGCCCAGGTCCGTCTTCAGCGAGGTCACGTTGCAGCTGTAAGCAGGCCACGGTGGGAGGAATCACAGCACAGAAACTGGAAATGCCAAAAAGCAGAGCTTGATTATTGTGATAATTGTCTGGATTTGAGAAAGTTCTGGATAAAAGGTGGATAACGTAGGTGGAACCTGAAAGTGTGGCGCTTATGAACACTGCATCATGAGAAGCACAGAACACGGAGGACGGTCCGGTGCCGAACTCTTACCCAGCGCAGCAAACGGTGAGGCAGCGAAGTGCCGCGTACCTTGCTGGTCTCTTCTTACCTGTTAAGAAAAAGCAAAATATTCATCAGCGACATTCCTTTGTCCTGATGTAAGAGATGCGTTTGCCGACGTGATCGTAAATGACATTTATCGATGCTCTCGGCTTCGGCGCACCTCTGCGCTGGCCGTTTTCTTAAGGGGCACTTACTGCCTGCTTTTGGGGTCGTGTGCTGGTTGGGCTCTTTGGTGCATGTGCAGGAGCTGCGTTTTCCCTGTCTGCTCCAACCCTGGCGCGCTGCCGTGGCCTTGCTCTTTGTATGCGCCCCCTCTCCCCCAACGTGCTTGAAAGAGCCCACGTGCTCCTTTGAGTCGGGGGGATCCAGGACTGTGACAGCGAGTGCGGGTCTGCCATCCCAGCACCTGGAGTCCAGGTCTCCCTGGGGGAAGCGTCTCTCTCCACAGACCACTGTGTTGCATGCAAATGCGGTGCCTCTGGGGCTTTTGTGTGAAGTCCTGAGGAGCGGTTAACACTTCAGCAAACATTAGTGTCTTAGAGCAGCTGCTCAGGGGCCTCGTGGGAGAGGGCCTTGGGAAATGTTAGCCGGAACGGGTGGGAAAACGGTTTAAAAGAAACGCAATTGTCATAAAGCACCTCCTTTGTTGTCTGCCCACAGCAGAGTGGTGGACGTGCAGACAGGCCCTGCGTGGGGGCCGCCGTGGTGAGGGGGGCGGTGCACGCTCCTGCAAGACGCTTCGGGAAGCACAGGCTGAGGCACCTCAGGCCGCGCGTGCAGGCAGGAGGGAAGGTGCCCACCAGCAGAGACGCCTACCTCGCGGGGAGTGGAGTGGGCACCCCGGGACTGCCCACAGGGCGTGAGGAAGCTGTCACCTGAGGGCCTGGTGACCTGCAAGCACTCCACGCAGGCGCAGACCGCCGCTGTGGCTTCCCGGGGCACAGCACCCTCGCTGCAGGGAAGGGCAGCGCATCTGCCCCTGCCCCGGCGCTGAGTGCTCACGGCGTGGCAGACGGTGCAGCCGCGAGATGCCAGGGGCATGAGGGGGGCTCTGTGCAAGATGCTGCACACAAGAAGAGGTCGGCTCCTTGACTCGTGCCGCCAGGGGGGCCCCGCCCCAGCCCCTCGCTGCACTGGCCCTCCTGACCCCGTTTTCTCCTCTTTGATCAAAGGAGTTTCTCTCTGCCTCTTGACTGGTGTTTTCCCTTCCACCCCGCATCATCCCAGTCTCCGCCAAGTCACCACACCTCAGCTCTTCTTGGGTCCTCTGGTCAAAGATGCTGGACACTCAGACGCACCCTGCGGCCGGGGCTGCCCACGTCCTGCCCCGGCTGCCAGCGCGCGGGTGGCTGTGGCCTCCCCCGGTGGGGCCGGCGTCCTCCGTGTTGACTCTTCCCACGGCCGCCGCAGCTGTGAGGTCTTTAAAAGGCTGAGCAGACGAGCGTGAGCTCCGGAGCCAGGCAGGGTGCTGTGCTCGCTCGCGCAGGAGCAGTGGCGGGTCCCTGGCTGGGCGCTGGAGGCGGCTCCTGGGGGCCCTCTCGCTCAGACCCGGCGGGCTCTCCTCAGACCGTTGCAGCTGCTCCTTGAAACGCGAGCAAACAGGTGTTTCTTGCTGAAAGGCAGAGCGAATCCTACCCTATGAAGGTGCAAACAGGTCTTCAGTCTCGCCCTCCCCTAGAAAGGGGTTTGAGAACGCAGCCAAGGTGTGGGCCAGGCAAGGCGGGTGTCCTCAGACTTGAGGGGAGCTGGAGGTCTGCAGAGGACGTGAACGCTGGCCACACCACCGTTCACATGGACAAGTGACCGCAATCAGTGACCCCTGGTGAGCGGGCTTATGGAGGAGGCGGTATGGGACCGAGCCTTTTCACTTCTTTTGGGGAACGGTTGGGGAAGGAATGCTTCTGGAGTGGAGAAGACAACGGGCAGACAAGCAGAGCTGCAGCCTGATGGCAGGGTGGTGGGGCGTCTGCGGGGGCACTGAAAGGGCCCATGAGTGGAGGCATGCCTGTTCGAGGGGCAGGGCCGACGGCGGGCGGGGCGGCGGGGCAGGGGTTTACTCTGATTCCCTGGGGCAGCCTCACCCTGCTGCCTGTCCCTTTGTGAGCTTGCTGGACAGGGTGGCACGTGGACCACACCCGGTCTCAGGAAGACGCTGAGATGGGAGGAAGACGGACTGAGCACCACTCATCCAGCAGCGCCTGAACACAGTCTGAGCAGGATGCTCTGGGGCTCGTCTGGCTCCTGGTCTGGGCGTGGAAGGTGTGCGGGGTGCGCACTGCAGGCACGGATGATGCTGCTCCTGCAGGCAGGATGTGCTGACCCACCATGACAGAGCAAAAAGGTTCTGTGGGGACTCGGGGGGGCCTTGGTGGGGTTCAGTGGGGCGAGATTTTCTGAAAGGCTGAAAACAGTTCCCCAAAGTCACTGATTCTTCCTTCATCAAATAACGTCTCCTGTGGCAACTGAAGACCATAACACATTGAGTAGACGCCTGTGCATGGGGCTGTTCATCCCAGTATTTTTTTAAACTTACTTTTTTTTTTTTAAAGATTGTTTTATTTATGCACACAAGGGATGGGCTACAGGCCAGAGGTGTGGGGGTGAGAGGAGTCACCAGAGACAGAGTGGGGAGCACAACAGGTGGATCCACTGAAATGCACTGTGGGGGAGCAGCAGGGAGGCAGGAGTGGTCTGATGCACCCTGTGGGTCCCCTCCCTGGCCGGTGATCGAACTTGTGCTGCAGTGGCTGCGGAAGCCCCACAGTGCGGTGCTCAACCCCTTGCGCCACCGGGCAGGCCCTCCAGTATTTTATTTCCCTGTAAATTTACCAACTGCAGACAAACATACTGGAAGTAGTAATATGATTGTGTTCAGGGCAAATTATATCTCATGAACAGGCAAAAAAGAAAGTCAAATCATCAGAATCATTGTTTTCGTAGCAGAAAAAGTTCCTTCTCTGTCCAATCCCCCTGTGCGGTGAAAAAAGATTACACTGTGATGGGCCTAGCTAGGTAACGGGGGAAGACGCTTGCCACAACTTGCAAGGGTTCCCCTGACAACGCTGTCCTCATGTGGCCCTGGAAGGCTTTCTTCATGCGTTCAAGACGTGACTCAGCTCGAACCTGTTTCCTTAGGAGCTGATGTGCATAGGTCTCTGTCCTCTTGACACTGGCTTATTTTACGTGGGTCCGAGAGAGAGGACAGTGACCTGACGATGCCTTTTCCTGCCTGCACCCTCTGCAACGTTGCCATGATGCGTACCTCGAGCCCAGCAGCTGTCCACGGTAGCAGGGACAACTGCACGAGCTCACCATCGGACAGTGTGAGAGCGCGCCGCAACAGCAGTCACTGCCTGGGGCCACGGGCATCACTGCCACCGTTGCCCCATTCCCCACGCAGATGGCCCAGCTGCATTTCCTGCTTGTCAGCAAGCGGGGTCCGATGTCAAACTTTGCTTAGACACAGGCGAAGCCAGAGACCTTGGTAGCTGGGCTGGGAGTGCCGGCGCTGGTGGTTTCCTCGGCCACGGTGTTCACCAGATGTCCGGGGAAGGCCCGGCTTAGACCCACCAGCTGGATCAGCTGCGTGGAACAGGCTACTCGTCCACACACCATCAGCTGGGGAGCTGCCCATCCTGGGGGCCGCAGCCAGAGCAGTGGGTGTCTTCCACAACCACGTGAACAAGAGCTCCTTTTCCTTCCTAGGCGTCTGTTAATAATAGAGCAGCTTCTTTCCACAAAGAAGCTTTTTCTTGTATTGAATAGTCACATTCTGGTTTTTTTTTTAATACCATTATTTCAAAGCTTCAGATTCACAGACACCCAAAGACCCCCTCCACCTCTTCTTTTCCAGGATCCTCTCAAATATTAGCAAGGAAGATGATAAAAGGATGTTAAATGCAGGGTCCTGGATTGTTTTTGTTTGGTTATATGTTTTGTTTGTTTTTAGGAGACATAATATGATGGCCTAATATACATCCATTTTTAAATGTTACGCAATCAAGATAATCCTCATATGCACTACATCAGTTATCTTTTCTTCGTGTATGTGATGAAAACAATGAAGATCTGCTTAGCAAATTTCAGGTATAAAACACAGTTGTTAATCATCGTCTCCGCTCTACGCACGAGGTCCCCAGAACATATTCATGCTCAGAACTTACACGAACGTCTGTGTCTCTGAAGGATTTCTCCCAGTTCTACCCCCGCACTGCCCCTGGTCCTTGGCAAACAGCTCTAATGGTTGAATCTCTGGCTCCATGAGTTCAACTCTTCCGGGACCACACAGGGACAACTGTGTGATCAAAGGGACATCGCAACCTGTGTCTTTGCATCTGACTTGCTCAGTGTCATGTTCTTAGAGTCATCCGAGTTTTAATAAACGTCAGGTCTCCTTTTTATGAGTGAATAATATTCCGTGCCTATAGAAAATGCGATGCTATGTACCGTGCACGATGGCTCGATCGCATTTCCTTTGTTCATTTATCCACTGACATTTTCTCTGTCCATTTAGTCTTTGTCCAGTGGCTACCCTGACATGTCCACTGATGTTTTCATCTTAACAGACAGCAGTCCAGAGTGTGGTGCAATCCAGCAGCTGTGTGTGCACGCCCAGAAATGGGATAGCTGGAATTTAGATAAATTGCTTAAAGCACTACCACAGTATCTCCCATAGTGACTGTGCTGGAATCGAGTTGTACCAACAGCACATTCCCCTTTCCTCCACATCCAGATGTCCTCTCCACATCCTCGCTTTGATGACAGTCATCCTACAAGGCCTGAGGGGGTCACTTCTGTGGTCCAGGCTTGTGCTGCCCTGGTGCTGCGCGACACTGAGTCCTCTTCAGTACACCTGCCGGCCACGAGTTCACCTTCCCTGGAACATGTCCATTCGGACACCTTACCTGCTTTTTAATCATGTCCGTTTGTTTCTGAGATGCCTGCGTTCCTTTCACATTTTGGATTTTAATCCCTCATCAAATAGACATCTTGCAAATACTCTACCTCATTCTGCAGGTTCCCTTTTCAACAACAGAACCTGTGATCGTCTCGTCTGCTGTGAAGAAGCTTCACGTCGTTTCAGGCAGTCCTATTTATGTTTACTTCTTTTCCATGAGTTTTGGTGTGATACCGAAAAATTCACTGTCAAGACCCATGGCAAGGAGCCCACCCCCCCTGCCACCCTCACATTTCCCTCGACTTTTGTGGTTTCATCTCATGCCATGTTTGAGGACGGTGGCAGCCCCTGGCCTTTTTCCTCCTTTTGCACGCGCTGTCCAGTTTTCCTAGTGCCATTTGTTGAAGAGACGGTCCTTCCTCCATTGTGCATTCTCAGTGTCCACATCAACATTAGCTGAATGTGGGTGTTTGGGTTAGATCTGGAATCTGTTCCCTAGAGGGGGACTATCAGTTTGTTTTTATGCCATAGAAACCATCCCTCACGGTGGGCTATACATAGCTGTAGCTTTGCTGTGCCTCAGATGAAGAAATTGCATATCAGAGCTTAAGCAGATTTCCTAGGGCCATAAAGCTAGTCGGCATCAGAAACACATGTTGGTTCATCTGTGCTGGAGTGAGTGGGTTTTGTACCACTCACTCTGTGAGACCCCAAATAATAACTCAAGGTCACAAAGTGTGTGCTTTCCCTCCCCCTTTGTTATGCGGGAGAAAGGAGATAAGAGGCGTGAATTTTAACACACAGAAAATTTAAATGCATAGGCATAAACATTATCCTTTAAGAGTACAAACTAGTCAGCAGTCATGACTCGGTTGGATGGGGAATAAATGTAGGAAGGAAAAGGTGATATATTAAGGATATTTTGCAGTACAAGGCACTTTTGGGCTTGTTTTCAAGGAAAAGTTGAATTTTGGATGATGAAAAATTAGGAAGAGTATTTTGGTTTAAAACAAGGCAACAATAATGAATCATAGTGCTACTACATAAAAAGTATGTGTTGGTGGCCTCTCTGGTGGTGCAAGGGGTTAAACACAGCACTATGAAGCATCAGCAGCCTCTGCAGTACGTGTTTCATCCCCGGCCAGGGAGGGGGGACCCACATGGCACAGCAGACTCTTCCTGTCCCCCCGCTACTCCCTTTAGCAGTGTACTTTAGTAGATCACCTGTTCTGCTCCCCACTCTGTCTCTGGGGAATCCTCTCATCCCCTACCCCTCTGACCTGTACCCTAGCTCTTAGATGCCTAAATACCCCAGAAATGTCTGTTGGTTTATTAAGGCTTTGAAAATGGAAAGGAAGGAACTGGGGGGCAAACAGTGATACAGGGTTCTCACTGCCATGACAGTCACAAGCATCTGCTTGTGGGAAAATGAATACCTGACCCAGTGAGTGAGTTATTGCTTTCAGAAACTGTCTTAGCTGCTTCGTGGAGTGCCCCGCCCCCAGATGGCCACTCCTAACCCTTGTGAGAAGCCTGTTGACAGTGTAGCCAGACGTGACAAAAAAGAAGCTGCAGCTGTGCTAAGCTGAAGATGCTGGGCTGGGGAGGCCACCGGCACCGTGCGGCGGGCAGTGCACACAGGGTGCCCATGGCTGAGCAAGGCTGTAGGCTCGAGGGCAGAGGTGGAGAGGGGACAGTGCAAGCAGAGGTCACAGTGACGCACCCCCAGCCTAGGCATGGGGGCATGTGACAGAGGGGGAGGCGTACTGCAGTTTTCCTTGGAATCTTCTGAAAGAACTTGTCCTTGTCAACACTGATTTAGTTCTAAGACCCACTTTGGTAAGGCAATCAGTTTGTGTTGTTTTAATCACGATGTATTGCTAAATTGTTATAAGACCAACAGGAAATACATACACTTGGGGAGATCATCGTCATTTGAAATTTACCAGTTACCAAAACCACAGAGAGGGGGTTCCACTACTGGTACACACCACACACAGGCAGACACAGACATGCACACGTGCCCGCAGGACACAGTAATATACTCAGATATATGCACATACACACAGGCATGCACGCTCATTCATACAGAGACATATACCACACACGAACACACATACACACAAATGCATACATGTGCAGAGCCGCACACATGCTTACATACACTCAGACACACACACACTCACATGCACATAACACATTCATGCATTTAAAACCATTTTAAATACTTAAACTTATCAAAAATTGACACCATAATAAAGAACTAGGAGGGAAAAATATCAGGATTCAGAACTACTGGTAGAATGCATAACTTTGTCCCAAAGTTATTTTTTTCTTTTTTTACCAATCACTGCAGAATTGAACAGTAGTTTGACAGCTTCATGGGTAAAAAGGGTGGTCTTAAAGCCCACGTCATGGTCAAGTGGGTGGTTGATTTTGGACGACGTTCACTCACCGGTGGAGCACAACAGGCTACACGCTCAAACACTGACTCAGAAGCGTGTCTGCCTGCTCCCTCCTCCTCTGGCCCGATGCGCTCAGGGGTGTCTGCCTGGAGTGAAACAAAGCTGGGTGGGGAGAAGGAAGAACCCCCTGCTCGTGGAGACTGAAATTCCAGCCGGTGCTCATGTGGATTTGCAACTCAGATCATCACAGGCTGGTCTAGAAAATCCTAGTTGTGATTAACCCAACTTTATAGTGAGGCTTTTGCACAGGTGTCTCCTGTGTCTCTTGTGGGGCAGATCATCACCTGGGAAGATAAACACTTCATCCCAGCTTTCGAAGGATCCCTGCCAGCACTAAAGAAAAAAAAAAAAAAAACAATCACTGGGCACTACAGATGGTTTTAAATTAACAAGTGCACAGGAAAGCACAGCTCTATGCAGAGGACCAACAGAACAACATTCTGATATGGTCATATAAAAGTAATATAAAATAAACATGCCAACGAGTGCAAATATTTTTTAAACTGGAATATATCTGCAAAGCTATATTTAATTATTTAAAATCTGCTAAGCTATAAAAATGACTTAGCAGATTTTAAATACATCCCTGAGACACTTTAGAGCCCCTCGCCACACGGACCAGATTTGAAAAGCCAGTTGAGTACATCAGACACGTCAGGCAAAGCTGCATGGAGAAGCGGTGACCCGCGAGTTCTATCTGAGGAGATTATTCAGACTTCAGCTTAAGAGGAAAAAAGGAAAGATATAAAAAGCTTAAGAAGATATGGGATAGAGCACAAAGCATCCAACTTGTATTTAACTGAAGTATCCAAGGAAGAAAATGGAGAGGTAACGAAGCTTATCCATCTTCAAAGCTAAAGAGCTATCTTTTAAAAGCACAAGGAATATGTAATAGGAATAAAAATATAAATGAATAGGTACATCAATAAATATTTCTTCAAAACTAGACCATCATCAGGGGAGCTATAGAACACAAAAAGAACAAAATAAAACCTAAGAACCCAAAGGGAACAAGCTGGAAAACAGTTTTACCTGAGTTAGCAACCAGAATGCCAGCTGACTTTCCAAAGGCAACATGAGAATTCAAAATATTTTAATAGAATGAAGTAAAAATTCAGAGAAAATATACTTTTCAAATGAAGGCAAGACAGATATATTTTCAAGTAAACAAAACTTTTCAGACAAACCAAAAAGGAAGGATTGTCGGCCCTTCACCTTTTGTCAGCAAACTAAAGAGAATTTTGAAGATTGTACTTGGAGAGGACATTTCAGGGGTGTTGTTGCAGGAAGGATGAAGCAGAAGTTGTGAGCGTGTGTGTAAAGTTCTGTGAACAATGACCTCTGGCCCCCAGTCTTTACAGATGGGACTCTAGTCATGTGTGTGGAGCATCAAAAATATTGGTGTGTCTTGTGAAGAATAATTATCCATAGAACACAAAAAAACTGATTCAAAAGAATACCTGCACACCTATGTTTATTGCAGCACTATTTACAATAGGTAAGACCTGGAAACAACCTAAATGCCCAAAAATAGATGACCGGATCAAAAAGATGTGGTCCATATACACAATGGAATTTTATTCAGCAATCAAAAAAATAGAGTCATTTGTAGAACCATGGATGGAGCTAGAAGGGATTATGATCAGCAAAATAAATCAGAAGGCAAAAGAAAATGGTGGATGGTTTCACTTTTAGGAGGAATATAAGGAAACTAAATAAGGGACGAAGGAGAAGAATAATAACAATGAAAAACAAAAGCACAACACAACAAAAACAAAGACAAGAACAAATCAGAAACACTGTGTGTTGCGGGGGATGGGATGAGGGCAGAAAGAGCACAAGGAACTAAGGTGCTGATGCATTGGTGAAATGATGGTGGGAAATCCATGGGGCCCACAATTGATGTTAAATATATATAAATAAAAAGAAAAGATTATCCATCCTAACTAAACAACATCCCTCAAAGATGTCAGAAGGCTCTCAAGAGGAAGAGAGGCCGGGAGACTTGCAGCTTTGGAGATAAGATTCTTTGAAACACACCCAAGCCCAGAGATTTGAGAGTCTTCTTTTTCTCCAATTAATAGCCTAAACCCACAAAATAGATCATTTTCCTTCTGATTCCTGTATGGGGTGGACACCGTGAGCGTGACGCCTGGACTCCCTGAGAGCCAGCATTCGGGGGCTGAGAACTCTCTTCCAGTCATCAGCAGCTGCGTCCTTTCAACACCAGAATGGCAGCCATTCTGCTCACGGCCATGTCTGCACGTAGGGGAGGGATGGTTTCGAGCCCTGGATCACCGGCCAGAGACTGAGAGGTGCTGCTCTGTGAGCGCCCCTCACCTGGCATCTTCCATGAGGACCCCAGAACTCCCCAGCCAGTGCGAGTCCCATTTGCCAGTAACACATCCTTCACGGGTGGCACCTCATGCCTCAGTCCTTTCTCATGTCTTATATCTTACATCCCAGATCTTACGTCCCATCTCACAACTTTAATCTCACGTGTCCCATTTTGGTCCCATGTCCAAGGTCCTGTCTCCTGTCTTCCACTCACGCCCCAGCTCTCATAATGATATGTCTTACCATCTCACCTCGTGTCCCGTCTCTCAACTCCCACCTCACATCCTATGTCCCATTTCCGGTCCCAGGTTCACCTTCCATCTCCTGTCTCAGGTCCCATCACCGGCTCTGGCGTTGATGTGACCACAGCCCAAGCACCACTTGTACTGGCACCTTTGTCCAGCACTTGCTTCCTGAGAGAACTGAATAAAAGCCTCCCTGGGTCAGCTCCAGGCAGCACTGACACAGGGATTCTTGGAGGCCCAGAGACGCTCTCGGGATCTTTGAACCTTGAGGGAAGCTGCTGAAGGTCGAGTTGGCTGTTCCATTCCACTCTCCACAGACCTTGCAATGTCCTGTTTCAGTGGTGACTGGACGTCCTTAAAACTCCAGTGACAGCCCAAGCTGCTCTCTGACTCTGACATTCCAGTGTCCTGTTTCCCTTTGTTGTGAGGTTGTTTTGTATTTAACCAGGCCAGTGACCTGCCAGAGTCCCTGATGTCAAGACCTAGCTCATAGCACCCCTTTCTGCACTAAGATTCTATGAGTCGAGGTATGTTGGGATAAAGAAAGCACTTGAGGTATTTCACAGGAAATAAAGCTTAAATCAAGAGAGAGGCTTATGAAGACTCTGAAGGGTCCAACTGGATTAGCACATGTCGGAGAAGCTGCTTCCCAGCAACGACGAATCACAAAGAAGGAATGTGTGAAAACCTGGCGGCTTCCTCCGTGGCAGAGGGCTCACTGAGAGGAGATTTTAGGGGCTTGGCTCGTCACAAGGAACATCTTACAAAATGGAATGGCCACAAAATGCTGGTGTAAGATGAAGAGAACTGTGGAGACAAAATGAAAATAAGTTGCACAGCCATATTGATGTACAAGGCACAAAAACACAACATCTCTTGAGATTGTATTTCTTGAGTAGGGTCACTGGCACCAAGTTAGCTGTGCATGTGGTATCTCCTGAGACAACACTACAAAGTTCAAAATAGACCAGAGAAAAGTAGAAGGATTAAAAAAAAAAGAATTGTGGAATATATAGGACCAAAGAAGTTGACAAATTGGGCCTCCATGGTGGCACGGGGCGGTAAAGTCTCAGCACAGTGAACCCATCAGCAGCCACTGCAGCACGAGTTCGATCCCCAGCCAGGGAGCTGACCCACAGGGTGCAGCAGACCTCTCCTATCTCCCTCAGCAGTGTATTTCAGTGGATCTGCCTGTTCTGCTCCCCACTCTTTCTCTGGTGACTCCTCTCACCTCTGGTCTGTACCCCAGCTCTTGTATGCATAAATAAATCTTTAAAAAAAGTTGACAAATCGATATTGAAATATATACAGTCATTTTAAACCTAGCAGGATTAAATGCTCCATTCAAAAATAAAAAGAATGGCAGTTCTGCAGCACAACTGCCTAAAAACTGAAATTCAATTAAATGCTCTTTAAATAGACATCTAAAATATAATGATACAAAAAGACTGAAAATGAAATGATGAAAAAATATAATTCACACAAATACTCCCCAACACAATGAAAATGATGACTTTGATGGTTACACTGGAGCGCGATTGCTCAGATTTGCTACTTTACTCAAGGAAGAAGTGTAGACAACATATGCGTGGACAAGCTGGTGGCCTCTTTTCTGCTCCACTTCCCAAAAGGTCACATTTGCATAATGGTTCAGATTGCCTGTTCATCCAATAAAGGGCAATTTCAGGGCAGGTGGAGTCTTACAAATTTGATACAGAAAATCAGAACATCTTAGGAAAACATGATGGAGACTCGTCCATAGAGCCGCTACAGAACTGCAGCGTTGTTCATGACGGGGCGCCCGGCATGGTGGGTGGCTCCTGAGTCCAGCTTCCCGTGACTCCTTGGGCAACTGTGGCCTTCATGGCATAAGAACAAGAAGGCACACAGCACTAGAGAGAGAAAACCGGGTCAGTCGGGTGTGAAGTTCCCTTGACTTTAAAAGCTCATACACGGCCAGGCGCGCGTGTCCTGGTAGGCGGTGTGCCCTCTACTGCCGGCCGGCCAGTGGGCCCAGAGTGGACGCCGCACCGGTGGTCCCGACAGTGCTGGAATCGCTCTGGCCTCTGGAGGGGTAACTAGCTTGCAGTAAGGAATCCCGCGTGCTGGCGTCTCGTCATGTCCTCTGTCGATGCTGCTCCCTGGGGAGCTGTGCTGGGCGCTGTGGCTGAGCCATGACATCATGTCTGCCACCAGCAGACAGCTGAGTGGCCCTCATGTCAGGGACATGCAGGCCCTGGGATTCTGCTCCGGGCCTGTCCGTCCTGTGGCCTCACAGTACGGGCCTGCTCTGTGCTACCCGCCTGTGGACGTCCCTCCCTGCCCGGGGGCACTTCCCGCCACCCTGCATGCTGCTCCGCTGACACTTAGTGACCGTCTTCTGTAGGGAGAGCAGAAGTCCTGCATGAGAGCAAGGACTTCCTGTGATATTGCTTAGTCTTTGCTGTGCCTAAGTTACTCCCCAGACACAGTGAGTAGTTGATATATGGTACCGGATACTTGACTGGTGGACAAATTTTTATTTTTTTAAATTTTTTCCTTCTTTATTTATCTGTATTTGACATCAATTGTAATCCCCATGTGTTCCCCATCACCATTTCACCAATGCACCGTCACCTCACTCCTTTGTGCTCTTATCTGCCCTCAACCCTCCCCCTCCCCACTAAGTGTCCCCAATTTGTCCTTGTCTTTTTGTATTTATTATTATTATTCTTTTCCTCTATCCTTAATGGTTCCCTTATATTCCTCCTAGGGGGGGAACCATCCAGTATGTTTCTTTTGCCTTCTGAATTATTTCGCTGAGCATAATCCCCAAAAGACACAAAAACACTGATTGAAAAGAGCACCTGCACCCCTATGTTTATAGCAGCACTCTTTACAATAGGTAGGACCTGGAAACAACCTAAATGCCCAAAACAGATGAGTGGATCGGGAAGCTATGGTACATATACACGATGGAATACTATCAAAAAAGATAAACTAGAATCATTCATAGGAACATGGATGGAACTGGAAGGGATTATGGACAATTTTTAAATTACTACAAAGCAAAGGGATAAATACTGTTTAAAAATGTATTGCTGGATCTCCCTGGTGGCACAAGGGGTTGAGCACCGCACTGTGGGGCTTCTGCAGCCACAGCAGCATGAGTTCTATCCCCAGCAAGGGAGGGGACGCACAGGGCGCAGCAGATCTCTCCTGCCTTGCCTACTGCTCCCCTCAGCAGTGTGTTTCAGTAGATCTGCCTGTTCTGCTCCCTATTCTGTCTCTGGTGACTCCTCTCACCCCTGCACTCTGGCCTACACCCCAGGTCTTTATGGATAAATACATCAAAATCTTAAAGAATTATCATCTGTACAAGCAGGGCATTATTGAGAATGCAAGGAAGAACTGTTGATGATGGTGACTGTTTCCCAGCAAACCCCAGTGCGTGAGCACACGGTGCTGGCACAGGAGCAGGCTTAGAATACCTGCTCATGGCCGCACATCAAAGACAGGGAAGGAGGCTGGGCCACGCTTTGCTCTGAAGCCCCTGGATGCCCTGCTGTGCGTGTGCCCAGCTACCTTACCAGCTGGGTTTCCTTGCTCACGTGTCTGTCTTTTGCTGGCATTTGAGGAATCTTAACTTGCACCGTCTATTCAGTAGCATTTTCTTTTCTTATTAAAGTCGCCTGGGTGGTTAAAGAACTATTCTGGGATCAAAAGAAGTAACAGGAACATTTGATCTGACTTCGGATTTTGGCTCCGGGAAGGATCTGGACCAGCACGGAGCTGACCGTGTGCTTCTGCTGAGAGCCTAGCCCTGCTCGGAGGGGTTCCCTGCCTGTGGCACCTTCCAGGCATGCTCCTCCCTCACCAGGGGCAACAGCGTGCCCGAGGGCTGGCCCTCCACTGCTGTGCGGCTGCCTAGCTCAGGGCTCTGGGCAAGCCATGCGCGCCTGCTCCTGTTCTGCCTTCAGTTCCGTGTGGTGGTCACGCCAATGCCTTTCCTTTTATCTTTCTACCTCACAGTATGTTGGGCCCCAGGTGGCATCTTCCTACAAATCTGCTTTATTTGGTAAATGTATTCTAAATTGGCAACACACATATTAATCCTCTAACATAGAAGGCCTTTCATAAATAGTGTCAGTTGGTTAGTATGTTTCCTCCCCTCTGTGCTATGGCCTGGCCTTGGCCTGCAAAAACCTTGGTCTTAACTTAGATAATCGAGTCTCCTCCCTTTGGGCTATGGAAGGAGAGTGAAGTTCTGGATTTGGAATTCCCTGGCAGTCACCTAAGCTGCTATGGCTGCCATACCGGGGCGAGTTTGGACGGAGCCGGTGCTGTGCAGCCGGATGAGAAGGTCCTGGGCATGGGCGTGAGTAGAGCCCCAGCGAGTCACCCAGGCCAACACGGGACAAAGTATGGTCTCTAGCATTTCACACAGCAAGGGAGCGAGCTTCGTTTCCGTACACAGAAAAAACAAACCCAGACTGTTTCTGGAGAAGTGAGGTGTTGGACCTCCTGAGGCCAGGGCGTGAATGGGGGGGATGCTGACGCAAAAGGCCAGGGCGGGTGGCCTGCAGATGGCGCCATGCGAGGAAGAACAGGCTCTCCTTCGGTGGGTGAGATGAGCCCCGGGTGGTGAGCAGGTTGCACAAGGGCCTATAGTCATAGTACCCACGACTCGGAGGCCCTCACGCCTTCTACCTAGGCCACGTCCTGCTGCCTCCCTGGCTTCCGCCATGCCTTCTCTTCCCGTCAGATCTGCTCACAAACCAGCCAGACGGATCTCCAGTAAGAAGTGAGAAATCAGCAATGTTGCCCTGGAGTAATGAGCATTAGCAATTAGACCATCACCCAAGAAGGCCATAAAAAGTAACTGCTGAGACATTAAGAGGTAGGAGTGTTATTAAAGAGGAGGCCATCGGCGGCCCATAAGCACTCCAGCACCCAGCCCCGGCTCCGGTGCTCTGGATTAGCAACTCGTAAGATTTTATCTCTGAAATGTCTCTTAGTGGAAGAGTTACCGAGGAGACTCTTGGCCGTTGTTAAATCTGTCAGCTACTTGAGGTGGCTGGTTCCCCCCACACACTCCTGGAGGACCCACATAACACGTGCTTCATGAACAGGGGACACTGCGGTGGCCAGTTTTGCAAGCGGCCAGTGCTGCCCCATTCACATCCCCTCCGGGAGGCCTCGGCACGTCGCTGCCTGTCGCGTGTTCCCCGGGGTATGCTGTGGTTCCTTCTAGTGTGATTGACAAGGCTGCTGTTGCTCTAAATGGCAAGGCATGAAGTACCTTGACTTGGTTGTTTACTTTTAAACAGGACATCAATGTTTAATACATAAAGGACTGAAATCGTTTTGAGTTAGGACAGCCCCTCGAGTCGGAGTGGAGTAAAAATGGAACAGCCTTACAGAGGAGGAGAAGCAAAGACAAAATCTCTCTCCCCAGACCAGTGTACTGACCTGCGGTGCCCACGGTGCTCTGCCTTCTCTCACCCAGCAGCGCCAGGTGCCAACCCCGGCCTGAAACTCGACTTCACCGTCTCCTCCCTGGGATTGCTGGGCAACTGGCCAGCTCTGCTTCCCGCCAGGGGCACTTCTTGGCTAGTTATTGGTTCTGAGGTGGTTGACCAGAGGCTCACCCTGCCCTCGTTTGGGTACCCAGCTCTACCTGTTGGCGTGCGGAACTTGGAATGAGGTCCAGTTCCTGCCTGCCCAGAAGGCGCTCCGGCACCGCCTCGCGGCACACCCTGGTCTGCTCCTTTCATCTCTGCTAGTTAAGAATGTGAGGGACTTGCATTACTGACGAGAATTTGCAATCCCAGCGGGTTCAGGTGATGACTCTTGTTTTAAAGGAATGGACGTTGTGACCATACTTTCTTCATTTGTTCATTGCTGGTTTTTAAGTTTGTGCTGGCTCTATGTAAAATACCTCTTTATACAAGAAGCCATGAAAATTGCATGGGACAAATTTTCCCCAAATTCAGTATTCGAGCATGTGTCTGTGAAACCGGGTCTACTCCCGCAGAGGCCACACACCCATCAAAGGCACCGGCGACAAACAGCCGCGTGTATCGCATTGGTGTGCTGCCGTGGCATGTAGGAGGCTGCTGGCTCTGTTCTGTCCGGGTTTGGACTGGACATTCCTTCGCAAATCCAGCATTTGGGGTTATAACATTGGAATAATAAAATACTTTGATAAGCTTGTTGGAGAAGAGACATCCTGTGCCTCATTTATTTTACCCAACATGCATCTGTGGACACTTACAATGTGCCAGTTATGCAGATGCAGCAGAAACAAAGCAAGTATATCCCTGGTCTCTTTGAGCTTCCTTTTTTTAAAAGATGTATTTATTTGTGCATACAAGAACTGGGGTATAGGCTAGCATCACGGTAGGTGAGAGGATTCACCAGAGACAGAGCAGGGAGCAGAATAGGCAGAGCCACTGAAGTACACTGCTGAGGGGAGCAGTGGGGAGACAGGAGAGGTCTGCTGTGCTATGTGGGTGCCCTCCCTGGCCAGGGATTGAACTCGCACTGCTGTGCTGTGGATGCTTCACAGTGTGGCACGCAACGCACTGTGTCACCAAGGAGGCCCTGAACTTATTCTAATGGCAACTTTTCTATTAAAAATTTAAATCATGTAGTGTCTTGGATGAGTTTTTAAGAATTCTGAATTTTTTCTTTAATCAAATCCCAAACATACAAATAGAGATCCTGTTTTATTCTGAGAAACATTTTTGTTTTGATTTGTCTTTTAAACAGTTGACTCAGAAGTCTAGATAATTGATGGTCACCATATCTGTGACTTCTGCAAAACCAGCTCTCTCTCCTGCGTCTTCCCTTGCTTTGCCCAAGCGGAGGCCAGCTGAGTGGCGCAATCAAACAGGTGTCTCCTATGCTCCTTGATGAGGAGCACCAAAGAAGAAAACAATGCAGCTGGCAGTGTATTTCTGTGCCAGCTAACACATCCTAGGGAGCTAAAATTATCTCAGTGAGACAATTTGATAAATGTGAAAGATTTTCTTCCTGTAATATAATGTGTCAAACTTTAGAAACTTGGCTTTTTGGCCAACTCTTTAATGCAACCTTTAGTTTCCCAGGCCGAACCCAAGAAAAAGAAAAAAATCAAGTAGCAAAAATACAGTGTAAATGGCAGCATCAGTCCTTGTTGACCTGTTTGTATGAAGAGAAGAGTCCAAGGTAGCCCTCTCGGTCAGCAGTGCTTTCAACAACACCAGGTGGACAGCCCCACCCTGTTGCTAATCACGAAGACCCTGGAATGCATGGCTCTGCCAGGCCACTGTCCTGACCCTCAGTGGTGAGCCCTTCTAGGTAAAGGAGTAAAGCACAACGAATCACTATGCAGTCTGTATTGGTCAGACACTTGGCCTGAACATTTTTGGATTAAACTTTATTGAGTCCACAGAAACCAGTAAATTGCACACTGTGATATGCATAAGAACTACATATTTGGTCATTTAAATAACCAAAGATGATGTATTTTTGGTCTTTGTTCAAGTTTCATGACTCATAACTCCTAAGACATTGGCGTTTCTTATGACCCTATTAATGAAGGTGTCTTGTGTTAAGGAGATGACTTTTAGAAAGCCTCTAGGGAGTCCAAAGTTGGGGACTGCTTGCCAGGAGAACTCATCTTGTGGTTACAGAGTTGGAACATTCAATCCCTCCCTCCCCCAGTTTTCCCACTAGCTCCCTCCCCCCACACACATCCACATGCATGTGGAGAGTAGAAAGTAAAAAGATTTCTCTGAGTTCTGGGAGCCACTCAGTGCAGCAAATTCATTGACCCCAAGGAGGGGTCATGGGTCCCTCTGATTTTTTATATCCAGATGGTCACAAACAAGCACTAAGCTGGACTTGTGGCTGGCCTTTGGTGGCACCAGATGGTGGGGTAGAAGGTTTGCTTGCTCGAGATGGGGAACAGCCCCTTGCCTCCACTCTGTGAGATTGGTGTGGGTGGCTGAAATCCCCCATTTTGCCTTTACTCTTTCCATTCCTTGAATAATGACCACGAGGCTCAGAGGTCAGTTACTCTGTCCAGAATCGAAGCCCGGCCATGCTTTCCAGTGTTGGGCACTCCTCAGGCTGCAGCAGGGGCAACCGCTATGTGAGCTTCCGGGGAAGCCATGAAAGGGCGTGCTAGGCTGAGCAGAGGTCACTTGCACGTTTATATTTCATGTGTGGCTGTATAATCTGTTACCGATATCTTAATGACTGGTTACCTAACAATCTCCTCACTATCTTGAGATATATAAGGTCATCCCAAGGAAATATACACCCCTATCATGAAAAGGAAAATAATGGAGCGACTTCTGAGTCCTTTTTTTAACTTCTGAAAAGGATCCAACAGAGCCTTGAGTTAATGTCACCTAAATATTCAATGATAAATACTGCTTCTTGGTTCTTCTACATTACCTTGTAATTCCACCTCCAGATATTAACCAATCAAATCACATTACACTATATTTATGGTCCTTTATACCATAATACAGTTTTTGATTAATGTCCATGACCTTATTTTTCCTGTGAAGCTTTTGGTGAAGCAAAGCACACTTTGTGTTTGCATTTCCTTTGCCTGATGTAATGTGTGACCTGAGTAAGCTGTCAACAGTTTCCTATAGAACTGAACTATTGGATGCCTGAATTCATCTGTCTATTTGACTATCCATCTATTCCTCCTTCTACCTTCTGTCTCCCCCTCCTTTCCCCTCCCTCCTCCTTCCTCCCTCCCTCCTTTCCTTCCTTCCTCCATTCCTTCCCACCCCATCCCTCAATCCCTCCCCATAATGGCTCTGCATTTCCATCAGTCACTTCCCCCACATGCAGCCCACAGACAGTGCATCGTGGAGTAGAGGGCCATGCTTTCCTAGGGAGATGTGCCAGCTTCTCATTTACTTAACAAGTAGAAGTGAGCACAGCATGTTGTTCCTCAAATCAAATGTTGCTCGGCTAAATAATACCCACATGACCAGACTGGTAAAGTAATTAAAAGCCTAAAGATAAAGCAGGTGAGTGGACTGAACAGGTGTCTGCTAGTGCTCTTTCTGCTGAGTGATCCCAAATGGCAGCAGCATAGCAGGATTGAGGGATGGAACTTCTGAGATATGAACCTGACCTTGTCCCACTAAGTCTGCAGTAAACATGAGTTTCTGAGGGGGTGTTCCAGCACGTTCGTGTTTAAACGTCTTCCAGCTTATTCTGCTGTGCAGCCCCTGAAAGAATGCCACTCATTCGAGCCCAGGGTTTTCAATGAATGAAACTCACGTGTCACTGCTCAAGCAGAGGAGGCGGAGCTTTGCTGCTGGCTGCCTTCAGCAAGGCCAAGGTCATGCACCTTATGAAGTCACTAGACATCCACTGGACTTCTCTGTCCACAGATTCTGTTGGAAACTTACTTGGTAACCTAAGATACACACCATATTAATAGGATAGAGTGTTTAATTTTCTGGGCAAAAAACAAAGTACCTCTGTTTTGGCAGTTGGTCTTCAGGAGCTAATCCCAAAGTTCAGCTATTCCTAAATTCCTTGCAAGGGTTATTTGATTTTCTTTACCTTCTTTTTATAATTCTTAAAAGTAATTGTTTTCTAAAGCCAAGCGTTCTACCCTTATCGTTCTTTAGATTTGACTAGAACAGCAATAAAAAGAAGTAATCCACACACAATCCCAAAAGATGCTGATCATCTCTGATAGTTGCATTATTCCACGTAGCTACTCTCTCTCACCTTTGTAGAGTGACCCCAGGTCAGAAAAGCAAGGTTTGTTATTTGTGCTGACAGGTTAGATAATTTACTAAATAATTCACACTAGATAGTTGAAAATTACAGCAAGAAAGCCCCATCGTAGACATCCGCTTCAGCAGATCACAGGAACAAAACACTAACTAGTCAGCTGAAGTCTTGGTTTGACAGAATAAACTCAAGCCAGATCCTTTCAAAGTAGGGATGATAGGAATGGCCAACACCTATGATTCTGTAGAGAAGGGTTATGTGCTCCACTTGATTCTTGAGCAGATGATGGAGCCTCAGGGAGCGTGCTTCCTTCTCATGCAGTACTGGCCCCAGATAAATGAAGTGGATGCAGGAATGGAAAAGTGTAACTCAAGTGGCGTGGTCTCATCGCAGGAAAAGCGGCATCTGAAATTAGGACATAAATGACTTTTCAGGTTGATTACTTCCATTTGGCAAAAGGTTATGCGATGAAAAGGATTTATTTCACTTTTACATGTAGATCAATCCAATAATGCTAACCGTTGCCAATATATATGGACTCTTCTCAGATCAGACGTAACCCCGCAAGTTAATTTTGAAGTACATAAACCAATATCAATGTGCCTTCACTTTCATAGGAAATTATTGATTTTTCCCTTTGCTAGGCCACTGAAATTCTAAATGTGTCAAAGAATCTGAATAAACCCCATTCCTATTTACTAAGTACTAATAAAAAGCAGTATAAAGATTGACTAGTCTTTAATAGCTAGAAATAACTTCCTCTTCTCACTGCTTTTTCACTTTTTTATGTTTGGCAAACATTCATTTATTACATTTTCAGAGGGTGCAAGTTGGACAATCTTATTTTGAAGTTCTGATTTGAATTCTCAGATGCACTCAGTACTGCCAAATATTCCTCCATGATTGAAGCACTCTTTCCCTCGTTTTAGTAACATCACATATGCTTGGGTTCTCACCACCTGCTTTAGCTGCTTATTTTTCTCTAATGCACTTTCACTGTCGAATTTTTCAAAGCTTTGTCTTGGTCTCCTTTACTCACTGTGCCTTCTCACTAGTGTCCAGCGAATCCTTCATCACAATGGTGATCGTCATCCTGTTCTCAATGGCTCTAGAAATGGTATGTATACTCAGCATGTTCATATTGAAGTTACAGAGGCACACTATTGCATGTGCTCCTTCTCCATTTTTTGTTGTTGATTTTTTTTTCCTGCATGGCAAAACAATACATAATTTTAGGTATTTAAAATTCCTTTTCCCTCCTCTGTTTCCCATGCATACCCACTTCATGTCCAAACTAATTGACATAGCTAGAGAGTCTCTAGATTTTGTTGAGGGTCCCTCTGTGCTGAGACTCATAGGGGTGATTATTTTAATCCCACACCTATCTTCCTCATCCACTCCATGAGTTAACTTCCTCCCAGGAAATTTGCTCTTCATTAATCCTCATCTGACCTTCTGTTAATTAATTCAGTATTTATATTTCTAGGAAGTAATTAATTTCAGCACATTCTGTTATAACATTCCCTTGCTAAAGGCATCTAACCACTCTCTCTGTTCCTAGAATATAAATTGGGACCATAGTTGGCCTGCTTTTCAAGCTCAACATGTGTTTCTTCTGAAGCTTTTTGCTACAAACATATCCAAATTTATGGAAGCCCCTTTATTCTTGCATTGCAAGTTCCTTTACACATGGACAATCTGCCCCTGAATTGTTTACCCTTATACTTCTCTATCATCTTTTCCTGCTTATAGACTCTTACACAAGAGAATTCCTCTTCTGGCTATAATGGAGAAACTTCCTGTGCTCCAATAAAAAAAAAACTATAAAATTGGACAATATAGAATAAGCATCTCTTTCTCAAAAAAAAAAAAAAACTCTCCATTTTTTAGAGCAGTTTTTTGGAGCACAATGTATTGCCAGCTCCCAATACCTCCTGTTCCCACTGAGGCACAGCACTTCCCACTGTCAGCATCCAGCCCAGAATCACACGTTTGTTACAATCGAGAACCTACACTGGCTCATCATTATGATTCAGCTTGGTTTTGTACTTTTTCTGGGTTTGACAAATGCATAATGATACATATTGACATGATAGTCTACAGAAGAGTTTTACTGTCATAAAAAAGCCTCTTGGACTCTTCTTATTCATCCTTTCCTTTCTACTAAACCCTGGTAGTCACTAATCTTTCTACCATCCCCATAGTTTTCTCTTTCAACATGTCATAGCTTTAGAAATATATTGAATGTAGCCTTTCAAATTTACTTTCTTCATCTTTGCACATGTCTTCATAGTTCATTTCTGCTTTGTGGTGAGTGATATTCTGTTGTCTGGATTTATACCTTTTATTTATCCATTCATATACTGTGAAGCATCTTGGTTGCTTACAGACTTTGATAATAATAAAAGTGCTATAAACATTTGTGTGCAACTTTTCACACTTTTAAACTTATTTGGGTAAAATACCACGAAGCATGACTGATGGATCATATAGTAAGAGGATGTTTTTATACCCTGCCAAACTGTCTTTCAAAAACTTTCTTTCATTTTGGCTTCCACTCAGCAATGAATGAGGTTTCTTCACATCCTCAGCAGCATTTGGTGGTGTCAGTGTTTTGAATCTGTGGCATGTAAAATATGTGTGGTGGTATTTCAACATTGTTTTAATTTCTGCTTCCTTAAATATGATGTTAAACATTTGATGTTTATTGTCATCTTTATATCTTCTTTGGTGAAGTATCTGCTCAGGTCTTTTGCTTTTTTTTTAAAATTTGATTCATTTTCTAATTGTTTTAAAGAGTTCTTTGTATATTTTGGGTAACAGTCTTTAATAGCTTTTGAGAAACTTTTCTCTTGGCATGTGGTTTGGCCTCATTCTCTTGACATTTTATTTGCAGAGCAGAATAATTTAATTTAGCTTTTCAATTCTATCTTTTATGGGTTGTGCCTTAATTTTTATATCTAAAAATTTGTCACTGTACCCAAGGTCATCTTGATTTTTTCCTATATTATTGTAAGGGTTTTAGAGTTTTATGTTTTACATTTAATTTTGTAGTTCGTATTGTGTTAATTTTTATGAAGTGTGTAAGATCTGTGTTTTTTTATATATATGTTGATGCTCAGTTATACCTGTACCGGTACTATATGTTAAAAAAAAAGATTTCCTTTGATGCATATGGCTTTTTTTCCATTGTGTTGTCTTTGTTCCTTTGTCAAAGAACAGTTGACTATACTTATGTGATCTATATGTGGGCTCTCTTTTCTGTTCCAATGATCTCTGTATCTGTTGTTTTACCAATGTCTTTATTATAGTAATTTTCAGTAAGTCTGGGAGTCAGATAGTCTTTGTCTACTGTCTTTGATTTTCTCCTTCAATATTGAATTGACTCTTCTGTGTATTTTTCAGAAATCTATGAACTTTAGTATCAGTTTGTTTTAGTCACAAAGTACCTTACTGGGATCTCGACTAGGTTGCTTTGAATCTATAGAGCAACTGAAATAGATGACATGTAGAATTATATGTTGATAAGCCTATTGATGAATATGAACTTTCTCATGTATTTAGTTGTCCTTTGATTTTTCATCAGTTTTTCCATTTCCTTCATATATATCTGATCTTATATATTTTATTAGATTTATACCTAAATTTTTGGAGAGGAGGAGGGGTTTGCTAACACAAATTGCATTGTGCTTTTAATTTCAAATCCTACTTGTTTATGTTTAGTGTATAAGGAAGTGATTGACTTTATTATGTTTGAATCTTGAAAGCTTTCTGTAATGGAAACTTGTATTATTGATTTTATAACTTTTTTCTAGTATATGCATTCGAGCCTCTAAGCACTGCTTTTGCTGCAGCCCACAAATTTTGATGTTTTATCTTTGTTATAATTTAGTCTAGAGCACTTTTTATATTGAGCTTTTGTCATTGCCCCATGTGTTATTTGGGAGTGTGTCTTTGACATTTGCCATCTTTTTTTCTGTTAGAGTTCAAGTTTAATTCTGTGGCCCTAAAGCACACATATATTATAATAACTGTGCTTCTCTTCCTTGGCTTCTGTTATATGCTTTTAGTGGCCCTGAATATAATCTATCTTGGTGACTATGATATGTTGGCTTGAGAAGAATGTGTATTCTCATATTGTTGGATGAAGTAGTCTCTTCCTTTTTCCATCCTTTCCTGATAGGGAGGGTTACCCTAAGTAACTCTTTTCAGCAGTGTAAAATTATGATACTTGGAGGGAAAGAAATAGGTTAGCTTTACATATTGTTTGATTCTTAGCCATAGGCTAGAAACAGTCCACATTTATGCTAACAGTTGTGTTTTGAAAAATGACACCAAAGCAATTCAGTTGGAAAAGAAGTCATTGCAGCAAGTGGCATTAGAATATTTGGACCTCATGCTGGGAAAATGTATGAAAATCTCATCTCAAACAGGAAATATTTGATATAATGTCTGATATTGATATCAGATGAGTCTTAAACCAAGGCTAAAATCTAAGCCTAACTTATTGCAGAAAACCTGAGTATTATCTCAGTAAACTTGACCTTTGGCAAGATATCTTAGAGAAAATCATTCTAATCATAAAAAAATACAGAAATAAAAGTGAATTGGACTTCATCAGAATTTATGCTGCTTTTTTCGGGCCTCCCTGGTGGCGCAGCGGGTTGAGCTCCACACTGTGCAGCACCCGAAGCACAGCAGCAAGAGTTCGATTCTGGCCAGGGAGGGAACACACAGGGCACAGCAGACCTCTCGTGCCTCGCCTGCTGCTCCCCTCAGCAGTGTGTTTCAGTAGATCCACCTGTTCTACTCCCCACTCTGTCTCTTGTGACTCCTCTCACCTCCCACGCCTCTGGCCTGCGCCCCAGCTCTTGTGTGCATAAGTAAACAAATGTTTAAAAAAATTATGCTGCTTTTCCTCAAAAATGCCTGCTAAGAAAATGACTAGTCAATCCACAAATTGGAAAAAAGTCATAATGCATATATGTGATAAAGCATTTATGCCCCAAATACACAAAGAACTCTGATATCTAAAGAAAACCACCCATTTTAAAATGAATGGACAAAATAATGGAACAACATTTCATGAAGACAGACATCCCTGTGGACCAGAAAGCACGCACAAACACACTTGATATTTTTTAATCAGGGAAATACAAAGTTGAACTGCCTTAGATACTATTATTCTCTCCAAAAGAATGGACATATTTGGAGTTAAATATATTGGCAAAATGAAATATCAGCAAGGTATAGAATGACTAGAACACATTTATGGTAGGTATATAAAATGGAATAGTGACTGTGAAATACTGTTAACAGTCTCTTTTTAAACTTAAATATTTGGGGCCTTCCTGGTAGCGCAAAGGGTTGAGCACCTACCTCACTGTGGGGTTTCCATAGCCACCACTCACAGTGTGAGTTCAATCCCCAGCCAGAGAAGGGGACCCACATGGAGCAGCAGACCTCTCCTGCTGCACCCGCTGTTCCCCTCAGCAGTGTATTTCAGTTGATCTGCTTGTTCTGCCCCCCACTCTGTCTCTGGTGAATCCTCTCACCCCTCGTTCTTCTCATCTGCACCCCAAATCTTGTATGTGTAAATAAATCTTTTTTAAAAAATGAAGTTAAATATTTAACTCATCTGATTGATTGCACTCTTCATTTTATCTACATGAGCTATACAAACAAAATCTCAGCCTTCTTCATAGTAACTCGGTATTCCTCATCGGGAAAATCAGTTCATACATTATCGTTTATCTGTGCAAATAAAGACTTCTTGAACTAAAGGGAGCAGAACTTCAGATATAATGTGAGTGGATTTAAAACCATTATGCTGAATAAGCAAAACTAATAACAAAATTTGCAATATGTTGTGCATTTCTAAATAGGTTTAATAAAATTGTGATGATACAAATCGGAAGAGTGGTTTCCTCTGGGATCAACACATGGCTGATCTGGGAAGGCGTTGAAGACATTTTGGGAGAATGAAATGTTCTCATTTGTTATAATAGTATAGGTTCAAAGGATGTGTATTTTTCAAAACTTAGCTCTATGCTTAAATCCTGGGACTCAATTGCACTATGTATACATCGTGTTTCAATTTTTTAAAAAAAATGACAGAACACAAAGAAATCACTCTGTCACAGATGTGTTTTAGTAAGATTGTTTTCATTAATCATGCCTGTCCGTAGTGGCACAGGTTTTTGTACGATGTCCTTTCTCTGGCCTGGTACTTTGCCGTCTGTTTGGCTCGCAGATTCAGTGGTTTGGTGTTAGACTGGAAAGGGCTTGTGATTTGAAGACAGCCATGTCTGTGTGCACCACTTTGTTCTGCCACTTCTGGTTGAATTAATTTAAGAAAAGATTTTTTGACGTGTGACATGCTATCTCTTCACCTGAATCACGAGATGTTTACTCACCATCCAGGCAGTGATATTTGTTTAATAACTATTTAAAAGTCAGTAGCATGTATGGTAGATATTATTCCAATTATCATATTTTAGTTGAGTTTGTATGTGTCAGAAAATTTACTGGCAACTGTATTTGCCTTGACATAAACCTTATAGTAGTCCTATGAATTAGATGTTATTGATACACCTTCTTAAAAAGTAAACATTTTAATTGAGCCAGAAACCTGTCCGAGATCATGGAGAACTAAATAGCGAGGCTAGCTTTTCATCCCGAGAGTGGTCCTGTGTCTGGGCTGTGTCTTGCTTTGCTGTGTTGTCTCCATAAACGGTTGTTGTCATTATCATCGCTTTCATTATTGATCAGCATTAATTTTTCCATATTTCTCATCTCCAGCTCCTTAGGCACATGACTGTTCTGACCCAGCTTAATCCCTTCAGCTTCCAGTAATTCCCAGTTCCTGGGAGAATGTCCTAACTGATCACCTCCATTGTTTAAAAGTCATCTTTTTCCTGAGCTAAAATTGCTAGTTGCACCACAAGCAGTCCAGGTAAACCATGCTCAGCTGGTCTGCATGCTTTTAAAATGACAGCCTTTCCCATCCAGGGGGCTCCTGGTACAGCTGATTCAGTCTTTCCTCATCTCTTGAATCATGATGAGGGATTTACTGAGCCTGCGACCCTGCCCGAACAAGCATCTGGAGGCTGACTCCCTGACCTTTTAGATGACATCAGAAATGCCCCGATGTGCCTCCCCTCCCACTCCAAAAACCGTTCCACGTCCCCACTTCTCTTAACCTGAGGTCAAATGGAGATTTCTGCTTTAGAAGCTCAGTTATAGGTAGTGCAACTGATAAGGGGAAAGCTTGACTAATATGTTATCATTTTTTCATATTTAAAGGAAAACACCAAATATGCAGTTTGTAATCATGAGCTTGAATCCACCTTCCATCGTTGTTGTGGCAGCAGCACAGATCTAACCAACACAGCCCTGGTCAGGGCTGGAACCAGAGTGAGCTCTGACATTGCTTCAGGTGTAAAATTCAAGGGATGTCCAAAATTTTAGCAACCAAGCTCAATAACAAAGTTGATTCAAAAGAATTCATGATTAACAATAAAGAGGGATCATTTTGGTAATCTCTACATGGGAAAAGGTAGCAAGCACCTGTTCCCCAGTGTAAATATGCCCTCAGTTGGTCTTGATCCCCTGGAAATGTCTGGAAGGGGGGCAGGAAGCAGAGACAGGAAGCTCCTTGGTTCTCAGCATGTAACACTTGAACCCTTAAGTGGAGTATCGACAAGGAGATGTTGAGACCTCAAGAATAAGTCTGAGACGAGCAGAGAGGGTAGGTCAGAGAGGCTGCATGAGACATGATTCACTGTATCTATAAATAGAAGTTTTAGGAGGCAGCAGAGAGAGCTTGAATGTGAGCTTTGCTGTAGTCACTATTCACTGATGGAAATAATAGTAGCTCTTACTGCGTCGTGTTATCACAAGAAGCCAAACCGCATGTTGTATTATGGTTACATTTCTTTCTTGTATAATTGCCATCTTTTCTCTAGAGTTATTGCCATTTTGCTAGTTTGTTTTCATTTTCTTTTAAGCACAATGATCAACATCTTGCTCCAATTCCATGGCTGAAGTCTCGAACTCGTCTTTCTAGTGCTTCATATCATGGAACCCAGCAGAATCTACTTGGTCCTTAGCACTGGCCCAGGCCTCTAGTCCCTTTCCCTTCTCACCTGCTCTCCAGCTGTGAATAGCTGCACATCCCAGCACCATCCTGCAATTCTTCTTCCTACATTTCAGGATTTATCTTTGTAAGTTTCTTCACCCATCTTGGTGCCAGAGATATAGCCTAAAATTGTTGAAGTGGCGTGGTGCACCATATCCCCTGTGAAATATATATACTTTTTATTTCCCCCCCTTGATTAATCTTTTCATTGAACATATATGTTTACTCGTGAGACATGCTTCCTCTGGTTGTTGAGGACACCTCATTCACTCACGTGACATCCATCTCCTGGTGGATCGAGAAGAGTGGCACTGCTCAGCGTTTATACTAGAGCTGTTCAATGCCATAGTAAAAATACCAAAGTAGATGGGTTTATGGTAGTGTTCCATTGTTGCCTTGGGCTCCATATTCCTTTCTAATTATTTCAAATACACAGATCTATTCACTTTATTAACCACATTTACTTGAGACTTCAAATGTCAAGGTATTCTACTATGGGTGAATTTCTACATTTTTAGCATTTTAGGACATTTTGTCTTAAAATGATTTACAATTAGAATCATATGCTTGTTGTCAGAAGTGGCTTTTTTATACGGAAGGGTTCTCTGCCGGCCTTTGTGAATGGCAATGCCATTTGGGTTTTATCAAGATCTTTAAGGCTTTCAAGGGCACAGGTCAGGTTTAATTTCTTTTTTTTTTTAAAGATTCATTTACTCATGCATACATGGGGTACAGGCCAGAGGCAGGATGGGGATGAGAAGATTCACCAGAAACAGCGGGGAGCAGAACAGGCACTGAGATACACTGCTGAGGGCAGCAGCAGTTAGGCAGAGAGGTCTGCTGCGCCCTGTGGGTCCCCTCCCTGGCTGGGGATTGAACTTGTGGTGCAGTGGCTGTGGATGCTTCCTAGTGCCTTTGTGCCACCAAGAAAACCCTCAGGTTGTCACCCTTGCTGCATTTCATCAGTGTGTTTTTGAACATACCTGTTTGTGTTGCGAAAGCTCCCTGATGCTGTGGCTGACTTGTTATTGGCACAAGTTCATCTAAAAGCCCAGGGTCCTTTCCTCCCGTAGGCATCAAAACCCCAAAGCTCCATCTTAAGCCTGAGATTGTTATTTAGGAATCCCCGGGACGGCTGTGGTTTCGCCCTTTGTGTATTGATGTCTTCTAATCTTGTTTCCTTCTCAGCATCTAGAACGTCTTCCTTTCGATTTCAGTGTTGTATTTAATTTTACTCTCTACAGCCATTTCTGTTTTCAGCACTTGTATTTTTGTAAGCGCTATGTGGTGACTTGTCATTCTCATCAAATTGTGAGCCGTGTTCCTGAGGTTGACCTGCTCTTCCAGACCACAATTATAGCTCCTAAATTCTGCTGTGCTGGATGAGAGTTCTTACCAGCACTTCTCAGCAGAGCCCACATGTTCCGTGGCCTATGTGGCCACACTTCTGATTGCACATTGTTCCCAAGACTAATTGCCTACAAGCACTTTTTCTTTATTTTCTGCTATGAGCATGCAAACTGCTGTTAGAGAGGCTGTGCCATTATCCCACATCTTGTGTGATACTGAACCCATCTCAAAACAGCAGCCTTGTTTTCTTATCAAGGAAGTTGGCAGAAAACTGTAAAATTCTAAACTAAAAATAAAACCTTACATCATACAACACAGTCTGGCATATGAAGTAGATTCATCTTCATGGTAGCTTTAAAGCCAGATTTCATCAATCAACTTTGCACATTAAACAGCTAATCCTGGGGGAAGTATCACTCAAAGGCACAGAGTTAGAACAGGGAGGGTTGGGGATCAAGCTCATTTCTCCTGTTTAGTATCCTTGGTCTTATTTCACATTTCCCCTGCTGTTTCTTTGCAAATTGGGGCTTGTATGACAATCCAATATGATATATGTGCCCGTTCTTTGCAAGCTGTGGAGTACTATATATCTGTGAAAATGGGTGATGGTAATAACACAAAATGTCAGAACCGCAGCTTGACAGAGAGAAACTATGTCATTTATTACTTCTTTATACAACTTGGCTCACCTCAGTTAGTCACTATATTGGTAGTATTGACCAGGCCACGCTAATGGGATTTTTATGGATGGACAAAGCATACAGAAGAACTGGGTCTGAGATAACCTTTCTCTGTCTTTCTGTATCATCAAATAGAAGAAAAGATGCATGTTCTCTTTGGTCCTTCAGTCTCTTGTTTCCTTGTCCAGGAGCATGTCTTGTCCTGCCAGTCTGGATCCCTTTGGGATTTCACAGCTCTCTCTTCTTCACTCTGTGCTGCTTTTGTGAGGGTTCTTCTCCCAACAGGGTCTCTAGTGTGACAGTGACTGAGTGAATGGAGGTGATTAACAGCTCATTCCAGGCAGAGTTTTGTCCCTTGCCCTTGGCTTCAGTAGCTACCTAAGGCCTTTCTTTATTGTTGGGAAAGTAGAAAACCATTTCAGATTGAAGTGCAGTTAGAGTCAATATCCTTCAAAGTCAGTGTATTTACATGTAGACTAATTAAAGAAATCTTTACGGAATTCAGCATTACAGATGGTACACAGAGGGAAAATATATATTTGGGTACATCTCTCTTTGTTTCTCAATGCAAAATCATACAATAAACACATTCATTTATAGGACTGCCTCAAGTTGTTATGGCAACTGGAATTTGGGGTCAAACAGCAAATGTATTGTTATCATTGTTCTCTGAGTCTAAAGAAATAGTTTTGATATCTGGTAAGCTTTGGACATCATTGAAAAAGGGAAGCTTTACTTCTAAAGCTCAGGAGTCCATGCTAAATTACTCTCTTCTTGGACAAACTTTACTATCCCTTAAAACAGTCTCTTCTCAATCAAGTTGTCTCTGCAAAAAAGATCCAACATCAAGTGATTTATACTTTGTTTTAATGAAATTCAAGTTTGCTGTTTCAGGGAGCATCAATTCACTTGTAGTTTTCCTTAGGTACTCCTAGAGAGATGGAATCAAACCCTGCTTAATGATGTTGGGTATATTTCAGATCGTTTCCACATCTGTAGAATGGGTTTAATAAGGCATAACTCCCTCAAAGACTCGAAATATAAAAATACATAATCAAGTTAAAGGTTGAAAGATAGAAGACAGCTCCTCTAAGTATACAAGATTTTATATGAATTTTAATCATTTGCTTATTCCTTCAGAAAATATGTAAGCTGTGTTTCCCATGCATTTTTATCATTTAGATGGGACACTAAAAATACAAGGTAACATTTATTCTCAGGAGTTCAGGGTCCCCCCAGAAGAAAGGATTTGCATTGCCAAGCATGTGTAGAGAGCTCTGACATCCCCAAGAGAACCCTCACCCTCCAATAGAGGAGGTTCTCTGTTCCTCTGCACCAGCCTGTACCGCCTTGGCCTCAGCTGGTCTGTGTATGCAGTGGCCAGCATGCACCCACCCTGGGCTGGTTCGCATTGCACTTCAAGGCCACAAGAGAAGTTTCCAGCTTTCCATCCCAGAGTATGTCTGACCTGATAGCCTTTGAAGTGGCCAGCACCCCATTCAGACAAACAGACACACTTCGCCAGACATGCATTCAAATTAACCCACTCTGGACAACCTCAACAGTGGGGAGTCAGAAACCCATAGATAAATTACCCTTCTGATTGAGGGCACCCCTGGTGGCGCAAGGGGTTGAGCGCCACACTGCGGGGCTTCCGCAGCCACTGCAGCATGAATTTGATCCCTGGCCAGGGAGGGGACCCGCATGGCACAGCAGACTTCTCTCTCTTGAGTTTACCCTAAAGTAAACACATACATAAGTACATTGATGTAGGATCTGATTCCAGACAGTCTGGGCTGACACTTGGTCTTGGAAGACACCCAGAAAGCACATCCCTAGGGGACCCTGCCCCTGACTGATACCAGTGAGATGGCAGTGGGGTATAATATTTTAAGTCAGTAGGGTGATAACTCACTTGCACATGTTAGCATCACACTTACCAGATTTAGGGCATGCTTTATGAGGGAGGAGGAAGAGTCGGGCTGTGCAGGAGCGCTGGCCTTTGAGCTGCCCAGGGCATGATCTTCACTAGGTCATGAGCTCGTCTCGCTTCAGTGAGCTGCTTTGCCCACCTTGCAAGTGGGGGCACAGGTCTTGGTGCTCTCCACACATGCAGGTCTCTCAGGGGCCCTTTAAGGAGCCCTTGAACATAAAGACAATTTTACATTCTGCTATTGCAGGACAAGATGTGGCTAAAATAAGATTTAATTTCTATTCCATAAGGAGGAAGTATTTTGGAGGGCTTCCCTTAGCCAGCCCAGGAATGGCCTCTGGCAGAATGGCGTGTGGCCTACAAAGGTGCCCTGCAGTGCTGCAGGGCGCTGTCCAGAAGTGGTGGTGCTGATGGATGGACGAGGTCGGCAGCCAAAGGGCCAGAATGGTGCCAGCTTCCCTTTCAGCACTCAGTGGCCAGTTGGTGGGAGACGGCAGTTCTTCCCCGCAACCTGAGGCTGTCAGTTTAGGAGTCTTGGCCCTGAGCCAGTATTTCCACCAGTGGACGCACCAAGACGTCCATTAAATCTGGAGCGACACGCTAGTGTCAGGTCCTGTTGACCATGCCACACCTGATAAAGTTTTGCACAAAAATGTGTCATTGAAAATCATAGCTAGGGGCCTCC
The DNA here is from genome assembly GCA_019455555.1 of Galemys pyrenaicus. NCBI lineage: Eukaryota > Metazoa > Chordata > Mammalia > Eulipotyphla > Talpidae > Galemys > Galemys pyrenaicus. Next base: position 3,048,129 of record JAGFMF010011709.1, on the reverse strand, counting down.
TGGTGGCACAAGTGGTTAAGCACCGTGCTATGAGGCTTCCGAAGCCACTGCAGCACGAGTTCGATCCCCAACTGGGAAGGGGACCCACAAGGCGCAGCAGACCTCTCCTGCCTCCCTGCTGCTCCCCTCAGCAGTGGATTTCAGTCAATCTGCCTGTTCTGCTCCCCACTCTGTCTCTGGTGAATCCTCTTACCCCCACACCTCTGGCCTGTACCCCAGTTCTTGTGAGCATAAAATAAAAATCTTGATTAAAAAAAAGAATACTAACAAACCTGTGACAACTATTATGGTGCACGCCACAATTTTTTTTTTAGTCAGTTACAAGGGTCCAGGAATGTCACTACACCAAGGCACGGGGGGCACTTTTCTGACAGTGCACGAGCAATGACCACACAGTGCCCAGCGAGAGAAAGGCCATCAGTGTTGGACCAGGAGTGAAGGCCTGGCCGGCTGGCCATCAGGCCACCCAGACAAGCTGATGCTCTGCTGAAAGGCGAAGGAAATACGGAGAGAGCTACGAGGAGGAAATAGTGAATTTTAATTAAAGCCTTGGTAGCGGGGACCGTGGGTCGTTTCGGTAGCTCACTGTATGAAACCTCCTTACAGGTACACAGCTGTCACCTGCGCACACCTCAGGCTGTGTCTGATGCAAAGCGGGGTGTGAGCACAGGGCAAGGCGGCTGCCTCGGGCCTCTCGTGCCCACCTCGCCTCCCCCCCACCCCTGGTCTCCGCGTGGTCCCTTCATGGCTGCAGTGAAGCTCCGTGCAGACCAGGGACCCACGCTTGGACGCCGCTCAGCCTCAGCCCACGCCGCACCCCGTGGCTCCCTGGGTCTGCCGTCCCGACCCTGGAGGCAGAGGAGGCATGCTGAGCCTGCAGGCACACGGAGTCGGAGCTGCAAATGAGCTGGTGGCCCAGAGCAGCCCTCACCAGTGGGTCTTGGGGACAGTGAGTGTCCCCCAGCACGCCTCGGCCTTGAGGCCTCGTTGTCTTGCTTGGAGGCTGCTGCCTGTGCACTCTGCCCTGCCCGGCCCTTCCCTGCACTTGCGCTTCCGAACCTCACCTGCAGGGCACGTGGAACCCAGCCCCGGATGCCGTGTCTCTGTGGGAGTAAGACGTGCTATTTCTGCATTCCAGTGTCCTCTTGGATGTGATCGTCCAGCTAAAATGCTCTAGATAGTTCTGTTGAGAATTAAGGAAGCCCTAAAGTCGTTCACTTAACGTACATTTAGAAGCATCACATGGCATTGTTCATCTAAGTCCACAGATCTAGATACAGGCCAAAATGAGAGCTTGTGCTTTTCTGCCTTCAAGAAAATGTGAAAGATGACAAAATGAAACTGGTATAAATTAAGCTTCACATTAATTGGATTATTTAGCAACCATAAAGTCTCTGGCCCAGCTGTGTGAACAATAATGATAGCTGCTATTATTCATAGTCACAGCTACTAGTCATTACTCTTATTTCAAATGATTGCCCCTCTGGTTGATTAATTTAATGATCAATTTCACTTAGTTGTTGGACAAAACTCTGTTGAGATCTGCCGTGTATTCAAATATGTGTCTGTTGTGAATTTATGCAAAGAATCAGGGTTACCCTTCTCCCTGTCCTCTCCTGTTTGGATCTCTCTGAGTCACATCACTTCGTCCCCATTTCTGTAAAGAAATAATAGTCACCGCACCTGCCTCTAGGGGAGGCGTGAGAGGAGACGCCTTCATTTCATGTGAGTGCAGAGTCAGGAGGAGAAGACTCTTGCTGTGTAGCCTGCATCTGACCCACTGGCCCAGGGGGGTGGAGGGGCAAAGTGAGAAGCTCTGCATCGTCTGTCCCTGACAATTCAGTAGTTCACACTGAACTACTCAGGAGTTCAGAAAGCTGATCTTTCATCCCAGGGCTCCAGTAGGGGCTGTGAGTGAGATGTCGCAGTACCAAAGATAAATAATTTAGGACTTTGCAGTCTTATTAAATTGCTATCAGTTTAGAAGAATAAACGTAGCAGAGTAAATTAACACAAAAATGCAACCTATTGGCCTTGAGCATCTCCTCTGCTTTAATATGTAGCTCAAGCCCTATTTACACATGTTCTGTGGGATGAGAGACTTCAGCTGGGTGATACTGAGTTCCTCTTTTAGTTTTTGTTTAGGTTTGGTTTAGTGCAGTTGTGTTTAAACATGGGGGCTCAGCTAATAAATAGATTTGTGGGATCATTTAATTTGGTTGAAGATGACAGTTCTATGGTACGCTAGTTCAGTTGACAGGACGTGGAGCTACCCAGCTGCTTGCTCTATTGATAATGAAAAGTAATGAGTAAATCCTCTTGGGAAGCTTTCCAAATTTCAACTTCACAAATTTCCACAAATGGCAGATTTGCAGTTTTAAATATAAAAAGTATGATGTTCTTTTTAAATTTTTGACTAAACTATCAATGATAAATATAATTTTCTCGTAAAGATATGATCAGTGTTGCCTTCCTCCTACCTGAACAGTCTGTGCCTCTGCTAATGTTTTTCTCCCGTCTGGAATTCCCGTCCCTCCTCGTCATTTATTCATTCAACAATAACTGCCAGCAAACCTCTATGCCTCCAGTGCTAGGCGTTGTGTGCAGTGCTAGGGAATCAAATGAACGAGGGTTCCCTTGTCACAAAGTAGCCTGGCTGAAAATAGGACTTGCCATTAATGTTCTCACTGCAAAAGTGCTTGTGCAAATGGTGCTGTGTGTGTATCCGGAGATGGGGGTGGGGGTGGCTTTCTCCAGAGCTTTGGTGTTGCGGATGGAGTTCACCGAGTGAATGGGGGCAGTTATGAGGGTGCAGATGGGAAAGAAGCAACACCAACGCACTGAAGATGCGAATGTCCTGTACATTGAAGATGCTGTGGCTTCAGGGACCTCCATGTGTGGCTGTCGGGAATGGACAAAGTCAGAAACATCCAGAACTGTGGGCTTTGCTGTTGAGTATAGTTGCAAAGGCAGCGGAGCTAGGAAAACGCAAACACTGACCTTACCATTGCTCTCAGTTAGGCAGCAGCACTTTCCCTTAGGGTGGGAGGTGGATTCAGGAAGGTCAAGAACTGAGAAACAGAGAAACGTCCCAAGCTAGTGGGGTAATCCAGAGAAATAATGACTGTTCTGAGCTGGAACCTTCGCCATCGGTGACTGAGATGGTGGGGATCATGTTAAATAGGAAAATGTAATAGATCTTGTTGGCTGTAACTGGAGTTAAATAGAAGATGCATTCTCATTCAGCATGCATAGTTGTGGCAGAGTTGTGAGTTAATAGTAATACAAATAGGTAGGAAGAAAGCAGCAGGATTCGGAAACTGTAAAATGAGTTGGCTTTTGAACACACTCAAGCAGAAAGGTGTGTAGGACAGCCTGGCAGATAAGTCTAGTACCCGTCCCTGTGATGAGAGAGATGATGTCTCTCTGTGTATCTCTCTATTCAGTTCTGTATGCTCAGATAGGTGTGTCTAAGGATATAATTTAGAATACAGGACTGTACCATACACTTGTGAGCTCTCTATGGACCAACATCATTTCCTGGAAAGGGTAAAGAGGTCAAGGATGAGAATGTGGAAAGGAAGCCAGAGCACACATAGTTGGAGGTGTAGACAAATTAGCACCCTGTCCAGCCTCCTGAATTCTTTTCCTGAGTATCTGTTTCTTTAGCACCTAGCAGTAGTTCCAGGCCAATGTGGGCAACCTTATTTTAAGTTTTCTTCATGAGTTACAGCTGCTTTCTGCATTTATCTGCTTCACCAGCTCGTCATCCATGGTGCAGGGATGCGGCCAAGGACCATGGCTAATTTCCCATTTGGATTTTCGAGTGTGTGTTTTTAAAAATATTTGTCACTGCTTACTGAATGTATCGCAAAGCCACAGACCATTGAGCAAATCACTCACATGATACAAAAGGAAGTAAATCTCCAAAGAAAAGAGAATGGGTGAACATCGAGATGGTAGGATTTAAGATAGCGATGCCTTTGACAACATAGTATAGCGTATCTTAAGCTTGCTAGGGAAGCAGGACTGAAATGTTCTCACAGAAACAGTTATTGGTAAATGCACAAGGTGATGGATGTTGTGGGCTAATTAGCTAGACGAGGGGCGTGTTCTTCCACAGCACACTTGCATCATATCAGATGGCCACAGTGCACATTTCAAATGTTTCATGATTTTATGCCAGTTATGTTTTCAAAGCTGAGGGGGATGGATGAAAGGATAATGCTGAGGCACGATGTGAACAGGGCATGCCTGGATTTCTCCTGGCAGGGAGCACAGAACTGCTCAGAGAGTTGGCCCGGCACAGCAAAGGGGTAGACACGCAGCGGTGCAGGACACTGCCCCTCCAGAGGCTTCACACGCAGCTGCCAGCAGGAGGGAGCCGCTGGGCGGTCGGCAAGGCCCTGGGTGGGAGACACCTCCATAAGGCGCGTCGTTTGTACTGGAGTCAGGAGGAGAAGATGGACAAAGGCTGACCAAATCTCTTACGAATATGTGTGTGCGAGTGGCTGTGTGCTTGTGTATGTGTGTGAGAGGGTGTGTGTCCTTGTGTGTTTGTGAGAGAGGGTGTGCTTGTGTGTGGGTGAGAGTATGTGCTTGTGGATGAGAGTGTGTGTGTGCTTGTGTATATGTGAGAGGGTGTGTGTGCTTGTGTATGTGTGTGAGAGGGTGTGTGTCCTTGTGTGTTTGTGTGAGATGGTGTGCTTGTGTGTGTGTGAGTGGATGAGAGTATGTGCTGGTGGATGAGAGTGAGTGGGCGTGAGCGTGTGTGTGCTCGTGTATGTGTGAGTGGGTAAGAGGGTGAGTGTGTGCTTGAGTATGTGAGCGTGTGAGAGTATGTGAGCGTGTCGGTGAGTGGATGAGTGTGCATGAGAATCAGAGTGGGTGTGAGAGTGTGTGTGTTTGAGTGGGTGAGTGGATGAGAGTGTGAGGGTGTGTGTGTGTGAGACAGCGAACGAACTCACACCTCGTTTCACAGAGGGCTTTTGCCCTCTTTGATCTGGGCACGCTCTGGAGTGTTTCTCCTCCTCCTTTGAGCTCAGTCCGGTGAGGACCCGAGCGGACGGCCAGAGCACACGCCCAGCAGGCCTGGCATGATCTGGGCGAAGGGCTTAGACCTGACGCGTCAGATCGCCTTGCTGCCACGAGGACTAAACAAGCAGCTCCCTGCGGTTGCCGGCCTGGAGGAGAGGCCTCTGTGCCGGGCTGTCTCACGGGAGAGTCGCTGAGGAGCTGGAGGTAGTCGGAGCGGGTCGGATGCAGCCTGAGGGATGGCTGAGGCGCAGAGCTCGCGGGAGGAGCGGGGTGCTGCTGTCAAGGCCGACTTAGCTGGGCGCAGCCCCGGGCTGTGCACGACCATTGGGGGGACCTGCCGCTTTAAGCTCGGTGGCGCCATCATGCTGCCTTGGTTGGAAGGCGATTTGCAGACACCTATTATAACGTTTCTGTCAGCGTAGCTGCTGCCAAGCTCCAGTGATCTACCACAATCCAGATGTTCCCCATGTTCTGAGAACCAAGGTATTTTAGAGCAAGCGAGCACTGCATCACCTCTCATCCTTGCCATTTGCTGATGGAGAAACTGGGGCAAGACCTGCTTTGTCCACTTTGCAAACCACGCGTGTTGAGGTGCAGCTGTCTCAGTGTGTTCACACAGCTGGATGGCTTCAAGGGCAACTCAGAATCACCTGCACGTGATGTTTCCTCTTCAGGTAAAGGAGACTGAACTTAGGCCACAGACACTCCTAATGGACTCCATCTTTTGAACGACTACCATCTATCACACGCTTTCTTAGATCTAGCATTTCAGAGAGACTTAATGAGCAGTGACCAAACCCTCCCCAAACCAAACACTGATGTCAAAATGGCACCGTCAGACAAACAGGACTTTCCAGAACTCCCGCAGTCTACAGGACTATAAACCAAAACTCATTCGTATTGAAACATACTTGGTTAATGCATATTTCTTTTTTTTATTATTTTTTCAAAGATTTATTTATACATACAAGAGCTGGGGTACAGGCCAGAGGTTCGGGCAGTGAGAGGATTCACCAGAGACAGAGTGGGGAGCAGAACAGGCAGATTGACTAGAAACACACTGCTGAGGGGAGCAGCAGGTGAGGCAGGAGATGTCTGCTGCGCCTTGTGGGTCCCCTCCCTGGCCGGTGGCAGGGATCGAACTCATGCTGCAGTGGCTGTGGTTTGCTTCATAGTGCATTGCTTAACCCACTGCACCACCAGGGAGGCCCTATATTTTTAATAAGTATTGAAAACTGAGCCCACCATGATTGGGCTCCTCTGGGCATGTGACCTTAAATCCACTCAAAGATACTGAGATGTAACTCCTGACAGGTGGATTTCAGTCTGCCTTATATATTTTTTTAATTTCACCACTTGCACAATACTTATCTGATGAGCATTTATTGGTCTAAGTGGAATTACATTGGTATCAATGGTCAATCAAGCTGATTATTTTGTTAGTCAACAGTTGGTATAAACAAATGATGTCACTCAATATAAAATGATGTGATGGGTGAACATTCAGCTCTTCATTTGAGTGTGATGACAAGAAATCAGAGCCCCTAATCCATATTTCACTTTGCTTGGTGGGGTCTCCCAAGTCCCCAGAATACATCATTAGAGGGAAATGTTGTTTGAAATAATTTCCAATTTAAGGAAAAGTGTGAGTAATAGCACTTCCTTAGAAAATAAAACCAAATAAGATAAACCAAAGCACTGAAGCACTGAAAATTATAAATAATGAAATTTGATTTGGAATGGGAATAATAGCTTTAAATTTTTTATTTAGGGCCACAGGGGTACTTTTGTCAATAGAAGTAAAAATTCCAACCTGGATGGACAGGTTCTATCAAGCTATGACTGTCTATTCTCCCAAGTCATTTCTCAAGTAGAATAAGTGATAAATATTCATTTGTGTTGTCCTAGGAACTCCTAACTTTCCAAACCTGTCGGTAATAACACTTCTCTCGGTCAAGTAGCTCCTGATATATGACAATAAAAACTGAGTTTTCTAAGAATATACATGTAAGTGTACATTTGCATATGCTACTTTTGGAAATAGATGTACACATTAGTGTACTATGAATTGAATCTGAACAACCCCATAAATAGCAACGTTACCTTCTTCTCCATCCCTCGGTATTCCTCTTCTGACTAGTTTATCAAGGATATGAACCTGAGGAGATATTTCCTTGTTACTAATGATGTGTTATGTAAAGTGCTTCCCTGGTTTTCTTACATATTTTAAAATTTTATCATATGTAGCTTAATTAAATTTTCCATAGAGGAATTTTTATTTGTTATATCTATTCAGAGTTCAAATATCTTTTTTTTCCCCTCACAATTTTGTTCCATTCCTGAAACAAAACAATATGCCTTATTATCCAGGATTTCCTGAAGCATGTACCATTTTTCTTAACCTGAGAGATACTTGACATAAAACCTTAAATAAGAATCATTATCACAGATTCTCCCTGGGGGCACAGGGGCTAAGGCACAGCACTGTGTGAAGCATCTGCAGCCACTGCAGCACGAATTTGATCCCTGACCAGGGAATTGACCTACAGAGCGCAGCAGACTCTCCTGCCTCCCCGCTGCTCCCCTCAGCAGTGGATTTCAGTCTATCTGCCTGCTCTGCTCCCCGCTCTGTCTCTGGTAAATCCTCTAACCCCCTCCCACACACCTCTAGCCTGTACCCCAGTTCTTGTATGCATAAATCTTTTCAAAATTATTATTATCAAGTCCTATTTATTTCCTAATATTCTTTTTTTACTATATTAATTTTTTATTAAAATATTTTAAAATTTACATATACTTGCCATTAATTGTAATCCCCATGTATTCCCCATCACCATCTCACCAGTGCACCATCACCT
>JAGFMF010011709.1:3028298-3040184 GCA_019455555.1 Galemys pyrenaicus | reverse complement strand
TCCTCATTTTTGGTTTCTGTGTCTTTATCGCTGTTATTGTTATTATTATTATTGTTCTTATTCCTTTCCTTGATCCTCCTTTGGTTCCCTTATGTTCCTTCTAGGGGAGGAACCACCTGGTATTTTTCTTTTGCCTTCTGATTCTTAAGTTAATGAAACTTTTCCATTAAGATCCAGATTTCTACATAAATATTAGGGTTTTTAAAAATCAATATCATCATTGAGAATCTGGCTTAGGAGCATTGAAGCAATACTTTTTGCTCTCTCTTGGCTATTTTTCCCAAGTTCAAAGTGCTACTTCAGCTACAAAGTAGCTGAAATGGTCTAGAATTTTTAAGTTATGGGATACGCGTGGAATATGTTCCTAGGTCTAGAGAAAAGAGAAAACCACTTGGTCCGCTAGCTGAATGTTTGCGATTACTCTGAAACCAGGCACCTTTCTGTCTCAGGCCCTGCACATGATTTTCTCACTGTAGATTCAATATTCTTTCAGTAAAAAGATGATTGAATATTTACAGAAAGGAAGTGATCTGATAGACACTCTATGATGAAGAATGTAGGTGTGAAACTTGTAACCGCTACTGTATCTCTGTCTACATGCAAGCTTGTCTGATGGACAGTAAGTATTAGAGGTGATTCAATTTGGTAGAATCCAGACAGGTGACTGATACTTATATAATGGTATATATGCTTGTAATATTTGTTATTTAACTATACAAATATTTAATATATTAAATCAAACCTCATAAAAGTGTACATTTTAATAACTAGAGTGCTAACATACATTATTTCATTTTATACTTTCTTTAAAATTTATTTTTAGTGCCTCCCTGGTGGCACAGCGGGTTGAGCACCATGTTGTGAAGCATCCGCGGCACAGAAGTGCGAGTTCAATCCCCGGCCAGGGAGGAGACCCATGTGGTGCAGCAGACCTCTCCTGCCTCGCCTGCTGCTCCCCTCAGCAGTGTGTTTCAGTCGATCTGCCTGTTCTGCTCCCCACTCTGTCTGGTGAATCCACTCACCTTTCGGCGACTCTGGCCTCTACTCAGCTCTTGTATGCATAAATAAATAAATCTTTAAGAAATATATTTTTATTTATGCATATAAGGACTATGGTGCATACAAGGCGAGAAGTGCAGGGGGTGAGAGGATTGACCAGAGACAGAGTGGGGAGCAGATCAGGTAGATCTACTGAAATACACTGCTGAGGGGAGCAGCAGGGGTGACAGGAAAGGTCTGGTGTGTCATGTGGGTCAGCTCCCTGGCTGGGGCTTGAACTCAGGCCGCAGTGGCCAGCACTAGCTTGATAACACTGAGGCTTTAACCTCTGTGACACCAGGGAGGCTCCACTATATACTTTAGGTTCCCCAGCGAGGTTCAGTATCCCTCCTTTCATGTAAAGCTCGGGAAAGGAAATAGCAGCCCAATCAGTAGTTACTGGAAGGGCAGGGGAAGGAGATGCTCAGCAGGGAAAGGGGGGGCAGTAGATTTGGGCTTTCAATTGTGCACTGTGGGCCCCTACACATGCCAAGTATCACAGGGGACACCTGAAACTTACCTCGCGCTATAATGCAGTGTCCCTCTGAGAAAACGGAATACATAAGGGGAAAGAAGTCTTCCTCTTTCTGAAATGGGGTCATCGGCTCTAAATTCCGAGTCCCCAAAGCCCAAACTGAGGTTGTCCCCCGACGTAAACTTTCTGGCCCAGCACTGCAAGCAGACTGTTTGCATCTGCTCTTTGGAACCCAAGCTTCTGGAGAACGGGGGGCCTGTACCTAGTGAAGCGCTCGGTGACCCGAAGGCGTGGCCAGCAGGTGGTTCCAGGTGATGTTCCCGGAAATGTGAAGGAGGCGGAACAGAGGCAGGGCCTGCGCCTCGGACAGGCGCGGCACAGTCAGGGAATGAGCCGCGAAGCTTCAGGAGAACGGGAAAAGAGCTCACAGGACATCTGTGTCTCTGGGCTCTTTATTCCCCCAACACACACGCGGGCTGCTTCTCTGTCCCTACGACGTGCTCCCGACCCAGCCAAATCTGCTCATCTGTTTCTTGTCCTAGTGACAATTTCCTGTTCTTTGTTTGTGCCTCTTCTTTCCTCTTCGTGACAACTTCTTGTTGTTCCAAAGCAAACACTCTGGAGAGGGAGACATAGCTGTAGGTGGGGCGGGAACAGAGGCTGCAGCTCCCCCGCGCTGGCCAGTGTCACCCGGTGAGCGTCCAGCATCCCGGGGCCCCCGCTCACACGCGTCGGTGACGGGCGCAGCAGACCGGTCCCTGTGGAAGTCGCTGTGGTTTGAAAGGAGGCAGTGCCATGGGATGGCTCAGAGAGGGGAGCGCTGGGCCCAAGTGTGAGTGGTCTAAACACCACGAACAGGAAACCTGCGAAGGGCAGAGTGTCGCGTCCAGACAGTGATTGTGGGCAGGCTCGTGCCGCCCAAGGGACACGAGGGACCCCTGCTCCGGGACAGCGGGGGGTGTCAGCTGCTGCATGAGGAGGGACACCCCCACACACCTTGGTGTGGAAGCCGCTGAGATTCAGAGGAGCTCGTCACCACTGATGAGAGCGGCCTGGGCACGCGCGGCTACGTAACATGTGTTTTAGGTAAAACGGCTGCGTGTGGCCTGCCTTTGGCACCCCTCCCCCACAGCCCACTTGATCCCCAGCCGTATATAAAAACGGGGTTCCGGGCTGGGGCAAAATTCTTGAAATCTTGTCGTCAGAAGCAGACAGACAGGCGAGGGAGGGAGAAGTGGAAGTCGGTGACCGCAGTTGGGGTCAGAGCAGTAGCAATCCGGCGTCTGAGTTAGTCCTCTGTGTCTGGTGAAAGCTGCAGGGAGACAGTCTCCCCGGGAGTCAGCAGTCCGAGGCCCGCGTGTGATTTCGCCTGTGAACCGCTCTTCTCCCAAAGGTACTTTATATCGAAAGTGATTTTCCACAGGCTGAAGATCAGCACGTGCTGCTCTGTGTGGGGTCTGAGGGCCGGGACATGGTCATGGGGGAGGGGCCTGTGAAAACGGCAGCTGGACCACAGCTGTCCAGATTCCTGGACTCTGCGTCCATGTTGGTGTCTCGTGCCCGTTAACTACTGTACCGAGTGCGTTCCAAGCTGCGCGAATGATCGACGCCGGGTGACCTGCGATGTGATTTCATGATGATAATGACGGGACTGCTGCGCCAGGTGCTCCGCTGGGCTTCGAGAACTCTTGATTTGAAATCGCTTAGTCTGGCTTCGGGCATCCTCACAGGTGGCCCCTAAGCTGTCTCCCTCGACTGCCATGTTGAGTGCTGAGGTTCTCTGTAGATGCTGGTGAAGAAATAGGTCGTTGTGATAAAATGTGGCTGGCAATTAAAAATACCACACACACAATGTGTGCTCAGAAGATGTACGTAAGTCCATCATCACACAGCTCTAAGCAATATGAAATCCAGGTGTGTTTTCTTTGTTTGCTTAGTGTTTTTCTTTATTAAGTTTTAAGTAAGCACCATACACGTACATATAGAAAATGCGTGCATCTAAGAGGGCAGTTCAGTGCACCTGCCTGCACATTTGCTGACGTAGTTGATGAGGTCAGAATGCCCCAGATGGCTCCTGGGTCAAGAGACAGCGCTTTGGGGCAGGTCCCGCCTTTAGTTGTCTTTCCCCTCTCACGCCACTAAGAAAAATATTATCCCGACTCTTATCAGCTCAGTCGTGATTTTGCTTGCATGTCATGCACATGGAGGGCTGAGATACGTGCCCCTCAGTGCCCTTTGGTGCTCACAGTCAAATCTGAGCTGTATCTCTGTCGACACATGTAGTGGCAGTTGCTCCTTCTTAATTTCTGGGCATTATTTCAGTGTATGACTAGAACACCGTGTATTCATCCACTTTAGTGCTGGTGGGTGTCTCTCCCTATTTCTGGTTATAAATAAAGCTGCTGTGGACAGTCTTGCTTAAATCAAAACAAGGAATGCGGCCATTCATTATTCGTGGGTATATAACTAAGAGTGCAATTGCTGAGACAGAGGGTAGATGCATGCTTAGATTTAATAGTTGCTGCCAGTCTCCCAAAGTGAGTGTAACAAATTATCTTCCCTCCAGCTCTGTTGGAGGGTTCCCGGGGTTCTGCATCTCTGAGGGCAGGGGATTTGTATTATCTTTCTCTGCTTCATCCATCATGCACTCCATATGCTTTACTTAGCAGGTGCCCACTAAATATTTGTGGAGGAACTCATCTGAGTCTCTCCCATTGTGAGGAAAAGAGCTGACCAAATGGTGAGACTAGCTTCTCTCCCATTAGAAGGCACAGCTGGGCATCACCAATATGGCAGCCTTGGGACTAGAAGTTGCTCAAGCTTGACATCTTGTTTCATTCTGTTTTAAGAATGTTTCCATTCTGGTAAGTTGTACTTATTTCCATGATGAATCATTTCATGAACGATTAGATCAAACCAGACCCGGATCAACCTGCTGTGTAACTGGGATCCTTAAGAAATGCATGCTGGGGCCTCCCGGTGGTGCAGGGATAAAGTCTCAGCACTATCAAGCTGCCTCCAGCCACTGCAGCACAAGTTTCATCCCCCGCCAGGGAGCTGACCCACAGGGCGCAGCAGACCTCTCCTGTCTCACCCGCTGCATCCTTCACCAGTGTATTTCAGTGGATCCACCTGTTGTGCTCCCCACTCTGTCTCTGGTGAATCCTCTCAGTGAGGATGTATCAGAGCTGTGGGGGTGCACCCCCGCAGCTCTGGCGTACACCCCAGTTCTTGTATGCATAAATAAGTAAAAATATATCTTAAAAAAAAAGAAATGCGCGCTGCTGCCCCCGTGTGGTGAGTCATGGAACCGCGCGGTTGGAGTCCGGGATGTAGGTTGAGGCCCAAGGGGCTCGCAAAGCAAAGCCCGGAAGTGTCCACGAGCCACCTCTCCATGGAGTTGGGCCCTCCAAGGCTTTTTTCCCATGGAGGGGCTGCATCGCCCCCTTGCCTGCTGCTCAGAAGGGAAGACACGAGTCGGTGCGACAGCTCGCAGAGGTGTGGGGTGGGCCCCCAGATTCCATGGGAGGCATGGGGAACCTTCAGACAGTGGGGCATTCGTGCCCTGCGCACAGAGAGCGCGAGAGGGCACTCCCTCTGACGCTGTCGTGGCCGTGATGTCCCGATTTTACTGCTCCAAGTGAACCAGGCCATTTTCCAAAGTGAATTATGGAGCATAAACCCTCGGGGTGGCTGCGGCGCTGCGCTTCTGTGAAATCCATATTCGGGTGGACGTTTACTGAGCACATAACCATTATGACGCGCCCGCGCTTCGCGCCGACTCGACAGGGGTTGAACACGGTTCTGACGCTGGGTCCCCGCTAGGGGGTGAGGCGCAGGTGGCTGATGCGGTCTTGTCCTGCTCTCGGCGGGACCCCAAAAGCCGAACTTCAGGCAGGAAACAGTAGATGTGGAACTGGAGAGGCTTTTGATGAGAAGACTTGGGAAGTGAATGATCTCTATGATCTCTTCTCTCCAGCCTCCTCCCGGGGGCGGGGGGGGGGGGGCGCGTGTGCCACGGGCCGAGCCCTGTGTCGCTCACGCCCCATGTGAGCCCCAGATCCTTGTGTCGCTCACGTACCATGTGAGCTCCAGATCCTTGTGTCGCTCACGCCCCATGTGAGCCCCAGATCCCAGCGCGATGCACTTGCAGGCAGGGCCTCCCCTTGGCAAAAGTCAGGGTCTGACGAGGGGCCTCAGAAGGCTCCACTGCCCCTCCCGCCACGCCAGGTGACAGGGAGGGGACCGGCGCTTCCGAACCAAGGGCCGTGTTCGCGTCCACTCAGACTGGCCGCAGCCCGCCGTGCCCGATTCCAGAGCTGTGAGCTGGAAACATGTTTGTTGAAGCCGCTGAGTGTGCAGTATTTTTGTTCCAGAGTCACAGACAGACTATGTCACTGTCGTCCCCAGTTCCTGCAAAGCGACGAGAGAAAGACAGGGTGTGTGTGAGAGAGAAACAGGGAGAGAAGTAGGTCTCCGCATGAAGTGAAGAGCTTGGAAGCGGAGACTCTGCAAGAATTGGCGGCGGGCCGCTCGCTGAGGGCGCTGTGGGTTGTTACCAAGTTGGGGACCGGTGCAGGGCCCCTGCAAACCCAGGTCCCGGGGCTGTGGCACGCACAACACCAGGGAGACGGGCTGGGTGAGGAAGAACCTTTGTGACTTCAGAGTCTTTGGTGAGAGAGAGAATGTTCCGGACTTAGCGACACTAGGGGATACGTCCCCTTCCTTTGTGAGGGCTCAGGAACGTGTGGAAAGCTGAGCCCTGAAGCGATGACCCCATATAAGCTGAAGGGAAAGGGCATGGAGCTTGCTGGCTGGGTTTGGAACATTCCCGAGGACTCCTGTGGATGTGGAGCTGGGTAGGAGGGGGTTTGTGTTGGAGATGGGAATCATGGAGATAAAATGGTTGACTGGATGAGCAAACCAGTGGGGGTGCAAGGGGATGCCCCTCCCAGATCAAGAACTAACTCCCCAGATGCGACTGTTGGGCGAGGCAGCTGGATGCTGAGGCACAGTCACATTCTCTTCTCTCCAGTACAGCATCTTGACTCAGAGTTTGCCTCTGGCCCAGGGACAGGAAAAGACTTTCTCCCGTTAACCGCCGTGTGAACACTGAGCAGTCACACTCTCTCTGCTGGCCGCTGCCACTAATCCCACCTCAGCCCTAATGATGGCCCCTCCCCAGCCTTCTGCCTTTAAACTTGGGTCTAGAATCTCAATTGCTATGGATAAAATTTAACGTGGCACAAAATATCACAGCAGAGAAATGACACCGTAAAACACACCTTTTGGTGCTGAGTTGTTAGAGCACCGGACAGTATTTCCTCAGAGACAGGTCGTTAATGGCAGCTGCTCCTGCTGTTGTTCTAGGATTGTCCTGCAGCTGATGTACAGAGCAGACCTTCAGGACAGCCCAGAGGTCATTGTCCGGAGGCCACTGCGTGAGCATCAGTGATGGGCAGGTGCGCCCAGAAAGGAGGCTTATTCCTTCTCTCACAGTCTAACTATGGAGACAGGCAGCTCTGAGGTTGTCACAGTGACAGCAGTAATAACAGTAAAAATAAATCATGACATGTTTCATCCACTGGCTGCTTGCTGTGTGCTCAGCTCTGTGCTGGAGTTTTGAATGCCACATGTGCTCCCATCGTCCCAGCTCTATACGATGGTTTGATTCCATGACCTTCTAGGGCCCCCTTTTACTAGAGGACACATGTGACACTCGCATGTCTTTACTGAAGGGTTAAGTAATCTGGTCATGGAAGAGAGTGTTTGGGGAAGAAACCATATGGCCGGTAAGAGGCAGAAGAAAGGACTTAAGATCTCTGGGAAAAGTAGAGATGAAGGATGCATTGCATCATAGGAAAAAAATGATAGTAAGTTGTGTGGGATGCATAGAGCTCATCTGAGACTCTACAAGGGTATCCCCATGGCCACATGCTCCTAGAGGGGTGTCCCCTTGGCTGTGCTAGAAGAAGGGGCAGCTCAAGGAAGTGTTCGAATTGGGGTGATTGCTTACAGTGCTGAAGTTCTTGAATTAATTTGAATTTCTTCATGAGCTGGGATGGTAGCATTGCTTCAAAGTGTCTTTAAAGGAAAGAAGGTTTTGATAATGTTTTGAGATCATTTGTTTTGCATCCTCTGATGATTATGTTAGAAACAACTGGTAATTGGGCCTCCCTAGTGGTGCAGTGGGTTAAGCAATGCACTATGAAGCAAACCGCAGCCACTGCAGCACGGGTTCGATCCCTGCTGCCGACCAGGGAGAGGACCCACATGGCGGGGCAGACCTCTGCTGCTGTGCCTGCTGCTCCCCTCAGCAGTGTACTTCGTCAGTCTGCCTGTTCTGCTCCCGGCTCTCTGTGGTGAATCCTCTCACCCTCCCACAGACCTCTGGCCTGTACCCCAGTGTTCGTATGCATAAATAAATAAATCTTTAAAATAAAAGAAAGAACTTGTAATTGCTACACACTCACCACACGTCAGATACTTTCTTTCCCCTCTTTTTTGTTGTTGGGGTAGCTTAGTAACACCCAGATACCCTCTGAAAGAGGCACAATGTGAGCTCAGTGGGAGAACGAAAATGAACAGCGTGGTAGAAGGTAACTCCCCAAGATCTTTCCTCTCTCCTGCTTCCTAGTTCCAATCAAATCGGGATAAGCTTTCTTGTTAAATTGCAAAACACTACTTTCATTAATATTCACAAAAATGTATCAAATATCAGCTCCCATTCCAGGCTGGGCAGAGTAGTGAGCAGGATAAAAATATCCCAGGTGAATACTAGAAAAAGTGGTTCCACAGTATGTGGATGGACCAGCATTACAGCTCGTGAACACAGAGAAGAGTGACCTTCCCAACCTGCCAGTGCTGTGTATGCAGGCAGCAAGCCACTGTGTGTCCAGCTGGGGACGTGCTCTAGGACTGAGAAGCGAACGGAGGGCTCTCTGAATGCCCTGGCAATATTCAAAGCTTGAGGAGCTGAAATACAAGGTGGGTCCCCCCCTAAGATGTTCCCTCCCATGCTGGTTTGGAGAGCTAGTGACCCTTTCTGTTGAAAGCCCAGGGTTAGGGACAGAAGAACAGACAGTCAGGGCTTTACCCAAATTGTGAATCAGCTCTTACTAATTTATCATCAATTGGATAAAACTAATCAGATCCTGCATTCTGTCAGCCCTATATAGGACGGTGTGGGTATTAGAAGGTATTTGTGTTAGCTCAGAGTGCCATCTCTCTGTGTTGTTCTCGCTCAATGATTCACATTAATTTCAAAGTTAATGGGTAGGCACATTAGGTTAGGTCACAGCTAAAAGCAAAAATAAAAACATAAACTAAAAGACTCACAAGGAACTGAGTTGTTGATGTTGAAAAAGACTTTACAAAACCATAATTAATAAGGTTAGGAATTCAGAGGAAAGAGACCAGTCTTGTAAGTGAAATTCAATCTTAATAATAACTGCAACAATAAATATTAAAAATTTAAAACAAAATGATGTCACTGAAAGTGTTGGTAAAGAGTTTAATTATACTAAACCCATCAATAAAGAGAAAAATGGACAAGGAGATTATTTTAACAACATCTAAAGTATAATATAGAAAGGGAAAATAATAATGAAAATAAAGAATAGACATGTTGCTATCCAACCAGTGAAAAGTTTCATTTGTTCATTTGTAGTCTCAGAAAGAGAAAGGAGAAAGAATGAGGTGCTTAAAATGGTTCAAAAGAAAGTGATCAAGGATTTTTCTAATAAGTTTGCATTTAGAACTGAAAAAATAAAGAGAAAATGGCATCCAGGAACATTGTAGAAAACAGTGAGAAAACCAAGACAATAAGAAAGTCGAGACAAAGTTAAAAGGGAAAAATAGACATTGTTGTCGATAGTAAGAACAAACATTGACTTACCAACAGATGTGGTGAGAATTATTGATCAAGAAATTTTATCTTTAAACTGATGAACAAAAGCCTTCCAGTATAGAATTCTGCACAGTAAACCTATCACTCAAAACTAAATGCCAAGTAAAGAAGTTTTCAGAAAAATGAGACTCCAAGAACTTGTCACCAGCCAGCTTGCCCAAAAAAGAACTGGTTCAGGCAGGAGACAAATGGTCCCCATCAAAAACACAGTAATGCAGAGGGAGGGGAGGGGAGGGGAGAAGTGTGAGCATGTATAAGAGCAAGATATGCAGTGACCTGTGAGTGTGTGCATGTGCTAAAAAATAAAAGGCAGCAGAAGAGGGGTTGGAGTAAAGTATCACTATTTAGAAAACAGTGAAAGCAATAGCTTTAATATACCCATTTAGGGATGTATCTGAAAATTCTAAAATCACCACTAAAAAATATAGTGAAGGGATGCAGTTAGGTTAAAGGTGAACAAAAGGCATAAGGATAAAGAAAAAATTATATAAAACAAGATAAATAGCATGGCAAACAAAAACTGGGAGCATGTTTGTATAATCATATATAAAGCAATAATCATTTCACTAACTACTTATAAAGTTAATAATTCAAATGAAACAAAGAATTTCCAAATGGATTAAAATATTGCATATATATGCAAGCATCTTTATGATAGACAAGACTTATCAAAAAAAAAAAAGGAAAAAGGGACGTTTTACCTATGACAGTACCAAGAGAAAACAAATGTAACTATAGTAATAAATATAACTATAGTAATAAATAGTAATTCCGTAAAGCCACAGGGGATTTTTAGATAAGAGATATTATTTGTTTCTTGGAATAGGAAGAAACAGGAAATAGGCAATCCTATAATCAAAGTGAAATAACGTAGCCTATTACTCTCAGAATCTGATTAAGAAGGAAGAGAATTGAGGAGTAGGGGTGAAAGGAGGAAGAAGGGAGGAGTGGAGGAGGGGAAGGAGAATGATAAGAACAGGGAGAAGAAAAGGAGAGACAGAGTATGGGAGAGGGAGGAAGAGGAAGGTAGGGAGGAAGAAAGGGAAAAAACAGTGATAAACATCTAGAAAACTTAATTTGCCAAATATATTTTGCATGTGCATGTTCTGATACTCAATAGTGATGAAATAGATGTTAATGTTAAGAGGACATAGAAATATTTACTGAAATTAATCATATGATAAACACTACTTAAATCAATTTTAAAGAAATGGGAATAATCATAATAAACTTTCTGACCACAGTGGGTCAATCAGTTTTATAAAGATATAAGTAATGCCCTCAATACTTGAAAATTAGAAAATAAATTGTAGACTAATGAACAAATTATGATGGAAATTATATTTTTATCTGAATTTCAGTGAATATAAACACTTCAGGAACTGTGGGATGCAACTAAACCAATACTTGGATGGAAATTTATATCCTTAAGTGCAAACAGTATAAGAAATAAAATCAAACTCAATGATCTGATTTACTATCACAAGAAAAATAAAATCCATATAAGTAGAATAACGGGATAGTCATGATTCAAACCAATGTAATAGGGAACAGAACAGAGAATTAACAATTTTGTTTGTTGAAAAAAATAAAATTGATGAAACCTAGATTGAGATAAAGAGAAAAAAATTGAACACAGAACATAAAACATTAAACAACAAATATTCAACATAAAATTTCTCTCTTCTCCAACAATTCCAGTTCTGGGTGTGTACTCTAAAGAACCCAAAGCAATGCCTGCGCCCCCATGTTCACAGAAGCATTATGCTTGATGGCCCAAAGACGAACCCAGTGTCCATCAGCGCGTGGGAGACAAGCAAGACGTAGTGGAGACACGGTGAGATGTGGCTCAGCCCAGACGCGGAACAGTCCTGCCCCTGCTGCACCGCGGCTGCACCGCGAAGCCGTCGCACCCAGTGCCATCGGCCAGTCACGCGGGAGCCTGTGCTCTCTGCTCCCACTTTTATAAGGTATCCGGAGTCACCAAGTGTAAAAAGACAAAAACTGGCAGGATGTTTTTCAGGGGCCTGGAGGCAGTAGGGCATGAGAGGGGAAGGGCTGGACACCACTGTTAACCTTAACAGGCATCCTTTATTAATAATTTTGTTATTTGCGATCAAAGCTCTGCCATTTAGCACAATGAAGATGGGAATAACTTACTGAGGGAAGTGATTTGAACTTGCATAATGCCAATGATGAAAACAGTGAATCATATCATTAATAAGCTGCCTTATCTTCAGCCCAGTTTGTTTGGGGGGCACGTTAATCACCCCCCCCTGTGTCTTGGCGGCACTTGCCTCAGTGCTTTCATCACCCGCCAGCTTCTGTGCACGTCCAGCGGGCGCAAGCACGATGCTAAGACAGCTCCATCTTAAGCCCCCTCCCCTCCCCCTTCCTCAGGCCCCTGTCCGCTGTTCCTTCTCCACCTGCTTTGGCTAAATCTTACATAACTCTAAAACCCAAT
>JAGFMF010011709.1:2999675-3028279 GCA_019455555.1 Galemys pyrenaicus | reverse complement strand
AAGCCACCTCCCGCCCCCCCCCCCCCCTTAACCTTGTTCCTCCGAGAACTCTGAGTAAAGTTGTGCACAAAACCAAAGCGGAACCAACAAGCCCCTGTGTTCTGTCTGCAGAACTGCCATTTAGAACTCCTGATGGCCTTCAAGAAGTTCTGGGTGGGAGAACGAGGGGGGGCCAGTAGTGCCTCTGATGATGGCACTAAATGCACGGCGACACACGCGGGACGTGGGGACCTCCTATAGCAGGCCACGTTATGAACTCATGCCGCCCAATTGAAGAAATAACCAGGTGTCGTTGGACCTCGGGGTGGATGGCATGTAGCCTAGAGCTGTAACTGCCCGCTGGTGATGGAGAAGCTGTGTCCACTCACTCCTCCTGGCCCATCCCTCGGCCTGCTTGGTGGTCTCCCTTGCCGCTGTGGGCTGGAAACACAGCCTATGGCGAAACAAAGCCTAGTGCACTGTGCTTCGAGTCGGCAGGGCGTGGACACCCAGGGCCCAGCCGCCTCACACAGTGAGCTTTCTCTGCCGTGGCACGCCAAAGGCCGCTAGGGTGGGGCTTAGCCACTTTCCTCACCGCCAAGACTGCCAAGGAACGTGAAAGATTCAACCAAGGCTTTATGCTCTTTGCAAACCAGTAAGGTGGCTGGTCTGTCATTCCCGGGGTGCTGGCAGGAGACCTGGGCTCTGTGACCAAGACCAGGACTGTCACCGTGATGCAGCTGCAGGAAAAGCTTCCCATTGGGCCCTACGAGCTGCTCAGGACCCATCAGGACCAGGCAGGACCAGCTGGAGCTGCTCAGAACTTGTCAGAACCGGTTGGAGTTGAAAGGAACCAGTCAGAACCGGGTGAGCCTGTTGAACTGGCCAGCATCCACTGCAGGTGGTTGGAAGTAACTTGAACTGGCCAGAACCGCTGGACCTGAATCCCTGGGAATGGACAGTCACTTGCTTCCCAGACCTGTGGACAGGCCCTGCCCCAAAGGGGATTGTGTGCCTGCGTCCCGGCGTCTGAGGCGTGGGCCGGGCACGCACGGGGGCACAGCAGCCAGACAGCGCCCGCACGCTTCAGCTGGAGGCTGGGAGCAATGCCGGTTTGGCTGCTGCAGTCTCAGACGCTGCACGGCACCCTCAGAGAGAAGCAGACTGCACAGTAAAAGAACTCCTGATGGCCTTCAAGACCTGGATCCAGTTTGCTCTGATGTAAATCGATGTATTTCTTCCTCCCCTCCCCGGCCCTCCTCTCCTCTCCCCTATATTTCCTAAGTCTAACATGATCTGATTTCTTTCTCTTGTAAGTTAAAAAGTGTTGACGAGCACTTAGTCCACATTAACCATTTCTTTATGGTAGCAAAGTGCCTTGTTTAGCTCTGCACCCAACTCACACACAGCACCAGCATCGTAGGCGCGCTGCAGGTACCTGTCAAGGAAAGATGAGGGTGAATCTGGGTCACACGGACATCATTGCACAGCGCAGTGCCGAGCCCACTGGGGAGGGTGTGTGAGGCGCGTGCACACACACACACACACCACACAGACACAGGCACACACACCACACATGCACGCACGCACACACACACACACACACACTCCTCTATCCATACTTCTAGCCCCCCAATCCATCTGGCAAACTTGCCTTCAAGCTCTGTTCAAATATGAAGGCCTCTGTCTGGCTCCCCCAAGCCCCCCTCACAGCACACACCCCTGTCTAACTCAGCGCTCCTTTGCGCTGCCTCACCCCCATAAGCCTTCCTTCCCACGCCTCCCTCTGGGGCGCTCTTGTCTCGCGTGCTGCAGCTTCAGCCTCTAACAGAATGACGGGCACAGAATGAGGCCAGTGAGCATTCGAGGACTCCCTTACCGAGGGTTTTGCCTTCAATGGCGCTGTCTGTCTTGTAGATGGCAAATTGGCTTAAACTAATCAACCGTTGGGCAAGAGCCAGGATTTTGCCCCTCTAGTTCCCTGGCACAGGGCCCGGCACACAGGGTCACTGCAGAAATACAGCTGTGTGCTTCGCGAGCTTGCCGGGCTGCCAGCTGCAGAGCCTTCGTCTGGAGTTCGAGCCCCTCTGCCCAGTGCTGGTCTCACCGCTCACTCACACCAGCTCTCACTGCTCAGATGGGGCAGGACGCAGATCAGCCCGCATTTCCCACCGCCACGGCGCATGTTCGCCCTGAAGCCAGAATGGTTTTAAACACGTTCGTAGCTTGAGTTGTGACCCTAACAGTTCTGTGAAGTACATTTTCTATTCTTATGCACGACAGGTCAAGGCTTGGACAACTAAGCCAACTTAGTATAGTTGCTTCTTAGTATAGTTTCTTATCTTTTAATTGCATGGAAATGAAGTGAATTTAATTGCATATAGTTGTATAAAACGGCTCTAACTCACTTTGCACTGAAGTATCTGACAGCAATGAACATACTAAAAGGTCAAGTAAGATCTGTGTTCAGTAGGCCGAAGCTTTTGTGAAACTCTCGCAGAATGACTTGCTTCATAAGCTTTGCCAATTCCTGTCGATACTTGACAGAGAAGAGCTCAAGGGGCTACTTCATACCAATTGCGTAGAAATGGAAAATAAACAAGGGGTCAAGGCCAGTGTCCTGTTTAACTTAGTGTAACAGAAGGACGTGTCCAGCAGTCCAGGCAGTGGTTGGAGCTGCCATCTCATCAAGCCCGTGAACTCAGAGGCTGCTGGACGGGGCGTCAGCCTCAGCCTCCCTAGGTATTTCTTTCATTCTTCTTGGAGATAAAGCTTCCCTCCAAAGTCTTGGGCCACATAGTGGATTTCTTCTTCTGCCTGAGTTTATGGTCAGGAGACAGAAGCTTTCGAATGAAGCTGTGAGTTGTATCATGAGTTGTAATGATAGTTACACTGTGGACAAGGGAGCCGTCTTTTCATTTTGACTTCACTTCGCAGTTGTGTGGCCAGCTGAGTGTAAAATGGAAGTCGTTGGGGTTCTCTCCAAAGTTGTTAATAGTGGAATTGAGTCGATACATGAGCAGTTCTTTCTAGTTCCATGTGGTGAGTCTGAAGGTAAAGGTAAAATGTGCTGGAAGGAGGGAGGGGCTGAAATGCCTACGTTAAAGGATCTACCCCATTCGCCAAAGCGTGGGGAGGAGAAGGACGTAGGATGTGCTTAGAGCCCAGAGTTAAGGACGCCATCTGCAGCCCTGGACAAGTTCTCTCTGTCGTCAGTGGAGTTTTCTTCTCCGCACGCTTGAACTGGCACTGGGCAGTGAAACAGGGCTGCTGATTTCGGGTCTGGACTCTGCTGGAGTCTCTGTTGCCCCTCCCACCCGGGCCCTGGTTGCAGCTTCTGAACGAGGGCAGCTGAGGGAAGTGGTCCTGCATGCTAGCTCCCTCCTCACGTGCATTCACCTCAGCCCTCTGCGAACAGAGACGATTGGGAGAGCAGTTTCCATGGGGAGCCCTTCTGCTCCTGGGGCACTGTGTCCAGCTCTGTTCACAAAGACTCTTGATGCCAGGGCCAACGTGGTGGCATGGTGCCTGCGCCCTCATCGTTGCTTGATAGGGACGGGCTTGCCTACTGGTCACTGTCACGGCAGAGACTCTGTCCCTCGCTGCGTTAGAACACTGGAGGCATTTAAAAGGGAGGGGCAGTGGCCGCACTTGGAGTGGTGACTGTAAGCAAGGAGTCCCAGTGCTGTGACTGGTTATGAGGGAGAGGTCCGGTGCCCTCTGGGTCCTCCATGCTGGCACATAAACAAGCACCTGACAGATGATAAGAGAGAAAAGCCAAAGCAACGTTCAGTAGTAGCACGTGTTCCTCCTGTGAGCGTGTGGAAGGCAGCATGCTGGCTCACGAGCCTGTGGCGTCCTGTCTCCTCTTCAACACTTAGGTTAAGACAAGGGAGAAGGGGAACGGAAGGAAGAATTCAGTGATGCAGTTTTCTGGGGAAGGTACAACATGACAATTTAGTTTTGCCTTCCCTCAGGAAAAGAAACAGAGGCTAAGTCTTCCTGGGTGAGGACTGACAGAGAGGGGTTGACATAAATGCCAAAAGCTACTTTCCCCAGTTTTCAGAGCTCTTCCATAGAGAAACTCTTACCAAAAATACATTCTTTTGGGGGTAGCAGGTTTTTGCTCCCATAGCAATTTCAATTAACCTGTAAAGTGTTTTACTAGGAATTAGGTGTCCACGGAAGCCTCCCATAGGTAGAGGCCATTGCAGTTTATGTGAAAATGCCTGGAATCTTATTTGCTTCTTTGCCATTTCCCCTTTCAGTTTGGACACTTTGAATAATGGGAAATAATTCACACTGACATCTTTTCCTGTTACGGACACGGACCCAACAGAGTGGGTCCTTTGGTCTTAGAGGAAGAACTTGCCAGAAGCACTGACTGTAGTTGCACCAGCGGAGACTTCGAGGCTGAGGCATGAGTGTCTAAGTGCTGAAATGACTCAGCCTGGGGCGGAGCAGGGCAGGGTCATCACCTGTCCCTGCTTGGGCTACACCAGCACATACCCCGGGAGGTACATGTCACCTCACGGGCAGCGGCGTGGTAGCGGCGCGGGGGGAAGAAAGACACTCCAAGTCCGAGTAGAGAGAGAGACGTAGAGGGGCTCACACTCAGGGAGCGCACCCCATTCTCGGGGGAGCCTCACATTTATTGGGGATCACGTTCAGGGAAAGTGGGCAGGTCTGGAGGACCGTGTGGAGGAAGGAGCGTGTGGGGATGTGGACTGGGGACGCGTGATCATCTGGCACAAGCAGAGAGCAGGGAGTAGTGGCTGCGCCTTGGGGGGCGCCACTGTTGCTGTGATGAAAGCATCTCTAGTTGCTGTTTCTGACAAGGTGGGCGAGCTGGTTATGCTAGTCTGGCCATGATGTCTGGCTGCCATTTTCAGCAGAGACTGGTTTTCCAGTACGTTCCTTCTACCAAGACTTCTGTCCTGATGAGAGGCCCCTGCCTGACTCTGCATTCTAGCTTGACCAGTAGGAACTCCGGGCACCAAGACAGTATTCTGAGAATCAGGAGGTCTGGGGGATCCACAGGTACATCCCAGCTGCACACGCTCAGCGTTCTCCCTCCAGGAGACTGTGGACTTATCACTAGTCAGATCTAATGCGTTCTGTCGTCCTGTTACCTTGAACCAGCATGGAGGGCCAAATTGTTGGGACAATTTGGTGTTGGAACAGGGCTTGCCAGCTGCGGTTTAGTCTACCTGTTCAGCGGGGCTGGGGCTGATTTCTGCTGGCCTCAGGAGGACCTTAACCTTGGCTGTGCCACTGCCACCTCAGTTGGGTGACTCGCATGGAGTTTACAGTGAGCCCAAACCCTCACTGATTTTTTTCTTTAAGATGTGAGGTGAAATCGGGCCCTCCCTAATGGCGCAGGGTTAAGTCGCAGCACTATGAAGCATCCGTAGCCGCTGCAGCGTGAGTTCGATCCCCAGCCAGGGAGAGGACCCACAAGGCGCAGCAGACCTCTCCTGCTTCTCCTGCTGCTCCCCTCAGCAGTGGATTTCTGTCAGTCAACCTGATCTGCTCCCCGCTGTCTCTGGTGAGTCCTCTCACCTCCCACACCACTGGCCTGTGCCCCAGCTCTTGTGTGCATAAACATATAAACCTTTAAAAACAGAAGATGTGAGATGAAGTCACGTCATCACTGCACTGTGTCCTTCCACACCAGTGACTCTCCTTCGAACTATGTGTTGTAGTCACTTGGGGCCTTTGTGGGCGGTCTCCTCTCACCTGCAGGCTAATTTAATCATATCCAGGTGGGCTGCCTGGATATTTTGACGAAAGTATTTTTTCCAAGTCCCTCGGGATTCTCATCCACAGTCAAAATTTAAAAAGAAATGCTGGCTGCTCTTTCTGTCTTCTCCTGCCAGTGGCTGCGCCATCTGTACCTGCTACTTGTGACATCATTAGCTGTCTGACACACCTGTGGTGAAACGGCAGCTGAGCAGCTGACATTCTTATTAACTTGTTTCTGACTCCTAGAAAACAGATTTAAGAAGCATTAAAAATTCTAATACATTCCAGAAGAAGTCTTTTTAGCACTTTTATATCAGATTATCCTCACTTTCCCTCTCTTCCTTCAAAGCATATAAGTACAAATTGAGTATCAGATTCTTGAAGAAGTAAATAAAGCTGTTGAGATTTTATGGGTGAAATTTAACAAACAACCCTCCTTTATATTTCTTCAGCCTAATTCTTAATTACCAAATGACAGCACTAACGCCATTTCTGCATGGGATTTTGTGGTCCTTGGGGTTCTGTCAGAGTAGCTGTTTTGGAAATAGACCAAGGGGTAAAAAGGAGTAAGTGGCCACTATCTTTTAGCCTAATGGTTGACCGAAGCCTTAGAAAAAATTCTACGTGCAGCTCAGTTACCCACCCTT
Organism: Galemys pyrenaicus; assembly: GCA_019455555.1. Taxonomy (NCBI): domain Eukaryota; kingdom Metazoa; phylum Chordata; class Mammalia; order Eulipotyphla; family Talpidae; genus Galemys; species Galemys pyrenaicus. Next base: position 3,021,908 of record JAGFMF010011709.1, on the reverse strand, counting down.
TGTTCCCATCCCTGCTTCACTCTTTAGCATGTGTAAAATACAGCCCAGGAAGAAATAAGCCTTGTTAACAACGCTATGGTGAGCTGTCTGTCTACCCAGCTTCCGTCCTCCAGCTTCAGAGGTTGTATGTGAACAATAATACACGCTCAGACTAGCTGTCAGTGTGCACAGCACCTCAAGTAGTGTCTTCGCCTCTAGACTTTAGAAGAACAATGTGTTTCATGTTAAAAGGAATGACTGAACATTTACAGTGGGATACAAAGGGTGTGTATTTCCACTCTAGGTCCACAGCATCAGAAAATTATGCAATAAATAAGAAACTGTAAAGAGTGTACTTATAACTTAAACCTCAAACTTATGCTTAAGTAATTTCTTTTTTAGATTTATTTTTATTAATGCATACAAGGACTGGGGTGTAGGCCAGGGGTGCAGGGGCAGAGAGGAGTCACTAGAGACAGAGTAGGGAGCAGAACAGGTCGTTCTGATATGCTGAAGTCCACTGCTGAGGGGAGCAGCGGGGAGACAGGAGAGGTCTGCCGTGCCACGTGGGTCCCCTCCCTGGCCAGGGATCGAACTTGTGCTCCAGTGGCTGGAAATAGCTTGACACTTTAACCCTTGTGCCACCAGAGAGGCCCTATGCTTAAGTAATTTCTAAAAGAATAAGAAATATGAAAGCAGAATTCTTAATTGTTCTTTCCTCATATTTTGATCTTTCTCTGCTCTCAATGCAGATCTACCAGCGAAAGTCATTTACTGTTGCTGGGATTACATCTGCGATCACTTCTTCACTACTCCAAGTTCAAGAAGCTGTGGAGGGTTGCAATTGTATCTTTCCAGGATGTTCTTAATAAGCTACGCAAATCTCCATGTGCTCTCTGTGGTTATTGATGAGGAAAACCTGCTTCTTTCTGTCACCAGATCTGTAAAAATAACCTTGGATCGGTTAGTCTTCTCTTGGGTGGTAATTTCTTTTTTTTTTTTTTAAAGATTTATTTATTTATGCATACAAGCACTGGGGTACAGGCCAGAAGTGTGGGGGGTGAGAGGATTCACCAGAGACAGAGCGCGGAGCAGAACAGGCAGATCAATGGAAGTACACTGCTGAGGGGAGCAGCGGGCGAGGCAGGAGAGGTCTGCCGCGCCATGTGGGTCCCCACCCTGGTCGGCAGCAGGGATCGAACTCGTGCTGCAGCGGCTGCGGTTTGCTTCATAGTGCGTTGCTTAACCCACTGCGCCACCAGGGAGGCCCTTGGGTGGTAATTTCAATGAGTTTCTTCATCAGGAAAGAAAAAAGGCTGGGATAATTTAATGATCTCTGTGCTACCTTCTCATTCAGAGACACTATAATACCACGGTATTCTAAATTTGAAAGAATAAAGGAAGTCAGATGTTTATAAAAGCAAAAGCAAAATTAAACAAGGAATTCTGATGGGCCTCCCTGGTGGTCTAGGGATTCAGTTTCTACGCTGTCACCCCTAGAGCCTGAGTTCGATCCCCAGCCAGGGAGCTGACCCCCAGGGAGCAGCAGACCTCTCCTGCCTCCCCGCTGCCCCCTCAGCAGTGTGTTTCAGTGGATCTGCCTGTTCTGCTCCCCACACTCTCTGGTGAGTTCTCTCCCTACACCTCTGGCCTACACCCCAGTTCTTCTGTGAATAAATAAAATCTTTTTTAAAAATCCTGTTCTGTTCAGTAGGTTTATGAGGCTCCATCTGGAAGAAGCTCTCAGCACACCCGCTTTCATCTTGCAGTTATTAATATTGCAGATGCAATAGCTAACTTCAACCTCAGCATTTGTTTGTTCCAAAATCATACAGCTACTTAGAGAAAATGCCAAGGTGGGAGAAGCTCCTCTTCCCTGGCCTGACCTGACCTCTGTGGGCTGCAGGTGCTGATCCCCAACCCCTCCCGCTCCCAGCCGCTCAGGAGCAGAGACAGGTTCAGCCGCCCTTAGCCCTGCACTGTGCAGGTGCTATGCTCCACCCTTCAGACCTGGCCAGTGCGCCAGCATTGAAAACATCATTTCTCATTAATAGATGAAGCAAAAGTTGCTAGATAAGGATGATAGTAATAGTTATAGAAAGGGTTTAGATACAAAATACATTTTGAGTCGAGTTAGGATGCAGAGGGAAATTCAATTTTCCAGTTTGTGCTGCCTGGCAGAGAAAGTGCCCCCTGGTAGAATTCAATGCAGGTCCGAGTGTTTAACTGAGCAAACGAGCCCGCTGTGCTCTGGCTTGAGATACAAAAGCAGCTCCAGCCAGGGCTGGACCTTCAGCCGCCATCTATGCCTGTGCTTTGTATTTCTGGTCTTTGTCCTCGAGTCCTCGCTCAGCTGTGATTGCAGAGAAGTGGTAGACATGCTTTTAAGTCTGAACAGCTCACATATTGGTAAGCTTATTATGTTTAATCCTGCTCTTTCAAAGAAGCATTTAAATGAGGTTCAATAACCATTCATATTAAAAATATTTAGTTAACCAGGGATGAAAGGGTGGTGGTTGATTTTGAAAGGCTTGAATCTGCTCCTCTGCCCAGCTGTTTGGTCCAGCAAAAGTCTAGGTGTTGCTGTGAAGACACTTTTTAGATCTGATTAACATTTAAGTCTGTCGACTTAGACGAAAGCAGCTGACCCTCCAGAATGTGGGTGACCCTCATTCAATCAGCCCAAGATGCAAGAAAGAAGTCTGAGATCCCCCATAGAGAAGTAATTTTTCCCACATTTTTGCCTTCAGATTTGAAGTGCAACATCAACACTCTCCTTAGTCTCTAGTCTGTTGGCTTGCCCTAGACACCACACGCGCGCACACACACACACACATACACACACACTATGTGATTTGTTCTACTTCTCTGAGATCACAGAGACAACTTCTAAATATTAGTCTTTTAATAGTACAGTAATAATTCTATTTAAGTGTGAAATGTGAAATCTCTGAAGTGGGCTTCAGGAATAAGACCAAGTTGTGTCTTCACTACTGAGTTTTAGCATAATGCACAGGTCTTCAGCTGTAAGCGAAGCATCAGTGAGTAATGGTGGCTTCAGAACTGACTAGAAAGAAACTTAGAACTGATTGTATGACTTTTAAAACATTTTTCAATCTACATTATCTGTTGTTATAATGAATAAGTGACATGTTTGATCAATAATTAAGTATTGAGTGTTTTTCCATATCATGCAATAATTAGAAAAAAACACAAAATATCATTAATATCATCAAGTATCTAAGAACAAAACACAGATTCAGTTCCTGCATATGTATGTCCCTGAGGTCACCATAGAGAAATGGAGGAAAGAACAATCGTTATAATGAATTGAACTAGAACAGGTTGTTCTATGGCTTCTGTGTGTCAAAAACCCAATAATGATCATGAAAATACAAGCTACTGGGCTCAATAGTATATCTTAAAGAGACAAAGGACTAGTCCCGTGAATATATAAATTATTTCTTCAAATCAATAAGATGATATAAAGCAGCAGAAAAATGGCAAACATCTTTAGCAGATGCTTTATAAAAAGAAAGTAAAAATAATCAATAGATGTGAAAAGCTGTTCAGCTTCATTATTAATCAGAAAACTGTAAATTGAATCATAATGAGATACAACTATATCCTCAGCAGAATGGCAAAAAATAGTCTAATATATCACATACTGGGGAGAATGTATATTAAGGAAACCCTCATATGATGCTGGTAGGAATGCAATTAGACAGTCACTAAGACCTTCTGGCATTATCTACAAATATAAAGGCCTCCAAACAATTGTTTACACTTCCAGAAAAATCCTCGATAGAACTTATGCCTACATACATCCACACACAGGACAACGTTATCAGTGATAACCCTGAACTGGAAACAACCAAAAATCCAGCTGAAAGAGTAAACTATTGCTCATTCATGTCATGGAATATTATACAGTGATATAAAAGGATGAAGTCCTGTTAAATCAAGCTTACAGACAAACTTATGGACTTAGAAGCAAGATTCAAATGAACACAAAATTTCCATTTATAAAAAGTCATAAATGATTAAAAGGTAAATTGTAAGTATATAACTAGCACCCTGACTTAATGTATACATTCATATATGTATAGACATAATATCTAGATCACTATTATTGAGATATGAATATATGAACTACAGGGTAAAGAAGAAGAGTGAGATCCAGGAGAGATTCTGGAGCTAGCAAATAATTCTCTTCCATCTGGGTGATAGTCACATAGTGTTCATTTGTAATTATGCATTAAGTTGTACAGCTTTAGTGTTATGCTTTCTGAGTGTGCATTGTATCTTAAAAACAATTGGGAAACATTTAAAGATGCTTACAATTGCTGCTTAGGGAAATGAAATTTGATATCACAGTGAGATGCATTCAAATGCTGACATTGATAAAATATATTTTTTAAACACACTACACAAAAAAGTTTGGAAAGAAAGAGGAGTGATGGAAACCATTGCAGTGGAAAGTTCTGGCAGTTATACAGACACTGGGTTTACCTTTTATAAAGTCTGTCTGGAAGACGTGGGGATGGAATTCTAAGTGAAGAGTCTGACTCACTGTTTCACGACAAGCTTAACAGCTTAACACCTTGCTCTTCCAATCCATAATATTATTCCCTTCAGGTTATTTTAATAGGAATCAAGGCTTGAATAGACATGAGATAGGATGTATATATTGTCTTATCAGTAAAGTATATATAAGGTGTATGCGTTCAATCGTTGATCAAGTATTAAGCAGCCTGTGCTTTCGGACCATCAATCTGATGGATGCCTGAGGGGACAAACTGAAGTCAATGTCACCCCTCATGTAGAAGAGCAGAACCGGCAAGAGAGAGCAAAGATACACTAAAATTTTAGAAACCAGACATGAGGAAGCAGAGTTTTGAATGTGACTATGTAGATGTCCACCAGGATGGGCTGTATCTGTGGTGAGTTAAATGGCAATTTCTAGAAGAGGGTGTTGCAGGGTGAAGTGCAAGTCTTATCGGGAAAAATGCGCAGTTCATAATTTCTGGATAACAGGATAAGTAGGAGCTGCAAAACTTGCAGATTCCAATTAGATTCTGATAATTTGAACTTTCCTCCTTTAGACCAGTGTGAACTATCAAAAGCTTAAGAATGTTCTTCATTGGCCATCAGTCGCATTACCAACAGGTATGGTGACCCAGGTGCAGACATACACACGGGTATTAGCCCAGGATTGTGTCTCTTTTTTCCTTGGTTTTTGTAGCCCTGAGATTGCACTGTTCTAACCTTGCAACAGAGGATCAATATATGTCTGTTAAATTGCTGAGTGATTTTATTTTTTAAAAAAAGCAGGTGAGTAGGAAAGAACGTATTTCTCTTTAAAAACCAACTATCACAATTTGCTTTGTCATTTCACCCTTTGGTGAACTTTTTCCCCATGAATTAGTAACCTACATAAATAAAACTTCCTAACCCCTATTTTATAACATATTAATTCAAGAAGAGAACAGATCTATATAGAGTGCCCATAGGAGTTTGTATTGATTGCGACTTCATAGGTCAAGCATTATTATTACAAATGGAGTGATGATGGAGTGGCGTCCACCATAGTCATTCATTCATATTTGTTCATTCACCTAACACTTAGGGACCATCTGTCTTATGCCACAGCAGCTTAAATGGACAGAACATTAATTAACTGGAAGTGGTGGCAAATTTCCAGATCATTGTATTACGACTCTGCAGTAAGAACATGCTTTACTAGACACCAAACATGAAGAAAAAGAGTAGTAAGTTTACAGATGTAACAACATATTTATATTCTCTATTTCTCAGTCTTGCTAGTACAGGGCAGAGAAAAGCTGTGAATTATACAACTGCTGTCCCATGGGTCAGTCCCTAGAAACTATAAATTTTTAAGTTCCTTCTCCTGGTACAAAACCAGACAGACTACAGCACTGACTGCAAGTGTCCGTCAAGTCCTGTGTCCCTCATCCTTGTCATTGGCAGTAAAGACGGGGAGAGATGCAGCCCCAATCCGTTGGGTTGTTTCTCCCAGGGAGGACGGAGGAGGTCGGGGGAGGGTCCCAATTTTGGAAAAGTCTCAGTTTGTCTTCCAGTGCCTTGACTTTGTACAGCTAATGTGACAATTAAGAAGTTTTGGTTCCACATAGGGACCTTCATTTGGCATGCTCGAAGGTGGGGGATCTTTGCAGTCTTTCTTTGCGATCACTTATATAATGTGTTAGCAAGCTGATTTAGTACATTAGCTAAACCTGAAGAAGGTAATAGTCCATCTACTCTACTTCTTTTTACCAAAAATTAAAGGACCCAGCTCAATTCATTAGCAAACAGAATTGAAAGCCACCCTTTTTGATTTGGCATCAAAGCATAAACCTGAATTTTCTTGGAAAAGCATTTGAAGCTGATTATAATAATCATGAACAGGCTCATCAAGGTTTTGGGTACAAGCTTGAATTGTATTCGAGACTTTAGAAAAGGGAAAGGGCCTGATGAAGTCTGCCAGTAAGGCTTTAGCCTCTTGCCAAAAGTTAAGAGCTTGTTTATCTAAATCCTTTTTAGGAGTTTTCCCATCTGGAACGTTCCCTCCAGTATTTGGTGTGACCCTCACCAGTAAGCATGTGAATTAATTGATGAGGTCAGAAAACCATGTTGGTAAGTTTACATTATGGGGTTGAATACTTCAGCAGATCTATGAGGGTCAGCTCTTTACTTTGTTGGTCTGTAATTCCGCCTTATCCAAAGAACACAGGAGATCTGCAGTCTCTCTACCCCAGATAACTTAATTCTAGAAGGGCAGGTTGTGACGACTTCATAGAATGAAGGCTCAGAAGGAGCCAGAGCATAAAGGAATAGTTTAGCAGAAGACCTTGAGGTTAGCCCAGAGGTGAGGCAGGTGGCCCAGTAAGGACGAGAAGGCACTTGCCCTTCAGCATGTGACTTCAGCTACACATCTGGGATCTAAGAAGATGAGGGAGAAGAGAAGATTCCCAATCCATTTCACTAAAAACAATAATGTTAATTTCAGTCAATTCTCTAAGAACTTACATTGCAAATAAGCAATTTTAGACTCTTAGTAACATCTGGACATCTTCATGTGCCAATTGAAATAGGCTTTCTGTTTCATTTTAGCAATTTCAGAGCCATGACTGTCCAATTCAGTTTTAAGAAAGCAAGTTTTGGAAGTTGGTCTCCCATAATTGCCATTGGAGTTCTAATTTAGTTAATTGGGTCTGTGTAATTAGCAGGTGCATCATTTTGAAACATTAAGCCAGCAGGGGTCCCTGAAGGAGAAACACCCTAAAAGCCCTCTGCAAGTGGTGACCCCGCTCTTAGGGTTACTATTATTCTACCAGAAAATCCCCAAATGGCCTGGTACTTTATAGGTGACCCCATTCTCCAGGAGAAAATCAAGGAGGAAATCAGATTAAAGGTCAACTTCATTTTCTAAACAATCAAATCTGAGCCCTCATATACAAATATGTTAACCTTTAATAATATACCCAGTCTTCAAAGTATTAGCCCCAAACCATGCCCAGTCCGCCACGTGGCCCTTTCTCAGAGTCAATGGGCTTTTGTGCGATTTTTTTATGCACCCAGTGGCACAATCCCAGGAGGAGAATCCATTCATAATGGATCAGATCGAAGGTCGGCTCTGGCTATTAATTTTAAAGTTAATTAAATTTTACTTAATCCATATTCATTTTAGAAATATCTCTGAGGCTGACAAAGATCCATGGGGATAGCCCAACCCCAGGAGGAGAGGAAGGAGAAGGAGAGGGAGGGACCAAGTTCTGCACAGCAGTTACCACCACATGGGCAAAGCTTCCAACAAACAGCATGGTCCAAACATCTGAAGAGATCAACGCCAAATCTGGGGGGTCGTAGATCCCGAAACTCCAGGGTGGGTGAGGGGCAGCCACCCAGGGGGCCGAAGGGGTGCCACCTACTCTAGCGGCCTGAGTGGTCAGGAGTTTCTGGATTCCCAGTGAACAGTCAAATGTGGTCACCTTGAACAAAAACATCAGTTATCCCAATAACAAGAGTTTCCTGGAAACTGAACAACAGAAGAGGGGGCCGATCAGGCGGTGTGTACATGCTGAGACAGAAGTGTACCTCCCCAAGTCCAAGGCTGAGAGCTGCCTGAAGGACCTCTGGGGGACCTTCTGCCAGTTCTCTGGAGCTGCGAAGAGCCTTGTTTCTCAGAGAAGCAGGGACGCCGCCCCAGGCTTTGCTGGCTTCTGGACACGTGAGCTCCCTCCCTGTGGTCTCTCCACCCCTTTAGTTAGGGCTCTGAGCACCCACCTTCACATCACCTCAGGCTCTCCAAGCTGTCTCCTCAGTGTCTGACACGCTCCTTCATCGCCTTCTCTTCCCCAGTGCACACTTCTCATTTCACGGAGGGAATTAAGAGAGTAAATTAGCATCCTAGGGCCTCAAAAAAAGCTCCTAGATAGTAGACAAAGCTTTTATGCATCGAGGCAGAAAACAAGTTCTATTTTCCTGAGATCAAGGAAGGAGCAGAAAGGTGGCCAGGACAGAGTGGTCTGAGAGGCAAGGGATGTTGTTTGAGCTCTGTTCCTGGAAGTTAGGGACTTTGTGAAGTTTTGGGTGTGAGTGGATTTTTGAAAAGGTCCAGTCTTGCACTTTCTTAAACAGAGATAACCTTCAGACAAAGGACCAAATCTGAATGTTTGAAATCTTAGAATCAGGAGACAATATGGAGCCCTTTTTGTCTGGCAGGCCATGGAATGTGGTCATGTTTAAGTCAATTATAGGAAAATCGTCAAGGGCAGAGAATCTCAAGAGACTTCCATTAAATAAAGTTTTATTAAAAAACATTAATGAATTAAATAGTTGTGCCTCCTTCCCAAAAGGACTTCATGACAGGAAAGAAAAAGAAATAATAAGTAAATACATAATTACAAATTGATCAAAATTGTGGGGAGAAATATTAGCTGTAGAAAATAAATGACAATTTGGTTGGACAGAACTGACATTTCTTGAAGGTCTAGATATATGATTATGCTGACTGTTTCAGTGTTTATCAAATTTTAATCTTTCCAACAAGTTTTTGAAGGGGAGCAAACTATACATTGCAATTAATAATGCCTTTTGGTGTGGGGATTATTTTGTGCTGATTTTTTTTTATTCTTGAAATGTTCATTATCATTATGTATTTACTATATAATATTTATCTCAAGATTCTGGTTAAATTGTATTCCTATTTTGTCACAGCACTATTTGTAATAAGTAAGACTTGGAATCAACTCAAATGACTAAAAATAGATGACTGGATCAAGAAGAGGTGGTATATATGTGCAATGGAATACTATTCAGCAATCAAAAAAGATAAACTAATGCAGTTCAAGAAATGTGGATGAGCTTAAAGGGATTATGCTCAGAAGGAAAATCAAAAATACCAGATGGTTTCACTTCTAGGAGGAATATAGGGGATCAAGGAAGAGAAATAATAACCAAAGGAAGAAACAAAACAAAACAAAAGTAAACAGACAACTACAAATCCGAAACAGTCCACACGGGAGGGAGAGGGAAAGGGATCAAAATGAGGTGGTAAGAGCACAAGGGACTAAGTGCTGATTATTATTTTTAAAGATTTATTTTTTTATGCACACAAGATCTGGGGCACAGGCCAGAGTCACAGGAGGTGAGAGGACTCACCAGACAGAGCGGGGAGCAGCACAGGCAGACTGACCGAAACACCGTTGAGGGCAACAGCGGGCAAGGCAGGCGAGGTCTGCCACGCCATGTGGGTCCCCTCCCTGGTCAGCAGCAGGGATCGAACTCGTGCTGCAGTGGTTGCAGTTTGCTTCATAGTGTGTTGCTTAACCCACTGCGCCACCAGGGAGGCCCTATTTGCTGATTATTTTTAAGAAGCAGCAGGCACAGAAGTTATCCTTTCATAAGAGACATTTAAATGTATTAGGAAATCTCCATTTGTACGAGTGTCTCCCCTCTACACCAGGGAGAGGAGGTTGCCTAAATCTTAAGTAACACTTGTCTGAAGAGAAGGTGGGACTTAAATCTGCAGTTAAGACTGGGTCTTTCTACTCCAACATCTTCAGTCTTGCTGGAGATGGCATTTGAGGTGAAGGTTTGTGTGATTTCAGTGAGCTATTAAGTTTCCTGGGTCTCATGCATGCTGGAGTTACACATGTCATTACACTTATGTTTGTTTTTCTCTTGTTAATCTGTCTTTCATTTCAGTGTGTGTGATTGGGGGTTGTTCTCAGCCAAGAACCTAGAAAAGGGTAGAGGGAAAATTATTTAAACACAGAATTTTTTGTAAAAATATTGTAAAAACATACACAAGCATATAGAGGTTGTTTTTTTTTTTAATCTCTAGAAAGCCAAACATTTAATTAGTTTTTTTTATAATCTACGTATTTTAATTTTTAACCAGAAAAGAAATGGATCAGTATTTTAAATGAATTCTATTTAAAAGGAAATGATTATCTAGCACAAGGTATATTTAATTTGAAATAGACAAGGTGACTAAATGCTTATTTATGATATTCATCTTTGCATCTCAAGCAAAGACTACATCAAATGTTTAAAAATGCATGTAGTCAGATAGGCATGGGGTTAATTTTGAATTTCTTCTTACAACTAACAGTGCATTATATAGAGAAATATGCAGAAATACTCGCTGAATTACTTTGAGTGAAAGCTTAACATCCGATAAACAGAAAAGGAAATGCCACCCAACCTGTGATATTTATATGGGAAATTAAAGCAGCATCAAAGACAGGCATGCTGTGAGGTAAGCTCATGACTCTGTGGGGGTTGTACCGTGAACCACAAACTTTTTGTGTGTACTTAGAAAATAGTGTTTTGAAGGTTTTTACCCTAAAGGGATTTATGATTGAATAGAGTTCAGAGTAAATGCTGAATCTATCTATGCATTTATGTATGTATGCATGCATGTGTGTATGTATATGTATCCACCTATCTGCCCATACCTGTACACCAAACATGCGAAAGCCATAGACTAAATATTTCTTCTTCAAAATTCACGGGTTGAAACCCGAGCCCACACCTATGATGGTGCAAGGAGAAAAAAATCTTCGAGTGATTGATTAGGTCGTGCAGTGGCGCCCTTAAGGATAGAATTAGTGGCCTTGCAAAGAGGTTCCAGAAACTTCTCTTGCACCTTCCACATTGTGTGAACACAGCATAGATGGGTACCTACGAATCAGGAGCCTCACCAGACCCTGAATTACAGTGAACCTGTCGTCAAATTTGCCAGATTCCAGGACGCTAAGCACTAGATCTGTGGTGTTTGAGCCACCCGCGCTCAGCATCTTTGCTGCAACTGTCCCAACAGGCTCCAGCAGATGACAAGGCATTTCTTGCTCTTTTATTCAGATGGAGGCGGTGGGAGAATCAATTTGTCTCTAGGAGAAATTAACTCAGTGGAGAAAACTTGAACCGTTCTCTGCCATCCTGAACATGTGGTTCGCTGTGGACGCAGCCGGGTCCATAGCCAGTTTCCGTGCGTGCAGAACCTGGGGAATTGTTCGGTAGGGCTCAAGGCTGAGTGTGGGCACGGCAGACACAGCAGGAAGCAGAGTCCTCCCACTCGAGCAAAATGTAAAACTTAGAGAGCATTTTAAAAACAAGAACAATGTGAATTTTTCAGATTTATTATCTGCTTACTAATAGCTAACCTCTGGCCTATTATTCAAATCTCCATAAAAACCCGGTAACATTCTCCTCACTTAGCGAGCAAAGAAATAGGCTCAGAGAGACGAAGGCACCGGCCAAAAATTTTGCTTCCTGAAACCTCAGGTCTGGCTGGAAGAAGAGTCTGCAAATGGAAGCAGCAGCAGCCAGACTTACAGAAGTGAGTCACCAGCAGGCCACCGGTGGTGTGACCGTGTGATCAGAGTTTCCCTACAGGAGCCAAAGAAAACGCACCTGGCCAGGTGCTGCCCCCACTGGCTGTGTTCACGTCTCAGGCTGTGCGACAGTGACCTTCCTATAACCCAGCAGGTGTGAAGTCATTGTGGTCGGATGTATTTTTGGCCAGTGTCCTTACTGCTCTTGGTGGTTTGAAGTTATCTCCTTGAGATAGTTTTCAGAAGTGAGAACTCCTGTAAAGACAGGCTTTACTTATTGACAATCGCCGAGATAATAGAACCAACTTAAATGTCCATTGACGGATAAATGGATACAGAAATCGGGGGCTGTGTATTCAATGGGATGTTATTTTAAAAAATGAAATAGTGTCTTTAGGGCAATATAGATGGAACTTGAGATGATTAAAGTTGAGTGAATGAAGTCAGAAAGTGAAAGAGTTACTGGATGGTTTCTCTCATTTGTAGAATATAAGTAACCAAAGAAAATTAATGAGGAAAACAGCTCTTAGGTTCTTTGTAAAATATGGTGATTACCACAGGGGGTGGTGGGTAAGACACTGGCCTGCAGCCTTGGGGGAGGGTGAGTGAAGCAAGCACACGTGTCGCGGTGTGACAATACTCCCGAAGTCGTGCAGTTGTGTTGATGAATGGCAAATCAGTGAGATTTTATTTTCAACAGGGCAGGTCTGGAATGGCTAGATTATATTGCATTGCTGCTTCTTCCCTGGGTTCTTAGATTATCGAAACTTTCTGCATCTCAGTCTTCTTGTCTGGATGATGAGGAAAACAATCCTTTTCTGTTGTGTTTGAGATAAATTAGGGCAAGAGATGAGTCAGTCGTTAAGGGTGCACTTAATAAGATATATAGTATTTCTGGCAAAAATGCATGATTTGATCACAAGCAGACATCTCTCCAAGCCAGTGAAGGGACATAGTCCAAACAATGAACTTTTATCCATAAATGAAATAAAAAGTAATCTCATGAAAAACAGAAAGTGTTGCAGATGTGACGGAATCAAAGACACGACCACAGCGGAGCGCTGTGAAACTGGCTGAAGGTAATTCATGGAACAGTTGGTGGAATTAGAATATAAATTGCACTTAAGATACCAAGATGCTCTCTGATGTCTTGATCTCTTAAGATCTAGATTTTGACGGTGGCACTGCTGTCAGGAGAGTGTTACTGGAGGGCTCAGGCTCCGCTCCCTGAAGGGTTTGCTGCTCAGACTTGGGGCACAGGCAAATGACCTCTGTGGTCCCCTCCTCACTCTTCCTCAGCTGCTTCAAATCCCCCCTGATGCAGGAGTCCTCATCCTCCCGGGGATGCCCGTCTGGTACCCTGAAGATGAGTGCTCACGCCAGGGCCGGCCAGGGCATCAGCCAGCTGGCGTCACAGTTTGACTTCCTGCCAGTCCTTCCTCCTCCCTCTTTTGTTCTGCCACTGATCTCTAGGTCATGTCTTATATCCCAAACCGTTTCCCTTGTCCACTCCAGGGAACACCACTTGTAAAGTCGGTACAGAAAGAAATTGTAGAAAGGAAGAGATAAAATTTAGCTTTGCGGTCTGGTCTTTCTCCTACTGCCAGTGGAGGGCCCTGTGACTGCAGCACTGAGCACAGGCAGCAGCTCCCTCATGGATGAGCCTCTCGTCAATACGCCCACCCGGATGGAGAACATAGTGGGAAGACCCAAGGCCCCACCAAGTCATGGTGCTGTGTGGAGACCTGAGGGTGAGTGCAGGCGAGTGGTGGCGAAATGTAAAGGTCGGTTGCTCTTTGGCTGCATCAAGGAACACTCGTACCGAGTAGTAGGAGGGCAGAGGAGGGCAAGGAGGGAGGCCAATGGCAGGGCTCCAGCAGAGTGCCTGAGGGTCGCAGTCCAATGAGATAGGTCTGCTACGCTGAGGGCCGGCCCAAGCCACAGTGCATGGGCTTGAATACAAACGGCCACACTTAGATTCAGACTTTCAAGATTTGCACAGTCCAGATCCCTTCAAATCTTTTGCCTGTAGTTGTAGGCCTAGAGCTAGTTTCTGCTTTCCTGCCCCTGTATGGGAGAGGGGCAAAGGGGCGAGCCCTCCTTGGCACCTGTTTCCCCACCTGAGGTCTACAGAGTCTGCAACTAGCCTTAAGGTCACATAATCCAGCTGGGAATGTTCTGGGCTGCTCAGCTAGGAAAGGCACCGTCTTCAAAGGTGCTGCAAGTCTTGTCAGTATGCAGCGGAAGGAACTGGGAGGTGTGTATGGACTGGAACCCAAAAATTCTTGTTCATAGGATAAGGGCACACATTGGATTGGCAGAACTGACTGATTTAGGAGGTTTTCAGCATTTGATACCGTTGAAAGCATCCAGCAGCTGATGTGAACTCAGCGTAGAACAGGCTCCTAGAAGCATGGAAACGTGATGTTCCATGGTGCACATAATGCAAGAATTGGTGGGAAGGTTGTAGAGGAAGGGGCCAAACTGCCCAAATGTGCTCTGTATGGCCAAGGGAAGCATCCGTGACTGTGGGGCATGGGTCTCAGGGAGGGCACTGTGCGCGTCATGGGGACTGTGTCGCCAGCAATGTGTCGCACCAACGTAAAGTGTGGAGCGGTGGTTCCAGGCCAGGATGCGGGGACTGCGTGTGTGCAAATGACAAGAGGATGGGAGCACACAGCCCAGGATCAGAGAGTGGCCTTTCAGCTCTTCAACCCAAAGAGGGGCTGGTGTCATCCCCAGTAGCAAGACCACAGAGAGACGTGTAGTAGAATGTATCATGGAACACACATCACAAGGGTTACACAGATGGCAAGGGTCCTCCTTCTGGAGGAGGGGTTGGCCTCAGGGGAAAGGAGGGCCGCTGCTACGTAATCAGAGCAAAGGGGAGTGAGTTTGGCACCCAAGCGATCCCGGGGGCTTTGGGGGTGGTGGTGTTCAGTGGCGACCGCAAGTAGACAGAGAAGTCATGGGCTGAGAGGAGCACGGTGATGGGACACTCAGACCCTGGAAGAGCCTCTGTTTCCTCCTCCTTCCTGTGTGCCAAACCCTGGCTCGGCAGTGAGTGCGCGGGACATGACCTCTTAGGTGTTTACAGTAGTGGGAAGAGAAGCCGCCTCCCTGGTGTGCTCTTCTCGTCCTAACCTTGAACGACAGCAGGTCACTGGGCTCCTTTCATAAGCCTGGCCCACAAAGATGTGATGCTGTAATTGTCCATGGCCATGGGTCCATCTCTTCCGTGACAAGAGTTGTGACTTGACCGAGGTAGGATTTAGGCATTCCTCATTCTTCTTGCTGAAATAATAGAACTCGCTACTCCCGTAACGCACAGGGTTATGTGCTACTAAAACCGCGATATATTCAGTGTCCTCACATAGAAGTCACACTTTGGAAGGCAGAAGCTGTCTGTTAAAGGGGACAAAGGGCATACATGCAGAGCTCCACAGGGAGTTTGAGTAGATCCTCTCCTCCAAACTCTATAGCCAGCCTCAGAAATGACCACCGTCAGGAGGTTTTGAGAAAAAGTTAAGACGTTTAAGAAATTGCTACAAGGGGTGTGTTTTTGCCACTTTGAAAGCACCATGTAGGATGTAAAGTTTCTTCCTCCATCTGTCACTAATTAAAAAAATGCCAGCAAACATATGGCCATGGTATTATCAGGAAAGACACATCAATGAGAAGGATCCACTCAATGCAGATCTAAATGACGCTGCTTCAGTAAGTGACTGACACACCCTCCAAAAGGGAGGAAGAACCTCAGACCAGGGCAACATGAGCATGACGCTGTGGCCTTCTCCTCTCTGTGTCTTAGTATTTCTTGACGCTTAGCACAGGCATTAGAGACTCTACCCGGAGGGTTTTACAGACTTTCTCTGAGTAAACGCTGAACGGCACGTAAGATCTTGTATCTCTAGTTTCCTACATTTTCTTGCATTTTGTATTCTTGTGCTGGCATTGTGGGTCTGATAAACTCACAAAGCATGCCTCCCAGGGTTAAGGAATTACAAAAGTTGGCAACTTGCATGCTTGTGACCCTTTTGTTATAGATTGAATGTTTGTGCTTCCTCCCAAAGCCCTGTGTCGAGACCCATAGCCACTGTGTGACGCTGGGACGTGGGCCCTTGAGGACTGCTCAGGGCCTGAGCGCCCGAGGCTCAGAGGTCAGTGCTCTCCTAAAAGAGGCCCCACAGAGTGCCCGTCCCACTCTGCAGCTGAGGACACAGTGGGACTGTCTTCTGTGAATCAGGAGGCAGGCCGTCCCCAGCCCCCCAGTGCAGAACATTCGGGATAAAACTAGTACTGCATCAGCAGGAAGCAATTAATGCTTAACGTGGGTTCCAGTCACTTGAGCACACCAACTCCTGAACTCACTGTCCACTTCTTTGGATTAGGGGCTGAGCTGAGCGTGCCGATCCACAGGCCGCTCCGTCCCTTGATCTGAGAAACGGAACTAAGCAGATGCCGTATGCTCAGGATTCCCGAGCAGTGGAGACTCCTTAGCAGAGAATCGGGACTGCCAGCTGGTCCTGCTGCAGGCCACGCAGGCACTGCCTTGCGTGCTGTGTTGCTGTTGTTGTTATAGGCGATGCGCGACTCTCCGCTTCCTCCCCTGCTCCTCATCCGGCATGCTCTGTGCTGCCTTCATCCCAGCTCAGTCCTGCGTCTCAGACTGAACTCGCCTTCACCTGCAAACTCTGCCCTCGTCTTTGCGCGATTGTGGCTTCTCAGGCTCCTCCCAGCCCGCTGTCACTCGCCCGAGGGCACCTCCTCGCCACCTGGCTTAAGGGCATCCTTTCTCCGTTTCCTCAGGGGAATGACCCCATTTATGTTTTTGATTGTGTGGTGAGTCCTCTTCATCCACACATTCATTTCCTAGCTTCCCACTTAGGGCCTTAAGGCAGATGTTCTGCCCACTCATCATCATCACCGGCGTGGCCACTGGTCCTGTTACATCTAGTTATGTGTGTCCGTGCAGGTGTAGACAGCGAGTGAGTGTCGTGCATGGCGTGACGGGTCACAGAACCTGCGTTTGCCTCACCCAACAGGGCAACCTCATTCATGAACGTTTTTGCAATCAAGACCTTCGAAACAGAACACAAAGTGTGACTGTGCATACTCTTATCAGAGATGTCTGCTGAGACAGGAAATCAATCACCACCAGGTGAGAAAGAGAAAAGGGACCCTGAGTAGCTTCCCTTCCTCAAACACCTGAATGATCAAACTCTCCCTTCTTGTCAGATTGTGCTCCTGTTTCTTGAAGGCTTGTTCAAGCCTTACCGTTATTTGAAAAAGTCACCTGCTTCTGAAGTTTTCCAGAAAACTCTCCCTGGGACTTAACTTCCTTTCCCACCACTGCACCCCCAAATTCCCCAACAGAACCTACTAGGTGTCTCCTTCCCTGTCTCTCGTCTGCTCTTAATGTGGACTGCCACGTGAGGCATGGAGCTGCCCTGGCCCACACCGTCTCTGGGCCCATCCCCAGCAAACTCCCACTAAGATCTAGGGGATGGAAATAACACGAGCCACCAAGGCTATGTGACTCACACATTGGTACAGAACTCACGCACGCCACTTGCTGTGGCTTATTCTACCCTGAGTATGTGCCAGTTGTTCCCAGGCATGTGGAACCGCGAGGCGGGACTTATTTTCCTCCCTTTATAGGGGAGGAAATCGACACTGATAGGGCAGGTGGCGTGCCCAGTGCATCTGCAAATCCCACTGCCCCTGGAGTGAGATTTGAACTTGCGTTTGGCTGATTCCAAATGACTGCCTTTTGTTAGGACCTTGTTACTCCCTCGCTGGGGCAGGAACATCTAATTATTTGTAAACGTGTTTTTTTTTTTTTAATAGCATACACTTTGAGTTGGGAGAATTGCATTCCAATATTTTGAATAATAAATTACAGGGTGATGAACATATTATACTAGAATATGAAATGAGTGTTTTTATTACTAGTACTTATCATTTACACTGTCTAATGTAATAAGCACATCTCACATTTGTTCCTTACAGCTTTGCATAATATTTTATATCATAATTATAACTTAATCATAACAACCTTATTAAAAACTGACAGGCCCTAGTTGTTGATGTGGTTAGTTTTCCTCCTAGTTATTTGAAACTTAAAATTCTTTCCATTTAATATAACTTAGGGGAAATTCATTCCTTTTAATATAGGGACAAAAATCTACAAACGCTCCAAGGGATCAATGCTTTATTTTCTGTTGAATCTGTGAAGTGTGGATCTCTGTCCAGTGCTCAAGGGAGGAAGAAAGAGTCCCTGTCTCTGTAGATTGCTGTGAACTAACACCCACTTGTCTTTTGTTTGAATGAGGCTAATGGCACTGGATGGCGTGCCTATTTATGGAGAATTCCCAATCACCCCATTGCTTCGTTCTAGTGCAGGTTTCTCCTTCTTCTGCAAACCCATTATATACTTCTTCTGTACCTTTCCTGTGATATCTCCCTTTTCTTCTTTTTTTATTGATCTCTCTTTTTTTAATTGAAGTAGTGCTGCATCATTACCCTCTATGACTTCTCGATGGGCATCATTGAGAATCAACATGTACATAAACTACATTCAGTCCATCTCTAAAACTCCATCCTTCGCTATAGCATTGTTCCTGTTGTCCTAATTTACATACCCCCTTCCCTTCCCATAACCAGTACTTGCTTAAATAATGGTCTGGTTCCATTCTTTTGCTGCCCAGGCTTACCAGCACCATTCACTGAAAAGACTTCCCTTGCTCCATTGTAAGTGCTTGGCTCCTTTTGCATAAACTGTCTATATATGTGTGACTTCACATCTGAGCTCTCATTCTATTCCACTGTTCACTTTTCTGTCTTACGCGTTATATGTGTGTACTAAAGAGCATGTAATGTGTGAGGCAGTCTGGCTTGGATTTAAACTGTTTCAATTCTTCCAAATTTGATCTTCAGTAAGAGGGTTTATCACACAACCTTTGCAGAGACAGACTGACTTGGCATTAGAGTTGCTGTGTGACTCAAAGCTTTAATATGTTGTGTCTATTTCTGGAAACTAATAGATAATAACCTGCAAATGAATTGATGGCTGAAACTGTGACATATTCATCATTATCTTTGCACCTCCCACAATTACTGCAAAGGCAAAAGGAAGTTGATTACAATTACAAAGCGGAGGCTAATAGAGTTCACTTAGTGCTTCTGCTTGCAATAACTAACTCATCTCTGCTTTACAGCCTCAACTTCTCTTTTAGCAAATGGCAGCCCGTCTTCAAAAGTTAGTGTAAAAACTTTGTCCATAAACTCCCTTTTCATCTAACTGGAGGTAATCTAGGTAAAAATAACACACCTCCTATGCCCATCTCCTGGAATTAATTTCTTTCAGCCTTTAATTATACATCTGAATTTATTTTTCTGCACTATTTAAGTTCATTGAGATTGGAGACATAGAACTACTTCTCTTCTATGGGTACTGCAGTGGTCTAGGGTAGCCGAACGGATGAGTTCCTTTACTTTCCACATCACTGAATGCCAGCTCATTTCCCAGGGACGTCCTGTACTCTTCCATCAAAGAAGACATGGTCAAGAAAACTAGGTGCCAAGTCTGGGTCCTTTGTGCACTAAATTAGCCTCTTGATTCCATGGGTTGAGTTCAAGCATTTTGGAAAATTATAGTCATCATCTTTTAAATATGGCTTCCACTTGCCACACATCCCTCACCTCTGTCTGGGAGGTACATACGTCTAGGTTACTTGTGACCCACATGGTTCTACCACTGGGTCTTTGTGTTTCGATGTAATATTTCAGTGTAATAGTTGCTCCTCATCTATCTTCAGTTCCATAAGCCACAACAATCCTATTGAGACCTGATATGCCCTTGCTATACATTCTTTTTTTTAAGATTTATTTATTTATGCATGCAGGAGCTGGGGTGCAGTCCAGAGGTGTGGGGGTGAGAAGGCTCACCAGAGACAGAGCGGGGAGCACAGCAGGTGGATCCACTGAAACACACTGCTGACGGGAGCAGTGGGAGGCAGGAGAGGGCTGCTGCGCCATGTGGGTCCCCTCCCAGCAGCAAGTTGGAGATCAAACTCGGGCTGCTGTGCCGCTGATGCTTCAAGGTCAGCGCTCAACCCGTGCAGTGCTCAACCCACTGCGCCACCAGGGAGGCCCATGATAAATTCTTGATTTCAGAAATTGCAGAATTTTCGAGTTTGAGAAATCTATTTGATTTTTATACAGTTTTGGTTTTATGTTGAACTTTCTAGTTTTCTGTTCATCTTTTCATCCAGTTTGCCTTTATTGCCATTACTTTCTCCTGTGCTGTGCAGTTATTTTAGAGTCCTTCTCTGACAATGCTCATGTCTTGATTCCATGTGCTCATTTCTCTTGTCTGTTTTTCTTTCTCTTTGTCATCATTCAGATAACTTGCCTTCCCACTTGTCTAATAACTTTTGTTATATTTCGGACAGGTGTAAGAACCAGCCCAGAAGACCATGATGCTGGTTCCCTCCTTTCTGTTAGTCATATTGCATGTGAGGGGTTCCCCACAACAGCACTATGGGTCGAAATGGGTTAATGTTTCCACATCTTTAATCAGACTCTGTCTTCCTGTTCAGTTATATTTGTGACTTGGCTCAGCAACATCCTTCTGGCCTTTTTTTAAAGGTTTGTCTGATTTCTGCATTCTGCACCCTGAGAGTCCTTCCTCAGGAAAAGCTTTAGCCTATTGCCGGTAACCGCCAAGTATTGCAGATATCTTGAGGAATAGACTAGTTTGGTTTGTGGCAGGGCCCCTTTCTTTCCTAACTGACCCCCTATTTGGCTCAGCCCCCTACTTTGATACATCACTACAGAACTCTGCTCCTGTCTCAGAACTCCCCAGAGCCCAGTCTGGCCCGGTCACCCCTCACGGCTGGCTGACATCTGATAGGTAGCTCAGCAGACGCAGCAGAGTGTGATTGCTGGGAGACATGTCTTTTTTGGGGGACTCTTTCAAGCTCTCTGTCTCTCTCTGCGGGAAACAAACTCCACGTTGTGGGAAGCCCATGGAGAGCCCCGCATGGCAGAAACTGATTTCCCAGGCAATAGCCATGAGGGTTTGAGGCTTTCAAGAATCAAGCGACAGTGAGTCTAGAATCTGTGCCCTATGTCATCCCACCTTAATCACCTCTGTCTGTAGAGAGTAGATACTGAATCAGAAAAAAATGAACAAAATTCTATCCTGGCTCCCATTTATTAATGCAACGTACTATCATTAACTATTAATATTTGACTGCTCTAAAAACAAAGAGGAAATGGGATGAAGAAATGTATACAAAACCATCAAATGGGTTCAGATGATACAATACTCATTAGCAATTAGCTACTGTTATGAGATTTTTTTACTAATGCCACAATTATGGTGCATGCAATACTGGGGCGATATGTGGAAATAGATAACTCTGTTGTCATCTATTTACAAGTCTAGTTGAGGAGCTAGAAGTTAAATAAATAATTACCAAGCAGTTGTAGTCAGTGCTGTGGAAGTGAAATCCAGGATGCTTAGCAGGAGATTATTAGCTAGTACTCACGTGCTCGTGGATTCAGGCAGAAATGCTCAGCTGCCCGGTGGACCCTGGGCAGCTTCTGCCACCATCAGTGGGTAGTGCTTCCTGAGCTCTGTGCAGAAGGAACCTCTCTCTGAGACAGTGAGGGTTGACTGAGGGAAGAAGTGGAAAGGTGGCTGAGACAAAGAGCCCACTTAGCAAGAACTCACGGGTTGTAAGAATCGGCAGTGCCCCTTGGCAGGCGGGCAACAACATGATCGCAAGTGAAAAGGGCAGAGGGTGCAAAGAACTTCAGCCTGGTAATCTAGGGATTAGTCTTGTTTCAAGTTAAGGGACTGTGAGACTATTTCTTATTTCATTGTTAAGTTTGCACAATTGAAACAAAAGTTCAATCGTGTTCTTTTTAAGATGGAATGAGAATATATAAACTTTTTACTTTAAGTGCTTAAAGTTCCAAAAATGACTTTGCTACCTGAAGTGGACAATTTCATTCCCTTGGAAAGCCTGTCCCTCGGGGGCCTCTGTGCCACCAGGTAAGTGAAAGTTCACTCGGCAGTTCAGGGGGACCCTTATCTCCCTAAACTGTCCTGTTTTGCTAGGGACATCTGGTTTGAAAGAGAAAGTCCCATATTCTGAGGATCCCGCAGTTCAATCAGCCAGGACAGCTGGTCCCCCCACTTCCCATGGGCCTTTAGTCACATTTGGAAAATCCCGAGTAAAGAATTTTCTTTTTTTTTTTATGTTTGTTTATTTTTTTAATTAAAATATTTTAAAATTTACATATACTTGCCATTAATTGTAATCCCTATGTATTCCCCATCACCATCTCACCAGTGCACCATCACCTCAGTCCCTCG
>JAGFMF010011709.1:2960867-2999124 GCA_019455555.1 Galemys pyrenaicus | reverse complement strand
CACTGGGGTGAGGTGGTATCTCATAGTGGTTTTGATTTGCATTTCTCTGATGACAAGAGAAGTTGGGCATTTTTTCATATGCCTGTTGGCCATTTGCATAGCTCTAAATAACTAGATATCAGAACCATCCAGTAACTGTCTTTCTGGCTTATTTCTCTGAGTATAGTCATCTCAAGGTTCATCCATTTTGTCCCAGAAGGCGCTATTTCATCTTTTTTTAATATAATAGCTGAATAGTTTTCTATTAAGTATAGACGCCATGATTTCTTTATCTAGTCACCTGTTCCTGGGCATTTAGGGGGTCCCATGACTTGGTTGTTAGGAATGATGCTGCTATGGATGCAGGAGCACAGCTCTTTTCTTATTAACGTGCCTGCACATTCTTTGGGCAAATACACAGAAATGGTATTGGTGGATTATATGGTATTTCCATTTTTAGTGTTTTGAGGATTCTCTGTACCACTGTAAATAACTAAAGAACACAAACTGGCAAAACACAACAGAAACAACCCCTAGACTCTGAAAACTGTCAAGGTTCCCAGAAGAGGGGAGGGAGGGAGCATGAAAGGGTGTTGGCACTGGAGCTCTTTGGGGGGAGAATGAAGCAAGTGCACATGTGGAGAGGTATGATATGAGGTTGTACTTGCAAAATTATGTGACTATGGAAATGGAAATTCAATAAAGTTTGATAAGAAAAACTATAAAGGCAAGGATAGCACAAAGAAAACTATAGTAAGATGTGTGGAGGTTCTATGGGGGGATAAGACCACCCTCAAGCTCTCTATTTTTCAAGACCTCTGGAGTTAGATAAACTCACAGACATGAACAGAATCTCAATGTCCAGAGAATTACCAAACCACTCAGAAAACTGAAGACATCCCTGGAGAGAATCTACCCATGGAGAAATGAGAATTCCTGGTGCTTTCCCCACTGGAGAACAGATGGGACTTCTGTCCACTAGCACAGCGTTCACTCTGTTTCCTGAACTTGAAAGCACTTAAAAGATGGATTATATTTCTTTTTTAATTTGCTAGACTAATATTTTAACATTTTCCTCTATCTATGACTATGGTTTAATATAACATTTACTACATTATGTACACTCAATACATGTCTGAAGAGAGAATGAAGGAAAATGAAAGCAGGGAAATTTAAAGACATAAAATATATGAAAATTCTCTGGATTTCTAATTTCTAGGTCAACATGGCTGTTTTCAGTCTGGAAAAATAATCGATTAGTAGGCTAACACAGATACAGACTTATGTGTATTAGTCTGAGAAAATCTCCCTCCTTGTCAGATTATGTTCATGGGTCAACTCTATGTTCATGGCCACAGTCTTCACAATAGCCAAGACATGGTGCCCACCCCAAGAGGTCATGGCACCATTAAAAAAAAAGGAAATGGTGCCTTCTTGGACAAAATGTAGGAATTCTGAGGTGATTGAGCTCAGTGAAACAAGCCAGAAAGACAGTTACTGCTTGGTTTCCATCAGTCATGCTTTATGTGGATTTTCTAAGTGTAATTGAAGGTTCATGCGAAGTGGTGGGACCAGCTACCCTGATTGGTTGGAATGAAGGTTCTCGGATTGTGGGACTTTCTGTTGGAAATTGCATGTCCATGGGCTGTACAGCCTTATGTTTCATAAGATGAACAATATATATGTAAATGGGATATTAGTGCTGATAGGGTTTGCTGTGATGCCACACGATTAGAACACTGTAGTACCTACACAAAGGTCAAGGTGTTCCTCACCCAGTAGAATGGGGGTTTTATTCAGTAAAAAGGGTGGACTGTACCCCTTGCTTTGGTGTCTTCATAAAAATCCACCCTCTCTTCAGTTGATTTCCATGTTCTCTTTATCATGGCTGAGGAAAGTCTTATTGAGTGAGAATTCCATCTTTGCTATGTAATAGCTGAGTGACTATAGATAATAAATGAGTGCCCAGTAACTGGATAGACAAAAACATAGCAATATATAATCTTAGACATATCCTGAGAATTAATAACATACTATCCATTTGCAAACACTATTCTCTATGACTTGAGTTTTTTCCAAAATTATGTAACAAAAACCAATGAATTAACATCAACATTTATAGGATTAGAACTATCACTCTTGATTTCTCATGAAGATTCTCATCATATTCATCTTTCATCATTTTAAAGTAACTGATATATTTTAAGTAACAAAGTAAATGTAAAACCACATTTTATGTGACAGTATCTTGGCTCCTGACATTTCTTAGATGTCTCTTCACACAGATGTCCTCTTCCTTTTTCCTTAGGCTCTTTGTTCTCAACCCCCAGCCCTCCTCATCTCTCTCCTCTTCTCCCCACCCTCTCTCTTTCTTTTTACTGACACTGCATTTTGTGTCATATAAATGTTGCCAATATATCTAGAAAAGAATCCTTCTCCTAAGGACCTGTACATCTAGCATTGGTGCTTAAGCAAGTGCAAGTACTTACTAGTTTAGAAGTCTTGAAGAAAGTGACTTAAAAGACATATGGACACAGTATGATGGTAACTTAGAGAAGTTGCTACCTTGGGCCACAGAAAAAAGACCAGCTTCAGCAGAACAGAGATGAAGACAGGTAAGAAGTGAATGTGGACCGACTCCACTCTGCTCTTCTTGTGAGTGTCATGTCAACAGCCTTAATGGTCCTGCAGTCCCACAAGGGGATAATGTGCAGGAAGCCCATCCCTCTGTGCAGGGAGTTTTCAGAGTATAGGTCCAGCCATGAAGACTGATCTTACCTTGCTGAGTTGGAGCGTGGGTATCAAGCTCTTAGTATGAGCTCTCTGGTGTAAGGCGGGGTTGTTGAGGCCAAGGGAAAAATAACAAAGGCAAGACCACTGTGGCAGGAAGAAGGGGGCAGCAGTACCTACGACCTTCCCCATTACACCGCCCCCAGGTGAACCACCTCACACAAAGGTGTACAGGGAGAACTCCTTGAAACACGCGAGCATGCTGGGGATTCCCGGCTTTGCTTCCTTTGAGCCTCCCTTCTAGCCTTGGAAAGGAAAGGCTTCCTTGAGGGCCAGTGTGGGCTAAGTGACATTTTAAAGGAAACTGTTCTCAAACTTACGGAGGTAAAATTGAAAAGATGAAGTAGGTCAGCACAAGCTTGAGAGTGTCAGCGGCTTTGAGATACTGGAGTTCAGGTGGTGACTGACTTCGCCAGCCGCACAGAGCCAGGGGACACGGGAGTGAAGTGCTGTCACATGTCCTTGTGCCCAGCCCCCCTGCACTATCCCAAGCCTCATCTCCCCAGAGAGGCGACACTGTGAGATGGCTCAGAGGTTTCTGCTGATTTTGAATATGTTGTTTAACTTGAACCTCGAAGGTAACAGTTCAATGAAAGAAGAAAGATATCACCCCCTTTTTTGTCTACCTAGAGAAATGTCTCCCCTCATATTCTTTTCACTTTATTGTCAATTAAGTCTTTCTCCTTCAGAGCCAACAAACACGTCTTAGCTGATCTCTCCAGATGGAACCAGTTACCTTGTCCTGTGCTCGTGAGACATGTTGAAATTCTCACTCATTGCCCTTGTTCCAACCTTAATATATTTTTAACTTGCAGACTTTTTTCTTAAAAATAGAATTATCTTCGTAGGATGTAAAATGCACATAAACAGAAATTAACATTTACTATGTTCTCTTGCATTTTGGTAGCAATCACAGGGAAAACTACCACACAGTAGGTTGTCTGAAATAGTACAAATCAGTGAGTCATGAATCAATGAAATTTACAGTGAAGGACAGTTGATATTCAGAGGGCTAAATCACTCATTCAAAGTCACACTCAGGTAATACGCTTCTTTTACTCAAGTTCCAGTCTCTTCCCCAATGCCTTTGTTTGTTTGTTTTTCAATATGAAGTAGAACGAGACAATCTGTAGGGCAACTATAGATGACTTTAGAAAGATGACTGAAGTTTTTAGTGCACACGGGCCCAATGATATCCTAAATTCTGTAACTCCCAAGTTCGGTTTCCTAAAAATCTGAACCAAGCTTTACAAAAGCAATTATCACATAATTTGTTGATTTTTTTTCCCCAGCGAATATTTGCCCAACACTCCCCATCAAGATGTCACATGTATTAAATATTTATGCCCAAGCTATTACATGGAAAACTTGAGTATATACTTTGCTTTTAGAATTAATTTATTTCTAATTTTTTAATTCAATGTAATTAGCTGAATTGCTCTTAGAATATAATCACTTGTTATATATTTGAATAAGTTAATCATGGCTTTGTGGAAATGTGACTGTTTTATAATTACCTAGGAGCCTGCGTGGTTCTTTTTGGCTAAAAGATGATGGTCAAACTTAGTGGCCACTCAAAGGAAATCCCATCAAGTGTGACTTTCTGCAAAGAGCCACTCTTTGGGAAGGTGCTTCCTTTATTTCTCTGTTGACATCAATTAAAACGGAAAGGGAAAGATACCGAAGGGTATCCCTTGCCCAGGCCAGGCCCCCAGGCTGCGTGAAGGATGAACATGCTGTGCCATCTGGGAGAACACACTGTGGCCTTGTTCAAGGTTATTCCCGTCAGGCTTAGTAAATAACTCTTCTATACAATCATCAAATTATTGCTGCTCATAATGATGACAAGGATTGTATGAACAGTACCTATGATTTATTCATTTTTTGCTATAGCAAAATAGTATGCTAAGCAATTTTATATCTACCACTATATCCAACACTTCAACCTTCCCTGCCCCACAGGTATCGCTGGGCTAATTTTTTAGAGAAACTAAAATCAACACTTAAGGCCACCTAGGTCTTTGCCCTAGGTCAGTGATTCTAATCCTGGCTGAATATGAGAATCATTATGGAAATGTGAAAAAAATACAGTTTCCTACCTCAAGAGATTTTCACTTCAATTTTTAGCTCAATCATTGTACACAATGGTGTTTTAAATGTTCATTATGTTTTGCAACCAGCTGGAGAACTAATGTGTTTAGATGCTGGATAAACAAAGGTAAGGTGGACTGGACTCAAAGTACTTCCACTGTATCAAGGTGAGCACCATGCACACTGAAGGGTGAGATACCAGAAGCCTAGTAAAAGTGAGCTGTGAAGACCTGACCAGAAGAACCAGTGGAAGCGCCATTGGGATGATGTGTGGATACATGCTTTATTTTTCTCATCTGTCAACAAGAATAAAAATAGCTCCCTCTCCCCAAGGAGGTTAAGCTGGGGGCCATATGCTAAGGATATCTGGCAATGCACTGGCACGTTGTGAGTAACTAGAAGTGGATTCTCCTCGCTGCTTCTGCAGAGTGCTGTGGCGGCCGACAGTCTGGGAGAGAGCGCGTGTAAACCTGCTTCACAGGTCCCACTGAACATCGACAAGATGTGAAGTGTCTTTCGCAACATGTACCAGGCAAATGTAAAATGATCTTAAGATTCTAAATATCTCGGCCGGCACATGGAGAGCATCCTTCTCTGTGGGTCACATTCTCTGTCCTCCCAGCACCCGCTGAGGGGCTTGTTTCCAGGTTACCATTGTCTGGCTCTCTGTTTTTCTGGATATATGGAGTTATTCTTAAAATCATTTGAGTTATTCTTAAAGTCAAGCATAGTCAACATGAGGGACATCAGGGCTGAACTGGATCATCTTTTAGAATTGGATTCAATCAGAACTGGGAAATTCTTATTCCCATTCAGCTGTGATTTCTTGGTTGTTGCTTTAATCCTCATTCCTTTCCTATCTCAGCATCCCAATAACTGAAGACCAAAGGCATGCTAACTTCCTTTTCTAATTCAACAAAGTATGAAATCTAAATTCTGGAGAAGCTGGACTCAAGGCAATGACCCACTTAGGTTTCATTTCCTCATTCTCTTTGAACTCCCCATGACTCAGATGAAGAAAAAAAAAAATCACCATCCACAGAAGTCGATAGCTCTGTTTAAGATGACTTCTGTGAGTTTGTGAATAAAGTGTGAATTACAGGGACGAGGAGGAAGAACCTGAATTCATATCCTGGGTTGATTTACTCTTGTGTCACCCAACAGCCCTGGCCCTTTGGGGGTTGGGTTTGGAGATAGCAGGTGGAGGATTATACAGATTCAAGCTGTGTTCTTGGAGGAGTGGAGTGAATCAGAATGGAATTTCGTGGTTGACTTAGAGCTAGGAGCTTGGCATTGGACCCCACAGTCAGTCTCCTCTGTGCTTCCTGTCTCTGGCAGATAGAGCATGACAATTCACCTTCAAGTGGAGAGCAGAATTGAGGTCTCCTTGACCTTGACAGTCTGCACCAAGTTCCATACGCCAGTCTGGTTAGTAGACTCAGGTTCATTTATTTCCATAAGAAATCTTGTTTTGACCTCAAGGTGAACTTGGAATTTGCCTCTCTTTGTGAAACTGGGCAGCACTTCCTTCCATTCTTTCCCAGTGGGAAACTTTCCATTGAAATGGAATTTCTTTCAAATTATACATCTAAAAATTGTTATTTTTAAGGATTTCTGTTGTTTAAATAGCACACACTTCTAGATCTTTCCTGAATCTACACCATTTACTATTCTAATGAATCCTCCTGTGCACAGAGACTACTGCGTGGGTACAAAGAAATCACCCCATTCCCATCCAGGTACTTCTCAGGCTGGAAAAGTAATCACAACAGCATCAGCTGAGTCAGCAAAAGATATGGCATTACCATGTCATTGAGCTTTGTCCCCTTCCATGGATGCAGGAAATTAATCATTATATTAATAAGATGTAAGTATAATATCTTCTATTTACTTACTAGATGTTACACTCTAGTTGTCATATCTATATAAGGTATTGATTAGTTTCCACATACATGTCATGTAATTGTCAACATCACTCTGTTGCTACATAGTCCATTATCCCCCTTTGACAAGGAGGAAAACCATGGGCATGGCTGTTGCACAGACTCTCCAAGGTCGTCCAGTTAAACCTCTGGCTGAGGATTTAATTCAGAGTGTGTGCTCTCTATGTATACACAAACGTTTACTTTCTCCGGTAGAGTCTGCTGAGCCGAGAAGCCCCGGGTGTCTGGCTTCCATCCCCATCCACCTTCACGGGCATGAGGCACCTGCTCTGGGCACCTCAGAGCCGTCCTGCCCTAAACACATGAAGGGCGGACTCTAACACCAGAGGATTAATGCCTCCTGGAAATGCACGGACATACGGGAGATGAAGGGGTAGGCACGCCACCATCCTCACCCTTAATTCGGAAACTAGGGGGTGTCTCCCAACTCTTCCCAGTGGCATTTCCCTCTGTTGCCCCTAGTGGCTATGGGATAAATTTGCCAACTTTTAGGCCCTTTCTCTTTCCTTGTCTCAGTTTCCCATTCGTTACTGGTAAATCTTGAGATAAACCCTCAAGTTCTACCCCCTAACCCTATCTTGGAGTTTGCTTCTGGTGGCACCTGAACCAAAGTAAATTTTTTTCAGGTTGTTTTTTTTTTAAATTTCCATACATTTCCCTCGTGCAGGTTAATGACATTCCCCATGTTTCCATGTTTCTCTTTCAATCCTTTCTGGTTTTACCATCCTGTTCTTGCAGCAGGCCCCGGAACTTAGCACGTGTCTGCAAAACCCCCATCCAGTAATTAATACCTATTACGTGTACATGTGGGAAAATGTTGTCTGAGGCAATATTTCTTATTTATCTACTCTGTAGACTTGAAGACCATGGCCTTTTCTTAAACAGCCTCGGGCACATGTACAGGAAGGGATCCTATTAATTAAAATGCAGCCAGCACATTAATAAAGCATCAAAGACGCAGCCATGTGCCTTCCCCTTTCCTTTGTTAGGTCAAGCGTGTGCTGCCCCCTCTTTTCTTTCTTTAATGCACTTGTAACGTTCTCTGAGATCTTTCATCTGAGTTGAGGACCATGACTACTACCTGGTCCTCGAGTGAGAGCCATCCGACCTCAGAGATGCCAGGGATGAGGTAAAGCACAGGTGGAGATTAGGTGATGGGAAAGGAGCGTGCCCAGGACAGAGTTGGGAGAACTTTATAACGACTTCCTCCCCCTTGGGATATTACTCTTTCCTTGAACTTTCATTTCTTTTGCAAAAACCACATCTTCAGGCTCCAGTGAGACCAGGCCTGTGAACTTGTGCCACACCCTCTGGATCTCACATAACGGTGATCACTCACATATTTAGTCAACTGCGTCTAACCCCGTCAGGCAGCCCGGGCAGGTGCTGTGTGATGCTCATGCTTTGCTTTCTCTGCTGAGCACCTGTCGAAGCCGCTCCATGACTATCTTAAAACAGGGATAACCAAATCCTAACACTGCAATTATGGAAAGGACAGAAGATTCCCTAAACACCCCCTATGCCTGCCTGCTTGCCAGTTGGGGAGCACAAGATTTTACCTTCATGGATTAGTAATATTCATGAATATAGAAGTAAGGTAATTACTATTTATGAAATGATTCCTACTCGCTAAGCATTTCCTAAGTGATTTTTGTTTCATGCATTTTTCATTTCCTCTTCATCATAGATCAATAATGCCGGTTCTCTCATTAGTCCCCCTGTACAGATGAGTGGGTCTAGCTTCTCCAGCGCCTTCTGCGCATAATTACTGGGGGTGGGAGGTGATCTTGCATTTTTAAAAATGCTTGCATAATTAAAAATTCTTTAAAAATTTCAGTGTTGTCCAGTACTGCAGCCACCGTGTCAAATAAATTCCCAGTGTTTAAATAAGCATAAAATCACACCAACCTTGATCACACCGCTCATGTTCTGCCAGGGGAAGGGGGCCAGATGTGGCCAGTGAGTCTTTCCCTGGACAGCACAGACTCCCCATCACCCACGTCCCACTGGACATCACCCTCTTTTTTGGTAACATTGGAATTTCTCTGTGCACCAAAGGGGGGTGCATTTTATTTTGTTATGTTTGTGAACATCATGTACATATCGTTCGGATCCTCTTTTCCATTCATTACAAAATCAAGCTTTTTATCACGATAGTTCATATGATTTAATACTCTCTACTCACCCAGCTTATATATTTTTTTTCTTTTAAATTTGACAAAAGAGAAGCTTTGTGTGAAGGTGTTTTCATAGGAGGGTGCGGCAAAGGGGTTGTCGGTCCCCAGGTAGGGTCATTCTGAGGAGCTTTTCTGTGTCATCAGATGCGCCTTGGGTCCCTTTTCCTTTGGAATCCTCTTCGGCTTGCGAGCTGTCTGTGTATGCGCAGGAGTGGGGAGGGAGCCTGTTGACTTGGGCTGTTTCTGTGGCCTCACCTCCCTCTCACAGACCCTCCCTGCTGCTCTTCACACTCTCATGGGACGCTGACCTAGTTCCTTCCCTGTCCTTGCAGAAGGTCTTCGTTCCTGGTTAAATCGAGCCCTAACTCCATATCACACTGTGAACTCGGGACTCCTGGTCCACCACTAACCTTAATTCTGCATCGTATTTCCTCCAAAGAGAATCCTCCACGGACCCCCACCCTTGCCTGTCCACTTACTGAGATATTTATAAGCCATTAATTTTATTTCCATAGAAAATATAACAGTAGGATTCCATCCACAGACAAGAAGTTTGTTCTGCACGGAAATATTTTTTAGAAAAAGGGAATATTACACTATAAATCTGTCACATAAAAGTGATTTCCTATTTCTGTCTTAAACTTGGATGCATCTGAATAAGAAATATTATCTTTCTTCTATAGATGGTGTTCTCTAACTGTCCTGTTTGTATGTTTAATGAATATATTTAATGACAGAGTGAGGGAAGGGATGACAAATGGAGACATAGAAGGCTGGCTAAAAATGCTGATGGATGTAGCACCAAGAAAGCCACAGAAAATGCAGGGTCCAGCTCTGCTCCACGTTCTCCCTTACCGGTCAGATGAGTCTTTGCCTCAACGCTGCAAGCAGCGATCCAGCGCATGAAATGTACCCACAGTGCAGGTCTTTCCCCCGTTCCCCCACACAGAGAGAGTGCAGCCTGGGGGGTAGACAGATTCTGGGCCAGCTCAGTGAAGCATGAGAAACAGCTCAGCAAAAGCATAGAGGAAATAGAGATTGGAAGAACTGGAAATAGCTCAGAATTACTAATCATAAATAATATACTATCAGTGATATACATATATATATACATGTACTATATATATTGATATAGCTTTATAGTCCTATATCTTAAAATATATGTGTGTATATATACATATATATACTGTTCAGATCAAAGATAGGATTTGCTCTCATCTTTTTCAGTATTTCAAAATTGTTTAATCCAACACCATTATCTCCTCTTCATATAATTTTTGCTTCTCTCCCTATAGTTCCGTTCCTTACCTTTCTGAAACCATTCCACTTTCCCTTCCTTCATCTGAGTCTCCATTCTTCTCTTCATTTGCAAAGATTATAGGTTGAATGTTAGTAAATTAAGAGTCCTGGGCTGACCATAATTTAGGGGGAGAGGTAGTTATTTGTGTGGAAACCAGTGTGGCAACAAAGTATTAAAACCGATGTCCACAGTGGTGGCCATAAGGTGGCCTTTGTATATTCCTCGAACATTGACAGACCTCAATATTTTAAAGTTTTCCATCTAGTAAATTGCACCAAGTAAGGATAGCAATTATGTAGTCGGAAAGCGGGCTGTGATGCCATGTGTGTCAGTTGGTGCAGTGGCCATCTTGGGTTGGTATATTGGATAAACTGGAGTTCAAACACTTGATGGAGGAGTGGCGATTGAATTGGGTGTCAAAAGAAGAATAGATTTTCCTTAAGTGATGTTAAATAAAGGAAGATCTGACAAAGTTTATATAAAGCATGTTTATGACCACAGATGGATATTGCAGTAGAAATTCTACTTGTTAATATGTTTTCAGCAGTAATTCAAGGAATACCAACCACAGTGACTTAAAATCTGTGTATGTTCATTAAGTTGTACACAGTTTTATCACTGTATGCTGGGGTCTCCACCCCTGGGGTGAAGATGCTGAGTGCTATAATTCCACGGGCCCCTTAACTCTGCTGCACACTCCCTTCAGCCCTGCCCCTGATCACTGGTAGCTACTCACGTGTCTTCTATTTCTACGGATTTGTCACAACAGTGTGAATATGTAATCTAGTGGAACTGACTTTTTTCAATCAAAATCATCCCCAGGAGATTTATCCAAAGGACTGCAGGTGTTGAAGAGGATAATTTTTTCTCCTTCCCTTTCCCTTTGGCTTATCTAATAATAAATCTACATAAGATAGTAAGAGGATAAAGAACTGAATTATATACATAAGGGAACCCACAGAAGCATGAGACCCCAAGGCTGTTTGGGCAGGGCAGGGGGTCATCCTGAGCTAAATCCTGGGATAGAGACTGGAGCCTCAAATGAGAGGAGGGCACGCGGCAAGAAGAAGAGCAGAGATAGTCAGCAGTCTTATGTTTTCACCTCCACACACATGGTAAGTCTTTGGGATAAAGAAACAAAAGTTACCTTTAGTCGTAACTTTCTGGTCCAGTTCCCTGTCTATTTTAAGCAGCTAAGTAGATGAAGTAGAGGCATATGTATGTATGTATTTCTGAGACTGTCGGATCTTGACTGCCTTTCTGCCTTCATCTCCAAATGATGCACATTCTAAAGTGAGATTTTTTGGGGGACATAGGCTGTTCCCCTTCACATGCGCTAATAGTTCCTTTTTCATATAGGTTTCAATTTTTCTCTAGTGGATAATGATGTTGGACATGTTTTCATTCTCCTTGTCCATTTGTATATATATTCTGGTCAAATGTCCATTCAGATCTCATGGTGGTTCTGAGACCCGATATCCGATATGAGGAGGTGGGTGAAATTTCCTGTGCCGCCAAAAACTCCCCCATACCAGATGGACATCCTGTAATTCAACACTGTTCTGGCACTCTCTACCTGAACAGTGTCAGAGGTCAGAGGTTAAGA
This sequence comes from Galemys pyrenaicus, assembly GCA_019455555.1. Lineage (NCBI taxonomy): Eukaryota > Metazoa > Chordata > Mammalia > Eulipotyphla > Talpidae > Galemys > Galemys pyrenaicus. Next base: position 2,987,238 of record JAGFMF010011709.1, on the reverse strand, counting down.
GGCCAGAGGTCATTCCTGCTAGGATGCCCCAAGCCCTCTCAGAGGTCATCACAAGTTCAGGTTATATAGTTTGCAGGTTCCAATAGTTCCCCTCCCAGGATTTGCTAACTTTGCCAGAGAAGCTTCCAGAACTCATGGAAACATTTACCAGATCACCAGTTTATAATAAAAGGTTATAGCATAGTGTTAGGCAAAGGGTCAGAACCTCTCTAACTGGTTGTGGGTATGGCCACCCACCTCCACAAATGCAAACAGGGTGGTGGACAAGGAGGGAACAGGTCCAGGTGCTGGTGGATGGTGTGAGGGGCAGTTGTGGCTACAGGAACTGGCAGGGAGCAGAGGTCCCTGCTGCTTTTCCCACAGTACGTTCACTGCGAGGGTGTAGGAAGGTGACTGGGTTGTTGTAATCGTCTCTGTGACATCATTTCACTTACTAGTTTCAGGCATGCTCTGCAGATCTCACAGATTTTCTCCACAGACAATTGTGTCACCTGCAACTAGGGGCACCTTTAGTCTTCTTTCCCAATCTGTGTTCTCTGGGGTCAGTCCCCACCAAGAGGCTAAGGTAGACTTTTCTTTGTAGGCCGCTGTTGTCTTGGTATGAGAACCAGAAGTTAAGCAAGGCCCTGCAAGTCTTGGGGAGAGGGGCGCTATCATGTCTTAAAGACAGCAGTGATAGCAGGGAAGGCCCTGGGGCCATGAGAAGCTTCTTCTCTACCCCAAGTATGCCTCCCAAATCTAAGAAGGGATCAACGTGTCCTACGTCTCTGCCTTTTCCCAATGAACAACAAGATCCCTGTCCTCCCCTTCGTCTCCTACACGGATGTAGTTGTGTTGGACTGTCAGTGGGCGTGCCCCCTTATCTAAGATCACATCTAACTCAGAGTGGGGCGAAGGCCCCCTTTTTGTCTGTCTTGTGAAGACATTCCCTTTCCCCCAGGTTCTAAATGCAGAGTAAATACTCCGGATCTTCTCCATTCTTCAGAATTTACAGCCTCGTGATTCAAATTTTGTTACTAAACTGATTATTTTTCCTTTGCTAACAAATCTGAAGCTGTTTTGATGACTCATCAAGCTTGAGAGCAACCCAGAGGCATAAAGGATGATTTATTTTGAGCCCCAGCAATTACTTTTATTTTCTTGCTATTATAGTACTAGATGGGAATCCCTTCGAGCACTATTGAATAAGAGCAGAGCGATGAGAATGAATTCCTTGCCTTTTTCCACCAATCTCTGAGAGGATTCATTCAGTTTACTACCATTCACATATACTGCTAATTGTAAGGGGCGGGGTTTGTATCTGCTCTTTAGCAAGTTGAGATGACTCCCCTCTTGCTAACTTCTTGAGAGGTTTTATCATGAACGGGTATTGGCTTATATCAGTTCACTTTATTCTTTAGCAAGTTTAAACGGTAGTGTTGGGGTTCAGTGATTGAGGATCTTGAGTTCCCTCTGGAGAGCTTTCCACAGAGTTCGGTGTCAGGGCAAATGGCATGTTTATTAAGGCAGGGGAAGTTTATTCAGAAAAAAGCACTTGTGTAGACATAAATGGGCAAAGGGTGCATTTTAAAAGAGCAACTTGATTAAGAAAAGGGAGAACAGGAGAAGGAGGGGTAGAGGAGAGTGGAGAGGAAAGGGAAGGAGAATGAAGGGGAGGGGAGGGAGGAATGTCTTCATAGGCACAATCAGTCAGTTTGTACTAGGTAAGGGGCCATGTTTGCCCAGAGCAAGGGGTTATCTTAAATAATGTCCTTTGGAGCAGTTTATTCATCATGGAATTCATAGGATCTGTCCTTTGTAAGACCTGTTGCTTTAATCTGCAGGGACAATGCTTCCCTTTGTGATGACAGTTTCCATGCCCCCCTCTGGCTTGTCCTAGCTGCACATCTTCCAGGCCCTGTCTAATGACTCTTGCTCTCTGGTCTTATGAAGCCTTCGTCTTCAACTTTCTATTCCAAGCTGCCGACAGTGGATTCACCATATTTAAATGCTGAAATAGAATTTTATCCCTGGGTAAATCCCAGCTTGTGTAATGTTCCATTATTTTTATAATTGTTGGATTTGGCTTGCTAGTATTTGGGGAAGAATTTATATCTAAATTGATGAGAAATGCTAGTTTACAGATTTTGGTTTTTGTGCTGCTGTCATGTGCTTTTGGGTTCTGGGTGACGTGACCTCATGAAATGGCTTGGGACACATTTGTTTCCTTTATGTTTTCTGGAAGAGACTGCAAAATTGATGGTGATTTTGTAAACTTTTGACACAATTTTTTAGTAAAAGCATCTAGCACACATTTCTTTATTGGGCAAATTTGTATTGCAGCTTCCATTTCTGTGACTTGATAGGGCTATCTGCATTCTCTACTTCATCTGGGTGGAATTTTGGTAGCTTGCAAGCTCTGGGGAGTTGCTCTATTTCTTCTGTGTTTTCAGATTTATATGTCAAACTGACAATAATACTCATGAGTACATGTTCCTACTCATGATCTTGTTGGTTTCCTTCTCTGTGTCAATGTAGTTTACATTCCTGTCATCAGGGACATACATTTGTGTGGCCAGCCCTGCCAGTGCTAGCGGAGGTGCATATCCCAGCCCCACTGACAGGCAGCTGCTTGGACCAGCCTCTAGGAGCAGGTGCAGACTCAGCGGCCAGTCGGGTGAAGCTGTGTGACATGGAAGAGCGTGAGCTGTGGGGAGGGGTAAGAAGAAAGGAGAAGAGCTTGAGTTCTGTGGCCCACCTTGCACGTTGGGACTGCTGGGTGGAGGGCACACAAGGAGACACAGAAGAGAACTGCAGAGACGTGTAGATGAGACATGGGCCAAGTGACGCACAGGGAGGCTGACCTTGGCAGCCTTTATCTAGCATCTCTTTGGCCCAACTTTTTGGGACCTGCTTTTGGAAGCTTTCCTTTGGTTCCCCACCAGCTTAGACTGTGGCAAGCTTCCAGGCCTTAGCGTTCCTTCTTCAGGCTGACCTTGCTTGTGTATTTGCCCATGAAGGATGGGTAATTTGGGGTGTTTTATTAGGACAGTAATACCCGCCTCCTCTCCTCTCACATGCATGCTACTTCTATTAATGTTCTTTCATAGTGAATGTCCTTTGCCTGGGTACACTTAGATGGTTCTTTAGAACATGCAGGTTCGGGGTTTGCTGGGCACCCCTTGGCCTTGGGATAGCATTTCTTGTTCTTGCTAGAGGTTATTAATGTTTTTGAGAAATCAGATTTTGTTTCATTATTACCTCTGTTGTTTCCTGTTTTCAATTTCACCGTGTTTTACTTTTTTCCTTATTTCCTTCTCACTGTGTTTTGACTCCATTCTTTGTAAGGCTTCATGAAGTAGACATTTAAGTTATTTACTTGAGACCTTCCCTAATTGTAAGTTCTAGCATTTAGAACTATTCATTTTCCCCAAACATCATTAGCTATTTTGTTCATTTTGATATGTTGTATTTTCATTTCATTCAATTATGTATATTTTTAAAATTTCCTTGGAGGTTTAGACTTTGACCAATGGATGATGTAGAAGTATGTTGTTCAATATTCACATACTTGCAGAATTTTCTGTCGTGTTTATGTTATATGTTTCTACTTTTATTCCATTGTTGTAGGGTAACATACTTTACATCCTTTCAATGCTATTAATTTTTTTTTTTTTTATGATCCAGAAAGTTTTTTGTATTGGTTGATGGTCGATGGTGTTTGGGGGGAAAAAGTATTTTGCTCTTATTAGGTGGACAGCCTCACATGTCAAGTAGGTAACATCAATGGATGATGTCATCAGATTTTCCAATTTTTGTGACTAGTTGTATTAGTTGCCAAGGATGTATTGAGCTCCCCTTTACATTTGTAGCATTGTGTATTTCTCTTTTCAACTCTGTCAATTTTTGTTTTCCATAGTTTATACTTGGTTGTTCTGTGAATACATATTTTTTTGTGCACACACATTTGGGGTATTGCCTTTATACTGTTTGGTATTTGCTCAGGTTTTTATTTTGCAGGTCTTTTAATTTCACTGTTTCACGGGGGTTCAGACATTGGCTTCTCACATACCCTTTTTCCCTCATTTTTAGGATTCTTCTATAAATGCTGGATTGTACCTTAATGACCCACAGATCCCTCAGACTGTGTATACATATGTATATGCATAAATATATATATATAAATAAAAGTGACAGATTCAAAGTGAATAAAGCAAAAACAGACTATTAGACAGATCGATGGGACTGGACAAAGGGTCCAGCATTACACATTCTGTAGAGCAGGACTCTTTTTCCCAAGAGCCAGAGACTCTCCTCCATCACAAGACACATTCTTTATTGGTGCTCTACTGTTCTGCCTTTGCACATATAGATGGGCACGTTGATCAATTTCACTCTACTTTTCATCCCACCCAAAGATCGTTTTGCTTTGGTTATGTTATTTTTTAGGGTAATCATTTCTGTTTATTATGGTTAAGCTTTTGTTTATTCATATTTAATGCTTTTTTCATTGTGTCAGGAGAATTTGCAATAAATTATTCTAGTGTGTTTATGACGGTTGCTTTCAAACCTTTTCTGATAAATCTAGCAACTGATTTGTCTCAATGTTTGATGGCCTTTCTCCCTCAAGTTGTAATAATTTTCCCGGTTCTTGGCAAGACTGGCTGGCTGTTTTTATTGTATCCTGAACATTTTGTCATTACAGTAGGAAACTCTAGATCTATTTATATATTCAATTTATGCTGGTCTTGGACTAAATCTGTAGGTTTCTGTTCCAATGCAATTTAATTTTCGGAGCCTCTGCAGTGTTATTTTGGCCCATTTGATTTATCTGGTGTTGCTGCTGGACTCCCACTGATCTGTGCAGATGTTGTCAAGGGCAAATCCCCAGGAGTCTCTCGATGAGTGAAGGCTGTGGTGGAATCTAAGATCTGCCCCAGCCTCCCCAGTGTCTTGTGATGGAGGAGAGTCTCTGGCTCTTGGGAAAAAGAGTCCTGGTCTATAGAACGTGCAGTTCTGGACCCTTTGTCCAGTCCCATCAATCTGCCTAGTAGTCTATTTTTGCTTTTTTCACTTTGAGTCTGTCATGTGCATATACATATGTATACACACACACATCATTGTTCATTTTAGTATAAGGTTTGCTTTCTCCTCTCAGGTGTAGGTAGTCCCCATAAAATTTGGTAGTCCCCCCAAAAAATCCCTGCTCTGATCAACTCTGCCTCCCTTTCCCCTGCAGAATGTCTCTGATTTGTAGTTGCCTGCTAATTTCAGTTTTTTAATTATCTATCGTAAGTATTATTTTTTCTTCTTGATCTCTTATTTTGCTCCCCTATTGTCTCTTGATGGGAGAGAGAGGTTGGGACCCATCCAGCAGAGATGGACAGGATCCTCTTGGCCACTTAATGCTGTTGGGGCTCCCACTCAGTGCCCTTACAGGTGGTGTTCGATTTGCCTGTTGTCAGAAAGACTTGTGTCCAATCTTGGGAAACATGAGCCTGTGTTGACTACCTTGTGTTCTGGGGAGGGAGATCTGGATGTCCTATTTGTGGGTGGTCTTGCACTGCCAGGTGTGGTGTCTAAACACCTGCTGTTGCATTGTTCTTTCATTCCTGGAGTCCCACTACAACTTACCTTCTTCTTAACACATTTCTGAATTTCCCTTTAGTTTCTCTTGTCATTCTAGGATTCACCCTTGTGCTTATCAGACAGAAGTTGGGAAACATGGGCCAGTACCATGATGTTCACACTGGAAGGCTGAAACCAGGATTATAATGTTACTTTTCATCCCTATTGAACTTCTAACTCCAAGGAAAGGCAATTTAATTTAGATAGAATATTATGTGATATTTCCTACTCATTGTATTTGACAAGTTATTACAAGAAAGAGATGAGTTGACAAAAGTGTTGGCCTCATTGAAGCATGTAAAGCAAAATAAAAAGCAAAAAAGGAAATAGAAGTATACCAGTAGTCTGGTGATTTACAGTTACAGAAGATGATCCTTCTAACATGACCAGTAAAATATAAAGCTAGAAAGGCCTGAGGCTAGAGCTAAATCAGCACAAGTTTCTTATGAAACAACTGAAAGGAAAATTAGTCACAGAGTCAAAGGTTTGTTTTTTGTTTTGATTTTTAATTTGCCTGTTTGTTTTTTGATAGAGAGATCAGGTATGTGTTTTCTCCTCTTGTTTTTTTTTTTTTCTTTAACTTCCACTAATATTACAGTCATTTGTTACTATGGCAGGTGTCAGCTTTCAGTATGATAGGCCGGTGATGGTACAATGGCTGGAGAAGACATATAATGGAAATGAGGACTTGAAAATCTCCACCTCATCAAAACCTTTCACTTCTTATTTCATTTCACATTCCGCCACCAGATGTAGCCTTCCTCCATTAGGTCAAAGTTCACAATCAACTAAGGCATTTAGGAATCAGTCTTTCTGGAGAGATGACATAAACCATTGCAAAGCAATGGACTCTGCCTCTAATTTAGAAAGTGTTTCTCCTGTGTTTGATTTTGATCTCTATATTCTGTGACATGCAACTTGATGGCATCTTTTCCATACTCAGGATCAATATATCAGATGCATAGTCAAATATGTAGTCCATGAGATATGAGCACCCACTCAATATATACTCAATAAAATCCTCAGACATCCCAAACTGTAATGCCAAACATTTTATCACGAATCACATGAACCTTTTTTTTTATTTGAAACTTTGAAGTCTACTCTTAAAGTCTTCTGGAGTCTATTACACTCTCATAAGCCTACATACTTAAGCTAAACAACTTGCCTCTTTCTCAGGAAAGCACTTGTTTTTCTCCCTTCCCCACACCTCTGCTTTTCCTGCCCCCTTAATCCTTAATCTGAAGTGATAATTCTGCATTCTGTGGTATTTTTGCCACCTGTTCATGTGTCTAGATTTAGCTGCTGCTTTGCAGAGGGATTTCCTGTTTTAGACCACTGCACTCCACTCGGTGATGTAATGCTTTCCTTCTATGAACTCCACAGATAAAATCAGCTTGATGTGCTTTAAAATGTTCTTAAAATACCTCCTAAAATTTCTGTTGCTGTAGACAGAAATCTTTCCTTAATCAACTCTCTCTCCCATATATTCTTACTTAATGAAGCCTAAATAAATGTTTTGAATGAGATAGAATAGAATTTCTCTTCTAATTTCCTTACTGAAATAACTCGTCCATGGTGGGTTGGTTATGCAGCATTTAGACCAAGTCAGAGAAAAGCATTTATTCTAAGGGGCTGACGATCTTTAAACTAGCATCCTCCCTCAATTTATTAGCAAAATTACTGTTTATACCCTTCTTAACAAAAGCTATAAATCTTAGCCCCATGCCCTCTAACTTACTTAGTGGGAGTGGAATTATTCTTTTGTGAATAAAATTGAAGGGCACATAGCATGCCAGCCGCCCACACTTCAACCTTTGGTGGCGATTGGGATGATGATCACACCGTAAGTCCAGGCAGACCGAGGCTTCTTCCTGCCCACAGCAGCTGCATGAAGGGCCACAGAGTCGTGCTGTTCTCCACAGTCATTTCCAAGGGCACAGACAGTGTCCTGTTGGAACCCACAGTGGAAGGAAACTGAAGTTGTGTGTGAGACAGTGAAGGATAAAAGAAGGGTGAAACGACTGGGTTTTGAATAGATTTGTTTGATTCTCAGCTCTTTCATGGGAGGCTGACCTTGAACCAGTCAGGAACCTCTGTCTCTTTCTCCACTGTCCTTGTGCTCAACCATCAGGGCATATAATCTTCCAGGGTTGGGATTGTTTTAGTTATTTAGGCCAAGTGGCAGTACCAAACCCTGCATTTCTGATGCTTGATGAACAAGTTGATGTAAGTAGTCACATGGTTTGTATATCTCATGTAACAGGTCAGGACAAATTTGGCCCTATAGGACCAAGCTCGGGACAGAGTCTGCAGCTGCTGGCTCTTCACCAGGTGAATTCCCACAGTGCCCTGAGCATCAAGGCTATAGTCAGTTGAAATATGGAAATTCTTCCATCAAAGTTTTTTTTGTAATGGTCCAGACCTACAGATGGCACAAACAGTTTCCCCCTGGGATCACAGACACGACTTCAGCACATGACTCCAGCTGACGGTGAAGGAAGATGGACAATGAAAATGCAGTTGTGCATGCCAGGAAGAACAGAAACAAAGGAGGGTTATGGACAGGTAGTAGTCTCTGCCACAAGTGACCCGTGCTACATATTTATATTGCATAGACAAGGCATGGACCCAGAGCTCCAAGAGCTGGTGATCCAGGGACAAAAAGTCACCTGTGTGCTTTCTGTGCAGCAGTAAAATAATAGGTGACATCTAGTGACTTCTTACTTGCCATGCCCTGGCATATGCTCATTTTCTTTAAAACACCCAGAACAGTGGATGGTGCGGTAGAAAAATAGAGAACTTGCAACTTTGAGACTTGGGGTTGACATCTCTTCTCTCTAGCATCTATCCTCTATTTGTGCTCAAATTATTTGTCAAAAGTTATAATCACACAAACATATATATATAATTTTAAAAAAAATATGTATTTATTTATGCACACAAGAGCTGGGGTACAGACCAGAGTTGTGAGAGATGAGAGGATTCACCAGAGACAGAGTGGGGAGCAGAACAAGCAGATTGACCGAAATCCACTGCTGAGGGGAGCAGCGGGCGAGGCAGGAGAGGTCTGCTGTGCCATGTGAGTCCCCTCCCTGGCCAGGGATCAAACTTGCACTGCTGTGCCACGGATGCCTCACAGTGCAGCGCTCGACCCGCTGCGCCATGAGGGAGGCCCTACATTTATAATTTGCTATACAACAAGTTATATTTCAATGTTTACTGAATATATTTCAATATTTATATTTTGTTCCATTTCAAGTTTTGCCTCTCATTATCTTTCGTGATATTTTTCATTTAAAAACACCTTTTCCACCTGCTATAGCACCAGCATGGCAGACACTGCAGTGAGCCAGACCAGGTGAATGGGGTCAAGAGCATCTCCCACCCAACTCTTCAGGTACAGGACCCTGCGGGCACTGCCACCTCGCCTCCCAATACCACTTACTTTTACCCAGTCGCCATCCATCATGCCTGCAGCTGCAATTCAGCTCTTTTCAAGGCTGGTTCAAAACTAACAATAAAATTACCCAGATTAGGCATATTAAATAACACTAATTTTAGGAAAACCCAACACAACTAATGACTTTCCAAAAATTAATAAGTAATAAAATGAAGATTTGGGTTTCCAAATGTACTTGGCTGACATGTTTTGTCAGAAGTAGCTGGGACCTGATTATTTATGTTGTTTCATCAGCCATTATCACAGGAGTGTTCAGCCATGGGATGAATCCTAAATAATAGCAGTCAGCAGTAATGAGCCATTTGGTATGCATCTGAGATGCATTGTTTCTGCTTGATTAGTGGGGGGCGATGATAGCAGGTCCTCTAGCGGGTGGGCCTACAGGCAGAGTTAGCAGGTGAGTGGAGGAGAGTGAGAGGGTCCTTCCTAATTTGCTCCCACTCACCAGAGCACTATCTTGTTGACGTCTAAGTTCTGCTTCAAAGATCTGCAGCTTCTCAGGCTGTTTGGACATTTCAGACACTTGTTATATGTGGATCAGCCCTGAGAATATTCTTGGTTAGGCTGTGAGGCTCAGGTTCCCCTCATATTCTCGTGACGTCTGGTGACGTCTGGGCAATGCCCCACTCCAGGGCCATCAGACTGTCCCACTCAACACCAGTGTTCTTGTCATCCCAGGGCCGGTTCCTCTCCGTTTCCAAGAGGGTGATCAGGAAATGCAGTCGTGGGAAGACGCTTCACACGGAAACATCCAGAGCCATCAGATACAGGAGCAGAAGGTTTCACGTAAAGAGCAGGAGAATAAAGCTTGGCAGATGGGCCTTTGATTCTTGGTGACACTTATCACGTCCCCCTGCCTCAGTCCAAAGCCCATCGCCAAGGCGAGTCTCATCTTCTACTATCTCGTCACGGACATGTGTATCTCAAGGAGCACAGGCTTTAGTCTGCATTTTATTTATGTTGCTGAGAGGAAAAAACTTGAAAGAATATAAACATTTAAATAGGAGGAAATGCAATTTCTAAAAGACATACCACTGGACAGATACATAGCATCTCCACCTCCCAAAACATATAGACACACAGCACACGTACACCTATGTGTGTGTGTTCACTGTAGGGTAATGAGTTAAAATCAGACTTCCCCCCACCCACCATCAGCCTCTGTGACCAGCATGTGTGGTCTTGTCCGAGCACCTTCGATGATGGACACCTGTGCAGGGTGAGGGACGGTAAGGGCCGTCACTCTAAGACAAGAGGACAGTGGGAGGAGACAGCCAGAGAAATGTTGGGAGAGAAAACTGGTCTGTCCCCTGGTTCAGCATTAAAGGCCTGTAAAGTCTACAAAGACTCCACAATTCTCTTTTTGTCTGCAAGAACCGACGCTGGAACTCCCCAGCCTAGGACGGCTGCGAAACAATCAGTAAGAGATTTACCTGTTGGATTTTGTCCAAACTATATCATGGTGTTTATCTTAGTTGCTAAATTATAGAATGTCTCAGCCCAGGAGACTGGGCTGTTGGTTCTGTTTTCCAATTATAGTCAAGCAAAAGTAGTTTTTGGTTGAGTGAGTGGTGCAAGTTGCAAACATATCCAGCATTTTTATTCACTAATTTATCTATTCATTATTTATTCATCAGTATCTGGTGGGTTAAAATAGCCAGCAAAGTAGTGTGGAGTCCAATTAAGTTCTGGAATCATTCATTCTTAAAATTATGTATACGCAGTATTGCCTTTGAACAATCTTTCCTTTCCAATTAAGCTTTACTGCCAGGAGGTCAAACCCAAGCAGGATTCTTCCACGGTTGCACAAGATGCTTTTAGGCTGTATGTTTAATCTTAGTTTTAGTGAGCATATGCTATACCCAGTTTCTCCCCAACACTCCATTGATTCGTTCACTCCTCTCAAACAGCCTCTAGACAAGGTGCCGTAGTAGGTAGAAACCTGCTGCAAAGAAATTTTTAGTAGCTCTGTCGAGGCCTCGGTGATACTGAGTGTCGGGGCATACAATGTAGCCCCACAAATTTATTATAACCAGGACACCTCCATTCCTGTTCTCGATTACACCAAAGCAAATAAATGCAGTACTGGCAACGGAACAACAATCACCACCGCTCTGACCGGATGTGGACTCAAAACACAGGCGACCCCACACAGGGCGTGGGGCTGCCCCCTGCCCGCTCCTGGAGCATTGACTGCCCCTCCTGTGCTATCTAGACCCCCGTGAGGAGTTTTCACCCGAATTTCCAATCCTGAAAGAACAATTTTTTTTTTTCACTTTACATTCTGCTTCAGCAAACCAGCTCCTTGAAAAGACAATATTCATCACCGAGTTGTTCCATCATTCCCATCCGTCCTTCAGGTCCCGCTAATCAGACTTCTTCACTTGATGGAAGCAACTTCCAATAAGGTGTAAGATGAGGCAATGAGTGACCGTGGTCCTCATCACCAGGTTCATTGGACAGATGTCAGGCTTGATTTTACGTCACAGTAGTTACCACTTTTGTTCACTGGTTGCCTTTTAGGATAGTTTATTTCTGTGTCTCTTGTTCCAGCACCAATTTTACACAATAGTAATTTCTAAGATTGTAGTGCCATCAGGGGCATAGAGCAAATTCTCAATGATTCTGAGCAGACAGGTCAAGGAGGAGTCCTGGAGCCCTCGGTGGCTTTTTTATGCTTTTATTGCATCATTATTTCAGAGGCGATCAGGTCCACAGCAGGCAGGAGAGCGGGGGACCGGGAGGCTGGCAGGCTCCTAGCCCCCAGCACATCTTCACTCTCTGGGCTCTCTCTAGCCTCTGCCCTCTCTCCCTATCTCTTCTCTTGCTTATGCACTTCTGCTGGTGTCGTGACACTGCTCTTATACACGCCCGTGTCTCAGCCCAGGTGCACCCACTGCGCATGCCCACCCAGGCTGCGTGCAGGAGCGCAGGTGTCCACCGTCACACCAATGGTGGGAGGGCGGAAAAGCCTGATCACTTTGTCACTTAACCTACAAAGATCTACCTATAAGGTTAAGCGCACATTTAGTTTCTGATTTAACCCCGGCAGGCACTCTCTTGTACCTGTATGTCCCCTTAATCGTTTACAGGCAGACTCTTGCTATCACAAGCAGTGCTGCGCTCTATTATCAATGCAGTCTCATGCACCGTGAGGATGTCTCAAGAACATACATGCAGGAGAGGAGTTTCTGGTCTGCGAAGCCCATGCACACTTGATGTCACTAGCGAGTGTTAGACTGATAGCCCTAAAGGCTGCAAATGCTGACCTCCTTGGAAATCTCCTTGTATCTTCACTGGCACTTGGTTTTACTCTACTTTCTACTTGCCATTTCCATCTTGTCAGGCAGTATGCTGTGAATAAGAGCATTCCACTTATATTTTTTTAATTTTTATTTTTGTTTAATGAAAGCATTTGTTGCCTTGTTTTTAGCCCTGAAGTGGGATTGGCAGGTGTTTTGAACATCCATGTATCAGTTTCTCTGTGAGGCACACAGGTGATCCACCTGCTTCTGATGACGGTCCAGGTGCCAGCAGTTCTTGGAAGCTTTCGGCTCAGCCCAGCCATCCTCAATGTGTACCCCAGTTCCTGCAGTTCTCAACAGTGCACTCAGTTCCTGCAGTTCTCCACAGTGCACTCAGTTCCTGCAGTTCTCCACAGTGCACTCAGTTCCTGCAGTTCTCAACAGTGCACTCAGTTCCTGCAGTTCTCAACAGTGCACTCAGTTCCTGCAGTTCTCAACAGTGCACTCAGTTCCTGCAGTTCTCAACAGTGCACTCAGTTCCTGCAGTTCTCCACAGTGCACCCTCTGTCCCGGGTACCAATTCTGCGCACTCCTTTTGTAGCAGAGCGTGTATATGAGTCCCCCAGACGGGTCTGTGTCCCAGGCTCAGCACCCCGGGGCTCTCTGCAGCAGCCGCCCCTCCCTCTGTGGGTTGTGCTGCCCAGCTTCACGGACGACAGGTTGTTGCTCTGAACTGCTGCTGCTGTGTGCTGTGGCCACGACTGTCCTCCAGAGGATGCTGGCTGCCTCGCGCTGCAGTCTGCTGTGGGAATATGAAGGCGGTGCATTTGAGTCTGCGCTGCTGTCATCTTAAATGGGAGTAAGCTTCAAATTTTAACTATGGTGGAACATGTATCTTCGGAGCCATTAGTTTGTATCTGTGCCAATCCCTCAGTCAGACCCTGTACGTTACCCTGCACGATTCTGTCTTTACTCTTCTCTCTCCCAGGGCGCCATTCACGACCATCTTTTTCCCAGCATGATCCCTGAAGGGCGACTGCTGCCCCAGTCTGCGCTGAGTTCAGGTCTAAGTCCGCGCTTGGTCCGTCTGCATCAGTCTCTCAGCGTCACCACAGACACAGCACAGCCGGGGGGGCTGATGTCCCCATGGGCCTCTGACCCCGCTGCCCCCTGCACTCAGAGCCTCGCTCCCCAGCACCTTCCTCGAACGGGCGCGGCTTCCTGCCCATTGCAGACCTGGGCCCTTCGCTTTCTCATCTCCCCAGTTCAGCTAATGGCCTGAACCTCAGCTTCATCTGTTCCAAGTGAAGAGAGTCGCTGTTTATCCTCAGCTACCACATTTTGGTTGTTCTTCTCTATCCCGTTATTGCCTGCAAGGTGTCGTCCACGTTGGACACAGATGAAACTGAGCCTCTCTCTCCTCTGAAATAGTCCCATGATTCTCACTGCTTCCGGGACCCAGGCCACGCGTGCAAGCGGGGCCACGACCCGACTCTCCCTGCAGCTCTGAGGGTCTGGGAGCACCACGTGTGCCTCCGAGCCCCTCCCTCCCTCCCCTCCCAAGATGGTTCAAAATATTACTTTCTCTCTCTTTTTTTCCCCCTTTTTTATTTATATATATTTGACTTCACTGGTAGTTTCAGGGAGATTTCTTTACATTCTGCGTCAATATCTTTGTTATACACTTTCAGAATAATGTGTAGTTTTCCTGCACGTTGATTTTTCTCTTTATAATTATGCTTCTCCTAGGGTAATTATTTGATTAATATTCATCATTCCTGCTCACATCCAAGAGCTCACATATCTTGAATATTTGCATTCCCTGCTGTACAGGGACTATATACATGTGCTGTGTGGAGAAGTGGATTTTGGTTTTGGAAGAGCGAGAGAGCGAGTGAGTGCTATTTCTAAAGCAAGATGCATGAAATTATTAATAATGACTGTAAGTGGTAAGATTATGAGTATTTTTATTTGGTTAGAGATGTATTTATGTATATATACACATGCAATATGTTTGTATGTATTATCTCCTAAAATGTATAATCAGAAAATTAAACACTTAATTTCCAAAGAACCGGCTTTCAGAATCCATTTTCTGAGCCCTTCTTTCTGTATTTTTATTATCTTTAAAAATATAAATTCTTGGTCTTCTTTGCTATTCTGTCCTGTAATATATCCTAGACTGTAAATCCACATTCTGGTAGCTCTCAAGGGGGTAGCACTGAGAAGTATTGTGTAGTAAGCTAATTAACTAGTTACATGTTACTTGTATTGACTAATTGCTTAAAATCAATTAGCCGACTGGAAAAAAAAAAGAGCCTGGCGGGACTAGTAGCATGGTTTTCTTCCTGTTTAATTAGTGTTTTTAAGACCGTTATTTGTTAAAAATCAAATGATTTGGGGACAAATACAATGAGATGTTTAACATTTTTATTCCAAAATGATAATGATGATATTTATGTAAGTCTAATTCAGATAAGACAATTTTGTCCTTTCTACATATTTTATCCCCTAAAATGTATTTAAGGACAACAAGTAGACTCGATTTTCTTTATGTTTCTCAGGTTGTTTGATTGCTTGGGATGACTTGCTAAAGACCAGGTGCAGGATGAACAATCCCCAGTGGAGGCTTGGCCAGTCTGTATTTATGTTTCTGTCACTTCATTATCTCGAGGGCATTCTCTTCCCCTGGAAACTTTAACTCCTGCTCAGGACTGTTCTGGAGACATCAGGCAGAGAACTCTAATTCAGCAGCTGGTCTGTCTTCAACTTGAAGTGTCATCTTACCCACCCCTCTGGCCACCCCAGATAGGGGATTCATTCTTACCACACAGCTGGGGAACTAGATCCCAGACAGTTTAAATATTTTAGCCCAATTTACTCAGATAATAAATGGTGAAATTAGGATGTAACATTTGTGTTCTCCATTCTCAGCAGCCTCGCTGAGACCGGAAGGGCAGGGGCGAGCAGGAGGGCTCTTTACTCTCAAAGCGCGCGTTTCGGTTCAGCACGTGCATTCCAGGAAAGGTTTGCTCAGTACTTGGTGAGTTCAAGCTCCTGGGGGACAGTGCCGGACACAAGAGGACACTGCGGTGGCGTCTGCTCAGAGGAGCTCAGACTCTGGCACACGGTGAACTTAAGTCACGCTAGACGTAAAGAAAATGTTCTGCAAGGCCAAAAGGGGAGGGGTCGCTAACGGTCTGGGAGAATGAGAAAGATCTACTAGAAACAGTGGGCTGGGCTGGGGTCCTCAGGGAAGAAGGGCTGTCTTGGTTTCAGAGTAGCCGTTTCTAAACAACAGAAAAACGTGCTTCACTGCACCAAAGTATGATCATGTGGCTTGTTACTAGATGGGTGAAGCATGTAGTAGATGGGGACGGTTGATAGAGACATAGAAAGAGATCAGAGAGGACAGGGCTGAGCGCTGAGCACACCATGCCTTTCCTTCTGTGTTCCAGACACATCTAGGCGCCCCCATGGTCCTCCATCTCCAAGGGCAGCAGATCACCCTGGACAGCTGTAGTCTCTACATTACCGGAAACTACTCTTTCATAGCCCCAGAGTTTATGGCTCCTCACCCAAAGATTTCCATTGCTTCCTTTTTTCACTTTTTATTGTGGTACCTTTAGTTGACAATACGGTATAGGTTTCAGGTACAGGTTCTTAACTTAGTAGCTGTTTATACCGCATAATGACTAATCACCACCCACCACCAACCTGTTCCCGCCTCCTCCTTCCCTTTAGGTAACCATAGTCCTATCGTCAGAGCTTTAGGGTTAGTTTTGTTTTGTTTATTCAATGGCTTTTTTCCCTTTCTATTCCACAAATGAGTGAAATCCTATGGTACTTGCTGTCTCCTTCTGACTTATTTCACTGAACATAATCCCTCTGGTCTATTCATGTTGTCAAAAATAGCAAGACTTTATCCTTTTTTATGGCCAAGTAGTATTCCACCTCTTCCTAACTTATTCATCCTTCATCAGGCTCTTGGTTTTGTTCCATGATCTGTCTATAGTGAATAGTGCTACAGTGAACTTAGTGATGCATGATTTTTGTTTTATTTTTTTTTTCAAATTAGTGTTTTCATTGTCTTAAGGTAAATACTCAGAAATGGGATTACTGGATCATATGGTAAATTTAAATTTTTTTAGCAAAGACGGTGATGAGATGTAAAGAGCACAAGGGACTGAGGTGGCGGTGCAAGGGTGAAATGGTGGTGGGAACCCACTGGGGAAAACAAACGATGTCAAATGCAATTAAATATAATAAAAAAAATAAATAAATTTTTTTAGGAAGCTCCATTCTGTTTTCTATAGTGGCTGTACCCATATCAGGCTCTTTTGACACTGTGGAATTCTATCTGAGCCCTTTGCTCCTGGAAAACTGCTGCAGTCAAGAAATTCCCCACCTTTGATGTTCTAGAAAACAGCTTACAGAGACACAGGCACTCCAGATTCTCATTTTTAATTAGCTAAACTCTGGACTAAGTTGACCTGACCACACTTTAGGCTGTTTCCCTCCTTCTCCAAAGCCCATGAACTCTGAGCTACTGGTGAGGTAAAGCAAATACAGGGAGCTTAACCTGGTGTGGAAAGTGGAAGAGCTCTCTCTTCCTGGTCCCTCTGGACAAGCAATCAACAGCGAGGGAAGACTTTTCTTGCTCAGCTCTTGTGCTCAATGTATGCCATCTCATCTCCTTGCCCCTGGTTCTCTTCAGCCTTGTTTTATCCTCCCCATCAAGGCAAGTGCTTCTCAATGGCACTTGGAGATGCTTATAAGTCTTCTGGTTGGATTTCTAGCATTATTCTCTCCCTTCTGGTTGCAAATGTTTTCAAATAAATTGTCTCTTTTTCTAAGTTCAGATTCATTTTTTATTTGACGTGGAATACCATGGACTGTTTTTACCTGTCTACGGCAGATACTTCCTTTAAAGCTACCACAGGTGATTTTTACTGGCACTGCACAGGCTTCTGTTACTAGCAAAAATCTATGGGTGCCTCTGGGTTCAAGTGACAAAGTGATTTTCCAGTAGAACAATACTGTCCTCTCCATGGCCCCCCAGCATTCTTCAGTAAACCAGGAGGGAACATGTAGATGCTAACTTTGTGCTAAGAATAGCAAAAACACTCCTTCCCAATGGGAGTGTGTGTACAGAATCACTCAAACTACTTAAAATAATACTTATTATTAGGAATTAGGGATCTTGTGTGACAGGGGAATTTAATGCTCTAATTTGGACCTTTCAAAAATAAACTTGATGTTCATAAGGCAAAATTACATGAAAAATCCTACAAAGTTCACTGAAAGCTTCATGAAATTTGGATGACCATGATCTCTAACAACAGAATTTTATTATTGTGATTAGGTGAAATTTTTTGATTTGATGATTGACAAATCTTGAGTCTGCTAAATGACCTTGAGAAAGTCATTTTGACTCTGATTGTTTTTAACTTGACTGATGTGTCATGATAATCATAAAATGTTGAAAAATTCCCTTCAATTTTGGATGGTGTCTGGTGCAAAGATATAACTTGTGTTTCCAACTTACTTGTTTGTTTTTTTAAAGATTTATTTATTTATGCATACGAGAGCGGGGGTACAGGCCAGAGTCACAGTCACGGGAGGTGAGAGTATTCACCAGAGACAGAGTGGGGAGCAGGACAGGCAGATAGACTGAAACACACTGCTGAGGGGAGCAGCGGGGAGACGAAAGAGGTCTGCTACACCATGTGGGTCCCCTCCCTGGCCGGGGCTTGAACTCGTGCTGCTGTGCTACTGATGCTTCACAGTGTGGTGCTCAACCTGCTGCGCCACCAGGAAGGCCCCCGACTTACTAGGTTTTAACACCCAATCTTAGTTCTGTCATGGTCTGATGTTTCCTAACAAAGGAGTATTCTATCTCTGTATACTTTTTTACTCTAAATTGTTTGTAATCACCCTGAGAATTGGGGTGACCTTTTGGTCATCAGGGTTTAGCTCATAACAGAATAACTGGGCCCAAGCAGGCTCTCTTGTAAATCTACTCATTCAGTGACAGGTTAGTGATAACTGACTATAATTAACCAAAGAAACTTTAGTCTTAGCATTTGGGGATTTTTCTTTCTAGTTAGAGATTGCCTACGATGCTTAATAATCTCATTATGGATAGAGAGAAACATTACAGAGGAGGTAGCTATTTAAGTTTCCCCAGAGCAACTGAAGACATACCAGTCTCTCACAAAACGTATTTCTGCTTGAATATAAAAGATCAATTTTGGGATGAATGGTCATTGTGGATTAGGAAAATTAGCATCCTTCTCTTCCTCAGATGTTGCTTTAATAAATATAATAAGAACAACAATCACAGTGCCTAATGTTTCAGAAGTATACTAGGGGAAATCACTGTGAACAGGAAAGCCTTATATTGTTTATTCTCCTGTATGTTATCTTTCCCTGAAGCCTGTAAGCCCATTAAGCCATGTTGTAATTCTTGCAGGCTCAGGAGTAGAAAGAAAAATGGGTCCCACATAGACAAAAACATCAATGAACAAGTTTGCATCCCAAAGTGATTTTCTTTAACCATTACTGAGAAAAATCATCTTGAAATCCTAGCATTATGGAAAGAAAACCAGTTGTGTTCCTATACTCTCACCGTTCTTTTATGTAGAAAGTATCAAGGACATTAGATTTATATACCACATAACAAATTGCAGCACATTTAGTGACTCACCAAAATGCCCATTTATTAGCTCCATTTTTTTTTTCTATATCAGAAGCTTGGCATGACTTCCCTGGGCCTCCATCCAAGGTTCTCACAGGACTAAGATCAAGGTGGCACAGGATCACACCTTCATCTAGAGACTTGACTGGGGAGATCAGAAGACTCTCCTTCCAGGTACATCTGGGCAGATGACAGGATGTGTTTTCTTGCAGCTGTAAGATGGATTGCCCAGGTTTCTAACAGGCTGTTGACAGGAGCTGTCCAATGTCCTAATCCTAGTTTCTCTCATCCCGCCCCCCTCCCCTGGATGTTCGCAACATGGCAGTGTGCTTCATATAGCCCAGCAGGACAGTGAGTCTGCTCTGAGCAGTGTATGTTACAATCTAATTATAGAAGTGTCTTCCCATCATTGCCATATGTTGCTGCCCAGAAGCAAGTCACACTCAAGGAAAGTAGTCGATTAAGCATCAGTATCAGGGACAGAATTCATGAAGTCCCCCAAGGGTTCCTATCATTCAAGTTTTGATAAACTTTAGCAAGAGGTCTTTAATTGATCACATGAAAGAAGTCAGTTTGCTGAGGAACTTTTATTACTAGTGATGCTGAACATCATCAAGTTTCATTTTATTCATTTTGAATAACGTGTTAATTTATTAATTCTAAATATAGTTTCATTGCTTAATTTTTTAATGTGCTAAATTTGCATTTCTGGACTAAATCTCAGTGCCATATTTCAGTTTATATTCTTAGATTCTAGACTGATATTTTATTTAAATTGTTTATAGTTATGTTTCTCTAAAAAGTAGTTTGTGGTTATCTTTTAACTTTTTTCCTGATTCAGGTAGCATAGGTAGAGTTGACGTAGCACAACATAGAGGTAGTACAGGTAGAGTTGAAGTAGCTCAGGTAGAGTTGACGTCATTCCTCTACAGGTGTTTAATAGCATAGCTGGTGAAGGCATCTGGGCTGTCATATTCTTTGCTGTGAGATGTTATAGGTAGGTTTTGTTTAATACAAAACTTCTTGAGTAAACTTAGTCAAATTTTGTCTTTTCAGGATATATCCATTTTGTGTAAGTTTTGCATTAGGGTAAAGTTTTTCATAATATTTTACTTTTGTCTTTTTAATATCTTCAACTTCTCTAATGACTAATCCTTATTCATTTATTATACTGGTAATTTCAGCCTTTTGTATTTCCCTCAAATCAGTATATATAGAAAGTTATTCATTTTTTGGCATGTATACTCAAGTGTTTTCTGTTCTTTAAATATCTTCTCTTTATGTTATGCCAATCATAGATATGTTAGAATATGCCAGATTTACTCTGATTCTTTAATTTGGATAACTCCTATTGCTTTGTCTTCAAGTTCACTGATATTTTCTTCTGTAGTTCCTAAGCTGTTAGTAATCCCATCATCATTTTTTAATTAAAGTACTGTTGTTTTTAAACTAGAAACTCAACTTTGGTTTCCATAAATATTCTGAGTTGTCTTCTTCATATGATTAATTACCTTTCTAAATATAAATCTAACCATAATAGCTTTTCAGAATTCTTATACTCATCCACCCTGTCATCTTTGTATCTATTTCTTTTACTATTATTTTTCTAATTATGGATTACTTTTACCTTCTTTACATGTCAAGTATTTTAATCACAGACATTTGGAATTCTGTTTGTTCATGATAGATTTTGTTGTATTTATTTGTACTGTGTAACACTTTAGTAATTTACTGTGTAAATTACTTGTGGGTCATCTAATTCTTTCAGATTATTTAAAGATTTGTTAGATTTGTGAGTTTCCTATATAATTTTGGATCTCTCTTATCCCCACTACTAAAGAATGACTTTTTGAGGATCCTACTGAGTTCATTAATACTCAATTAAGAACTCATATTTTCTGGTGTGTTACAATTCTTATATGTTCCAACCATATACTGTCTTGGGATAACTTAACTAATTCCTGCTGATGTATAGCTTAATGTTCATAAGCAGACAGAATCGTAGAACAGTGTTATTTCTAGAAGCAATTTACCTGCATAACCCCCTCAACTATGGTACTTTTCAGCCACCTCTTATACCTTATATTCCAGTCTCTTTTCAATTCAGCAAGACAATTGAATTCTTCTTTTTTATTCTCCCTGAAATTTTATTTAATAATGTCTCTAGAAAAACACCTGGTTTCTTTTAGAGATTTTTATTCCTCCTTTATATCCAAACTTCTTATTTCTGCTTACCCAGATAACAGTAGAACATTGATATCCATTTTAACTTATGGTTGATCTGAGGATCAACATTGCAGGTTCTGATGGGCCTGCATTTTATAGAAGACATTGGAATTAAAGTATCTCTAAGTTGGAAAGATGGGTTTAAAAGTTTCAAATCTGAAAAATATGTTTTCCCACTCCAAGTCTAGTATATCCTTTTCTATCAAGTCTTCATTGATTGTCTGTTAAGATTGTGAAAGATCAAAGCTGCCAGGCCATGCTCCACTGAATCAGACCTTCTTGTTTTTGGTGATAAGAGGCCTTGACAATTTTGAGGAGAGCAATTTAATTTGTTTTGACCTCCCACTTAACACCCTCAAGCTCCCTAGGGAACAGTGAATTCAGTAACTTTTTTCAGAGAGCTGGTCTGGCCCATGCCTACTGCCTCTGAGCTTCTCTCCTACAGTTTTTGGAAATGTCAAGGACCACTCTGCAGACATTCAAGGAGGCCTACTGCAGAGACACCAGCAGACATGGAGAGAAAATGCAAATTGAAACAATGTCTTTTTAATAACTTAGTCTGCCAGAGGAATAAACCCCTATCAAAATGCCTCCCCCATGGAGAGATTGATATCTGCTCTTTTCAGTGGAACCAAAGTTTGTAAGTCAAGTAACTAAACATTGATTATTTTCGCTTTTATAATAAATATTGTTTGAAATTTCTGATGTCAACCTTTCTTCAGATACATTGATTTTGAATCTGAACCACACAAAACATTCATGATTTATCTTTATATTTTACATCTAAAAAATCAGATACTTATGATGGAGGATAAGAACAGAATATGGCAAAGAGGCACCATAAAACCAGAAACCTGGCTCACACAAGGAGGTGTGGGTAGAAGGGATTAGCACAGTCATCTATCCAGCTATAGAAACCAAGATCTCCAGGTGAGCACAGATCTGAAGGTAAAGATATGGAGATTGAGCCCATTGTAGAATCTGCTGTCCTTTTCAAATTCTACATTAATTTATTCAAAGTCAACAAGCAAGCCACTCCATGAAGGAGTGAGCCCTCCCAAAAAGAAGACTGTATTGGTGCAGTCTCTGCATTTGCTTGGGACAGCCATCCTTCTGCCCACTTGTGCCTATGCAGGTACTTCTCTTCACCAACTCTATCCTCTGCGGGCAACAGCCTCCTGCCTGCCTGTGACTTGCACCATATACTGACCTCCCTCAGCAGAGGCAGCTCTCCTCAAGGCCCTCTGCCTGCAACCATGTAGGCCTCTCTCAGCAAACCTGTCCCTTTTGGGCAGCTTTTCCTGCCCGCTTGTGTCTATGCAAGCGTCCTTTACTCTTCTGTCCCTTTCCCTAATTAACCTGCTCTTTAAAATAACTAACATCTCTGCCTCGGGGAGACTTGTGCAGGAATCTCACCACGTGATGCTGAACAGGGAGCTCTGGTGAACCCTTTCCCAGGGTGAACCCAAGGACCCTGCTCTGCAAAGCCACCAACTCCAGAAACATCATCACTTAGAAGCAAGAAGTGGGCTTTCCCGTGTCACACAGCTACTGTTGGAGGAGGAGGAATCAGCTCTTTGCTGCCCGGTTGAAAGGCAGTTTTGAAGTTCATTTTACCTGGTCTCCTCAAATGTCTCTGCAGATACTACAGAGTGTTAAAATCACTGTCATCCTAAGAGATTTTGAGTTATGTGCAATAGAAACAAAATCTGGCTAAATTCAGCAAATAATGGAAACATGTTAAAAGTATGTAGCAATGATTGCTAGATAAAGCTAAAGAACCAAGCTCAGAATCACCAGCTGGAGAACAGGAACGGAGAGCAACAGAACAACGCCGCGCCCGGCCTGGGCACTCACCGCTCCAGGCCGCGTGCCTGCCTTTGTGGGTTTTGGCTCATTTTTATTGCAAAATACTTAAGCTCATGGTGAAACACACAAAATAATATTCACACATTTACTGTGCTTAGTAAACATTCATAGTTTGGTATTTCTTATTTACATACACGTTAGCATTATTTTAAACACAACTAAAGTCACTCACTTTTTCTCCCATAGGAGTAATTTCCATTCAAAAGTTGGTCTGTAGCATCTCCATTACTTTCTTTTTTATTATGCGATGATATCAATGAAGTATGAGCAATGGACATGTATTTTATCTTGTTTTAGCACTTAGGTAAATGTTACTGAACTGTATGCTTTATATTCCTTTTGTTTATTTTTCATCAAGCATTTTATTACTTTAAAGCATTTATCCATGTAGATTTTTCATAATCTACTTCATTCACTTTCAGTCTCTCCCTGAATATTTATACATAATTAATTCATTAATTCATTATAAAATTCTCTAGTAAAGAGATAGATGAGTCATTTCTACCTTTTTTTTTTTTTGCTCTAACAACTCTATCCATGATCTTCACACTGGGATAAAATTGCTGAACTATTGATTACACTCACTTCAACTTTATCAGACCTTCCAAATTGTACTCCAAAGCAGTGGGAACAGCTAATATACCAGTCAGCCATATAATTAACTTCCTACTTTTCTATATTCTTATTAAAATTAGGCAGTTCAGCTCAATTCACTTGTCATTATTGAGCACATACTAGAACTCAACAGCCTCCAACATTTTCAGAAAGAATTCAGGCAGAAGAGGGAAAATATGTGTGCCATCAGAGGCCCTAACTTTGATGAGGCAGCATATTCAATAAGCAACATAAATAAGAACATGTCGTGTGTTTGTCTTAGATGGTTTGGAAAGGCACGCTCCTATATGGGGTCTCCAGCCTCCTTTCTGCCTTGTAATGGAACTTGGACCTGTCCTACATCCCTACCGAGACCCAAGGAGCCCACACAGCCCGTGCTGGGCTTATGAACTTGCGTGGGCGGTGTCTCCTTGTTGCAGGTGCAGAGAGTACTCCTTTGTGTCTGCAGGCTGTGGCTCAGGCTGGCCTCACTGCTGAGTCTGCCATCCCAGCAAGGGCATGGGGCAGGGCGCCTTCCTCCATGACAGAAGATGGGTGCATCTGGACAGGTGGCCTTTTCATGGGGGGCCAGTGCCCACTCTTGGGGTGATTGAGCCCCAATCCTGCTCTGTTCTATCCAGTGCTGACTGCATGTGTTCTCCTTAGCGACTCTGGCACTAAGACACATGGGTAGGGTGTTTGGAGTCGACCCCTGGAATTGGTAACCAGTGGAGAGTACCCTGCTCACGTGGGGTCAGTCACCAGCATAAAGAACCCCACGTAAATCCGTAGAGAAAATCAAGACAAGACAAAGCAATGGAAATGTCAAAGGGAGCTGAGGTTGCATATTTGTATTAGCTGCTAAGAGAAAATCTCACGAGGAAGTAACATGTCACCAAAGGCCTGTTGACCTCACAGGGGCATGGGGGACACATTTAGTTATAGGAGCCAAGTGTGATGGACACAGGGAAGAGCCAATGAACCTGGAGAGAGTTTTCCTAGGTTTGGGTTTGCTTTTGAGGAAGCAAGAAGACAAACGTGGCTGTGAGTGAGACTGGGCTTAGTTGGGAAAGACCTAACGAAAAATGGAGTCCCTTTGGGTTTTGTCGAGAGCCTAGAACTGGCATTTACTGAATTGAATGGACAGCCACTTCCGGGTTTAAACACAGGTATAAGCGTATTTGACATTTGAAAGGACATCTCTGGCTACTATGGGAGAATAGATTCTAGAAGGTGAGGAATGAAGACAGATGTCATTAGCAAGACAGGCAAGAACAAAAGCTGCACTGTAAAGTTTGAGAGTAGTGAAGGC
This sequence comes from Galemys pyrenaicus, assembly GCA_019455555.1. Classification (NCBI taxonomy): domain Eukaryota; kingdom Metazoa; phylum Chordata; class Mammalia; order Eulipotyphla; family Talpidae; genus Galemys; species Galemys pyrenaicus. The sequence goes on along the minus strand of JAGFMF010011709.1, from coordinate 2,962,222 downwards.
AATGAAAACTAGTTGGGTATTAATGGTTTTTAAAATTTTCAAAATGATTGACATGAACTTCTCGATGTTTTATTAATTTGCATTTCTTTAATAATAAGATTCATTTTTTTCCAGCTGTGACTTCTTGTATTTTCTATAAATATGACTTTCTATCAATATTCAGGTATATTTTACATATTCTTCATCCAAATATTTTGATTACTTTCCTCTCAAAATTATCTGCACCCTTCTCCACACTTTCGGTGTCGCCTTTTTAGATGGTAGCTTTTGTACTGCTTGTGGAGAATTTCACTTTGAATTTGATTTGCATTTCCCTAAAGAGTAATGAGATGAACACTTTTCATGTTATTTCCATTGATTCATCTTCTTTGAAGGAATGTCTATCCAAACGATCTGCCTTTTTAAAATTAGGTGATGTGTCATCAATTGAGTTGTAAGAGTTGTTTATATATTAATAGTCATTTGTGAGATACAGGATTCACAAATAAATTCTTCTTGTCTATAGGTTGTCTTTTCATTCTCTTATCAGGATCTTCCACAGCACACATTTAATTTTGATGAAGTCCCATTTAGAATTTTTAATTGCTTGTGTTTTTGGTGTCATGTCTAAGAAATTATCACCTAGTAAAAGGTCAGAAAGATTTAGTCATCTGTTTTCTTTAAGAGGTCTAAAGATTTACAACTACAGTCTGTTTCAAGTTACATTTACTGTATTAAAAAGAGATCCAAAACAATATGTGGGTAGATATTTTCCAAGCACCACTTACTCAAATATTCCATTTTTTACCATTCAATTATATTGACATCTTTGTTAAAAATAAGATGAAGAATGAAGATGAAAAAGAAGGGTTCTCTCTCCTCGTCTGGTCTTATACTTTATTAATTACTATAGTTTTACAATAGATTTTGAAATAAAATTTTTCCAAATCTGCCCTTCCAATTCTGAATTGTCTCAGCGATTCTGGCTTCTTTTTTAATTCCATATAATTTTAGGGTCAGTTTTTTTTTTTAATTTCTGAAAATTTTTGATAGACTGGCTCAACCCATTGAAGGATTTGAGGAATAATATCTTGACACTGTTAAGTCTTCCAATCCATGGATATAGTGCTCCTCTGTTTATTTCGATCTTTGATTTCTTTCAAATATACTTTGTACCTTTGGTGTATAATCCCCCAACTGTTTTTGTTCAATTCAAGAGTATTTTACTCTTTTTTTTTTTAAAGATTTATTTATTTATGCATACAAGCACTGGGGTACACAGGCCAGAGGTGTGGGGGGTGAGAGGATTCACCACAGAGAGCAGGGAGCAGAACAGGCAGATCAACAGAAGTACACTGCTGAGGGGAGCAGCGGGC
>JAGFMF010011709.1:2936118-2960817 GCA_019455555.1 Galemys pyrenaicus | reverse complement strand
CCTCCCTGGCCGGCAACAGGGATCGAACTCATGCTGCAAGTGGCTGCGGTCTGCTTCATAGTGCGGTGCTTAACCCACTGCGCCACCAGGGGAGGCCCCAATTCAAGAGTATTTTACTCTTGAATGCAGTTATGAATGGAATTTTTTTTTATACTCACCAGCTTGCTCTGGTTAGTGTTTGCTTGCTGCAACTTTGAAGCAGCTTCTCTCACTCTGGGCCCTGCTTTAACACTGCCAGAACGTTAAGCAAAGCCTAACCCTGGTAGCTGCCCAGCGAAAACAGGTGCTGTATCCCCAGAACGCTTTAGCTGGCACCCTGGCTTAGGGCAGTGGTCTCAGCACCACCTTGATACACCCTAGGCTTTGAGGATGCCGTGCACAAATTGGAACCCAGCAAGAGCCAGTTTTTAGGGGGCTGGCACCAGCACCCAACCCCTCACAATGCCTTGGTATTAATAGCACTGCTCTGTGCTGCAGCTCCCAGCAACCTCTTCACTTCTTACATCTGAGGGATTTTTTTTTCTTGTAATTATCCACGTATTCAAAATATTTTTAATTTATCTAGATGTTGAACATCATTCTGGGATGATTTCCCTTCTTGGTTAGTTTGCGATACTGATGAGCTCAGATGCTCGTTGATTTTATTGCTCTTTGGTGCTTCTCTTCAGCCCTGAGAGTTCCATTATTCAAACTATAATCTACCCCTGCGGAGGCTAGGATGTGTTGGGCTGCCTCATCACGGGCACAAGGTAGAGTTGGTCCAAAAGCAACCAGGGAGACGGGGATGCTGTTAGTGGGTCTGTAATGACAGTGAGAGGGTAACACAGGCTCTGAAATGGAATCATTGCACCCCTCTGTGCTAGCAAAGACGGGAAACACGTGGCCGCCTTCAACAATAATGAGCCCCGTGCTGTCTACTCACATATTTCCAGCCACTGACGTGGGATTCTGTTAACGAAGCAGAAGGGGCTCCTGGAGTCGAGAGATGCTCTGGGTACCTGATCATGAATGCCCTTTTCTCCCCTGCCCTCGTGCTCTAGCTGTTTTGCCCAATGACATGTGACCCAGAGCGGTATAGATATTCCTGGGGAAGCTTTGCTTTTCTCTAGCGTCCTCTGCCGTAACTGCCCATATTCCAGATCATGCTTCCTTATCAGACTGTGCTATGGAGGGGGATGGTGCTGTATCTCTGAGCAAAGGCCCAGCCATTCCCCATGGTGCCAAGTGGCACCCAAAGCACAGCTGTGCTGCTTTAGGCCCTAATGCTGGAGGTTGGTTACTAAGCCTAAGGCCTTTGGGGACGCCTACAGAAGGAGGGCTTCTGTGGACAGTTAGCATTCTCTGCCACAGGTGGTACTGCATGGTAACTCAGTTTCACAGAGGAGAATACAGGCTCTGGCAGGTTAAATAATCTGCCCAACTGCATGTAGATAACGAATCGTGGATGCATTGTCTTCCAGAAACTGTGTTTGTAAAACTATACTAGATTGAATTACTAGAAATTATTTTTATAATATAAACGGTACAGACTACTAGGTACTAAAGTGATTTTCATATTTGAAAAAAAAGTTCCAAATCTAATATTCCCCTAGACTATCCCATACCATCAAACACTTAGCAGCCCTATTTTTATTATAAATTGAAGCACTTGGAATATTATCTGGTACACTTCATTTAACAGCAATTAAATTTTTCATAGGTTTGCATTAAATAATGTATTAATGAACAGTATTATAAATGTTCTGTCATTATGATCTGCAATTAAAATGTCCCACAGAATCTTGCTCTAATGATTATAACTAAATTACTGACACCTTTCTAATCACTGTGGCTTTCAAATACTTGGGTCTGGTATGGAAATTTTGCATGGTCAATATTACCTTCAGCTGCCACAAGATGCAAAGCTTCTCATGAATAAGTATTGTTCAACTTCTTTCAAAATAGCTACAAACACCTGTTTCCAAATCAAAATAGAACTATTTGCAAAGACATCAGTGAGATGTGGAAGCCTATTAATACAGGCTAAATTTTATTTTCATCGACTGATTTGCACCTGTGGAATTTATTACATTAGCTTAGGACAGTAAAAATATACTGGCCATTTTGAAATCTCCTCTTAAAAATGCATTAACTTCTGGCCTAATGCACCCATGATACTGCCAACCTGTTGTTGTGTCATTAACTATCATGTTAATAATCTAAAATTTGTAAGGCACTTTTCACCTTTAAAATGACTCCCTTGAGGCCACCCTGGTTGTGCAAGGGGTTAAGCTGCAGCACTGTGAAGCATCCGCAGCCACTGCAGCACGGATTTGATTCCTGGCCAGGGAGAGGACCCACATGGTGCAGCAGACCTCTCCTGTCTCCCCACTGCTCCCCTCAGCAGTGGACTTCAGTCAGTCCACCTGTTCTGTTCCCCACTCTGACTTTGGTGAATCCTTTCACTCCCAACACCTCTGGCCTGTACCCCAGTTCTTGTGTGCCTAAATAAATCTTTTTTTAAAAATAATAAAACCACTCCCACACAAGTTCTCCAAAGCATTTTAGCGTAGGTCCATTTAATGTCATTTTATTATTTTTTTAAAGATTTATTTTTACTTACACAAGAACTGACGTGTAGGCTGGAGATTGGAGTTGGGGGCTGTGTGAGACGATTCACCAGAGACAGCGGAGAGCAGAACAGGTGAATCCACTGAAACACTGCTGAGGGGCGCAGCAAGAGACAGGAGAGGGCTGCTGTGCTCCCTGGTCAGTGGCTGGCGAAAGCTTGTTAGTGGTTTTTACCCCTGCGCCACCGGGGAGGCCCCAGTTTATCATTGAAAAATTAGAAATTTTTCAAAAATTAGGTTTGGGCAACTCTGATCTCAGAGGTACAGTGAAGCCGATGCACAGAGCAGTGTCCCCGCTAGAGCGGGAGCCTCGCAGCGGTGTGGCGGTGTGGCCGGATCTCCGCGGAGGCTGAGATGCATATGGCACTGGAAAAACCAGAGTCCCGCTGAGTAGCTGTAGTGGCAGGAAGGGGGCACCGGAGCAGGTTCGGGATGGTTCTGGGCAGACGGGTCAGGGAAGGAGAGTCTTGGAGCCCTCGGTGGCTTTTCATGCTTTATTTAGTAGAGGTGGCCAGGTCCATGGCAGGCAGGGGGCCGGGGGGCCAGGAGGCTGGCAGGCCTCCCAGCCCCCAATGTGTCTCACCCTCTCGGCTGCTTCTTCTCTTGCTGGTACTGTTGGTCCTGTCGGTCGGTCCTCGCAGTTCTGTCTGTTGGTGCTCGCAGTTCTCACAGTTCTGGCATCCTCATGATGTCGCCCATTTATGCCCGTGTCCAACACAGGTGCGCCCACTTGCGCATGCCCACCCTGGAGTGCTCACAGCACCTCAGGTGTCCATCATCAATGGTGGGCGAGTGGAAATACCTGATCAACCTTTACCCTACAGTAGCCTTGTGCTGGGAAGGGAGGCCCAGGGCAGGCAGGTGGAAGCTGGGGCCTCTGCAGAGTTTCCCGCAGGGACGACAGTGCCCAGCCCTCACCCGCACCCGTCGCGTCAAACTGCGAGTGGAAAGACTTCAGCCAGCTTGGGGATGCGCTCTTCATTGAGGGTGAAGATGGATTCTGAAGACGAAGTTTGGGGGAGAGGAAGGAAGAGGTTGCCTCATAAGCCGGGTTCTCAAGGGCTGCAGCTGCCCCCGTGTAGCATAAGCGCCCGTGGGCCAGCAAGAAGCTGCGCGGCCTCCGCAGCTCAGACCCAGGCCTGGGCCCCTGGCATCGGGGTCTGTGAAAGCCTCCACAGTGGGGGTCAGCTTTCTGGAGCCTTGTCCTCAGCCTGGGAAGTCTCCGGGGCTGACCCCCTCCTCCCGGGGTGGGGGGCTGCATCCTCTCTCAGGCCGGGCCAGGCCAGGGCTGCCTTTCAGGATGCAGGAGGAAGACTGCAGGGGTCTCCTCCCTGCCCGCCCTTTTGCACACAGCCACCTGGGTCACACCTCCCAGCAGGCCCTGCCTGTGAAATGGCCTTAAGTTCATTGACACTTTGCTGCCCTGAGAGCTCTTCCGACAGCGGTTCTGTGGGAGCAACAGTGTTAGACACAGGGATGTGGAGATACCACCCGTCAGGTCAGGTCGAGTTTGGCCTAAGTGCAATTAACAGCAGTGCAGGAACAGTTAAGTTAGACTCAAGGCTGAACCCCCACATGCCTGCACAGAGCTGCATTTCAAGGGTCAGATAACAGGTCAGGCTGGTCTGTCCTTGAAAAAGTTACCTCCCTAAAGAGAACTCCCCTTTTCCTCCAGGAACTAGCCTGCAATCATGCGGTTTTATATGTTTTCTTACCTATGTAGCAATGTAGAAATTGTGAAGTGTAAAAGGAGCTCCCAGACTTTGTTCAGGACCCAGATTTTCGGGAACGGTCCGTGTCTGGGTCCATATTCATATGAATGTGAAATGCAGCACCTGGTCTCCAGAAATCCTTGCAGACGGCCTAGTTTCCCCTTCCATTGCCTGGGTTACAGGCCGGAGTAATTCTCTAGCAGTTCTTAAGGAGTAAAGCCTATGCAGGCCAGGAGCTGAGGGGAAGGAGCGTGACTGACGGGAAGTGAAGGGGAGATGACATGCTTGCAGGACAGACATTAGGTGCACTTGGGAGAGATGTGGGGAGCTCCCCCCACCCCCAGCTCTCGACAGGAACAAGGACAGCCTTCTCCAACCTCAGGGTGGAGTCTGTGTAGAGGCGAGTTTTGAGTCTCTCCTGCCCAGTCCAGTCCTCTAGAGCCTGCCCAGCCCTTTTCTGTGGGCCCTGCAGAGATACTTAGAATCTGTCAAGCTTCAGGCCTCTGCAGCCCCACTTGTGTCAAGCCTGTTTGAAGAGGCATTTGTCCACCAGGGACTGGGCAATTTCGGAGTTTTAGTAGGAAACTGTTATTTGAAGTCCTTCTTCTCTCCCTGCACGCCAAGTCTATTAAAAATCTGTCACACAAACAGTATGCTCCCTTTGCCTTCGTGCACGCAGAGGGGGCAGACCCATTTAGGGTGTGTTCAGCTTGACAGTTTGGGGTCCCGGGATACCCCTCAGTCATGCACTCACAACTGGACTGGAACAGATTGGCGTGTGCATTTTAAAATATAGGGGAGCAAAACTCTGCTATTGCAAAATATGTCTTTCTGCCAGAATTTGGTCTCATGGGCTCTGAAGGCTGGTTGGAGTTTGTTTTTGACATTTATATGTAACTTCTTTCTTTGAGGACATCTACAAAGAAGACTGGATCTCTTTATCTCTTTCCAGTTGAGAAGGCAGATCTTAAATCTGCATCCCTATGTTTGTGGTGTCCTTCCTGAAAAACTCCCTTTTTTCCACCTGCTTCCTCTGTCTTAGCTAAACTATCTAAGGTGACATCTGAAGCCGTAGGGCGGGTCATTCAGCCAGGCTGGCCTCTCCAGTATGCACGTGCTGTTAAACCGCCATGTGGCCTCGTGTCAATCTTCCTATTTATTTATCAATCTTCCAGCTTATGTAATTATTTCCCAGCCTAGAAGAACTCAGAGAGGGACGGGATGATTTCCTTTGTACCTCAACAGAACCTCCCTCAACTTTTAAATAACTGATTTGGAAATATCATCAGGACATAAAATGGAGAAAATTATGTACAGAAACATTAGGCTTTTTAATCATTAATGTGTAAATGATGTTTAGGCCCATTTTCTTGCTCTCCGGTGCAGTACTCTGATCTCAGTAAAGGTGTGTTAAGTGAGTGAGGACCGAAGCTGAGTGAGCCCCAGCTAATCACACTGCTGTGATTTACCCCCACGGGCACATCAAGCAAGCGAGGAACTCGGGACGCCATCGCCAGCCCTGTTCGCTCACAAGGTTGCCGAGAGATGACACCGACAGGCCCTTGGGGGAAGGAAGGGTCGTCTTTGACTGGTTGGCAGACGGTGTAGAACGTCCAGAGGTGGAACTGTCCCTGCATCCTAAAATGTCACATGACATCAGGTTTCTCAAAGGAAAGACAGAAGAGGCCGAGGGAGTAACGGGGCAGAAGGCGGATGAGCATGGACGGGCCGGTGACCACTTTGAGCTCCGTAATGAGGAGCTGGAGCCACATGTGGCCTTGATTCTGAGAAATGAGCTCAATAAGTAAATCCAAGAAAAATAAGGCCAATTGTGGGGGGTTGGCATTTATCTCAACAGGGCACATGGGCTAGGAGCGGAGGGAAGATGAACACCTGTGTGCTCTGTGCCTGACCCGCTGTGCCTGCCGAAGGCCGGGCTGTCCCTGTGGCTTCTAGAGCTTCCAGCTGAGCTGTCACGAACACGCGGCCCTGTGTCAGCCAGGGCTCTGCTGCCAGGCAAACGTCAACTCATTTAGGACTTCATCTGAGAGCCAAGCACCTGCAGGCAGGAGGCACGTCAGCCTGAGCAGCTGGGTCCGGTCCCAGAGTCCATCGTCCGGTGCAAGGTCGTCATGGAGTGCCCAGGCCACCAGTGGACGCTGCTTCGCCCCCTCTCGCAGATGGAATTGGCCCGGTTTATTATTTAGCGCCCACCTTTCAGGACGGGTATTAAAGGAGACCCTGGTGGCAATAACATTGGTGGCGCCTAAATGAGTTCAGCCCACTTCTCGGGAGACAGGTTCAGCCACAGAGCAAGTCAGGTGCCCTCGCACCTCACCTAAGTGATCCTAGTGCCCAGATTTCCATGGCATCTGGATTTTAACAAAATTCCATCCTATTGACTTGTAGGGTCAGAGAAAAGGGTCAGGCTTGTCCGCCCTCCCGCCGCTGGTGTGACAGTGGACACCTGCGGTCCTGTACGCAGCCTGAGTGGGTGTGCGCAGTGGGCGCACCTGGGCTGAGACACGGGCAGATCAGGGCAGGTCACAAGGATGCCAGCAGAAGAGCAGAAAGGGAGAAGACAAGCAGAGAGAGAAGAAAGAGAAAGGAGAGAGAGATTGAGGCGCCCAGAGAGTGAAGTGCGCCAGGGCTAGGAGCCGGCCAGCCTCCTGGCCCCCCACTCCCTGCCTGCCGTGGACCTGGTCGCCTCTGATATAATAATGCAATAAAAGCATAAAAAGCCACCGAGGGCTCCAGGACTCCTCCTTGACCCGTCTGCTTGGAATCATCGAGAACCTGCTCTGTGCCCTTCCTGGCACCACAGACTTTAACCCCCACAAACCCCAACAGCCTATCTTGGTGGAAAAGGAAATCAGTGAGGATCCAAACGTGCCAGCTTTGCACACCTGTCTTGACATTCAAGAAATGAAATCTCTGTCTCCATCCAGCTGGTAGGTTGATCACACCCTAGCGTGGGAAGTGATTGTCAATTTGTCTTTCTTTTTGCCTCTATTGTAGGGAAGATGTTTTCCTGCTTCTCTTCCAGTGATTCACAGGGTCCCGCAATCAGGCACGCAGATTAGTGTCTAACAGCAGCACAGACGCCCTCCGCGCTCAGAGCACCGGGGGCATCTCGGTCTTTCTCTCAGAGATGCCGGGGCAGAACCCCTTAAGGCTTTGTTAGGAGACGCCGCTCTGGAAATCGACCCCTGCATCCCTTTGATGGGGTCCTTCCTCACCGAGAACAGACCCACCTGGTCTCGCTGCATGGCAGTTACAAGGTGGAAGGAAAACAGCAGGAGGAGCAAGAATCCATTCTTAGATAAGTAATTCTAACATGCTGCTGACTTACAACAAAGATTAACTGTTCAACCACTCATCTAAGGAAATATCTACCTACTGGGAATGCGCTCCTTTCCAATATATTAAGGATTAATTGCTGGCTTTATGGTTGTTATTAGCCGGACTAAATGTTCCACTTCCAATACAGCGGTCTCCAGACACGCTAAAGATATGGGATGGAATGCAGTGGAGTGGACTGATAACAAGTAAGGGGTTGCTCCTCACTTCTTTTTAAGAGTCTGCGAAACCCACACACTCAGGAAAATGGCACACATGTGGGTTTTGTCCGACGTGTCACTGAAGGTGCAGCCGAGGCAGTCAGGTCAAAGGCTCGCACACAGCCAGAACCTCTGAGGAACACAAAAGTTGCTTGTGGTTTCTCTGGAACTTGTGAGCGACCATGCACCTTGCAGGTGGCCGTGCTCACTGCCCACCAGGGGGACACCTGGGGGAGCCGGTTCTCCATCAGCACCACCAGCACCGGCAAGGAGGGCCTCTTACACTCAGCTGTTGGTAGAACTTCAGCTAGCAAGAGGTAGCCAGAGGTGTCTACTCCGATTACACTTGGGTCTGAGGGGTGAGAGCATAAAGCATCTCCCAAATAGCGAGCACGAGGAAGCCCTTTTCTTTCTGTCTAGTTGAGGCATCTCAGCGATGGCTGCTTCCTTGGTCACCAGCCAGTGCGGTGTCTTCAGGACGGGCAGCCCCAAGCACTGAGGATGGCCCCTGTGGGCTTGAAAGTGAGCTGGGGGCGCCACCACCAGGATTGTCATCTTCCGTCACACCAGCACTTAGCCTTGAACACCTTGTCCCTGGTGCTAGTCTACTTTGAATAATGGTAGGCAGGTATTTGTGTAATTTATGAGAATAATTCACGGGGAAAGAGGAATTAGTATTAATCGACTGCAGTCTGACAGTAGTATGTACCAATGTCAGTAGTATGTACCAGTGGCAGCAGTATGTACCAATGGCAGCAGTATGTACCAATGTCAGTAGTATGTACCAATGGCAGCAGTATGTACCAGTGGCAGCAGTATGTACCAATGTCAGTAGTATGTACCAATGTCAGTAGTATGTACCAGTGGCAGAATTTTGTATCAATGGCACAATTCTATAACTGCTGATATATTTATTGAAAACAGTGGCCTTAAAAATGACAGCATGGATTTTACTGAGAGGTCAGGGAATTGAATGGGGCTTGGTGGGGACAGCTGACCTCTGCTGACCTCTGCTTGTGTCTCAAGGCTTGGATCTGGGGCCGCGTCATGCCCGCTCGCACTCTCATGTCCACCAGTCACTGCTGCTAGTCAGAGCTGAGGAAGCAGTGTTACTCAGGACACCGGCCTCTCTCTGGTCTGGACATCCCCATCACGTGGTGCAGGGCTGTGTGGCTTTCACCTGAGAGAGAATGGGTTGGGCACAAGCCGTGTCACATTTCTGGCCTCAGATGTGACACTAATATTCAGCCTACATGCACAGACTGACCTGTGCCCATGCTTGTGGGGAGGTGATGAGAATCTCATCCCTTAACGGGGAAGTCTGCATCACACTGTGGGAGGAACAAGGTGGGAAGCCACGTGTCGGTGAGGCCATCTGTGGTTATTCGTTCTTCCACACACTCTGTGGTCTGTGGGATTGGGATTTGTAAGTACACTTTAGGGAAATGAATGAAGAAGGAAAAGGAAAGAGCGAGGGATGTAGGAAGAATCACTTACAGTTCGCATCTGCTAATCTCGTCACACTCCTTAACATCCACGCCCACACACCAAAGAAGCAGCTAGGTGCTCTCTATTCAGTCCTTGCTTGGTGTTTGGTACATCTGCCCAACAATCAGTTTACCCACCTCTTAGTTTTTAGATATTATCTGGATAATCCCAAGAATAGATTCTTTGCACCAAGCATTATCTTTTCTGTCCTCCGAAGTGCGATCTATAATACAATTAAAGAATTTTTATTGGTTAATACAATGGTCATGCAAAATATATTTTTAGTCTTACCCTACCACGAATGGAGTAAAACGCAAACACATATGGACCATGCTATTAGCATCTGTGTACTGTTAGCATCACCGTTCTGTGTGTCGTAGGCGGGCACCAACGTGCTGTGTGCGAGGGTCTTCATTAACTTAGCGGTAAAGTGCACGGGCAGCGTCGGGAGGCAGTGCCCTACCCCATCACTTTCATACTGACTAAAGTCCCTTCGTGCTTAGAGCCTGACCTTGGCCACAGACACTCATTGCTTTGCTTTCTCTCTGTCCTTTTCCTTTCGATGTCATCAGAACCATCTCATGGTTCCACCAGGTAAAGATGCTGGTTACTCGACAGTCCCTGGCTGTGGCACTTTCTTTCGGGAAATGGTACCAGGAAACACACATGCATCCTGCGGCTGACGGGAGGAGGCTGGCTCATGAAGTGCCACTTACGGCGCTCTCAGAGCGGCAAATGCTAGTCGTTGAAGCAGGTTCGTGTTTGCTTTTGTGACCTTCTCTTCGGGCCAGCTCCCAGCTCCCAGCTCGCAACAGCACTTACCTGTGTGGCTTGAGGAAGACAGCACTGCCGATGAAGCGTTTATGGGGTTGGAGAAGGGCCATGTCCAAGTCACTGGTAGCAGTTTTTAGGGAGCTGCCTCTTCTCCCCACACTGTGTGCTTGTTCATTTGGCTGTTGCCAGAAGGAGTGAAATCATGTGTGAAACTGAAATTATTTGAGAATCCGTTTTTAAGAACAAGCCTCCCCCACCCTCTCCTAGTACCCTCAGAGAAGAACAAAGGTGAACATTGTTCTGCAGAATCACTTCCCTGGAGATATTTGCTTTCAGCATCTCGCTCATGAGAGTCTGTCCTGAAGCCCAGGTCACCTCATATTAACAAAGACGATTGCTTAGTGCTGTGTGTTTTTGTAGAAACACTTAGCATGAAATCAAGTGAAGAACGCTCACCTTCGCCTCAGAGTCCTGAAGAGGAAAGGTGTAAGACACGGTGCGTTTCCCCAGCACCGTTTCATCCTGAGAACTGAGCCAGGGAGGCCCTTCACGAGACAAGCGCACACACCAGCTGTCTCCACTTAGCTCCAGACTGTTCGGGCCTGGTCCTCGGCGTCTGTCCTTCATGCACTTCACCTCTGGTCCGCCGCCTGGTTATTCATGCTCTCAGCCTCCTCTGAGTGTTCTGAAAGGACTTAAGAGTGGACTCACTGATTTGCTCCTGCACGCCAGCCTTCATTCTATGGAAAATACACTCGTCCGTGCACTGCGCCTGCAGTAACCCAAATGCTTGCCTGGCTCCTGACAACGAAGGAGCCAGAGGGCTCTGGGAGTGCGACCAGGCCTCGTGTGCTGGAGTAGGAGGTGGGGGAGGGCCCGCAGTGCGGCGCCGCCTCTGCCCTCAGACCACACACCACGCAGGGCCTCGAGGACGTGGCTGTCCTGCCCAAGTCACTCACGCTTTGCTTGAGGAAGCAGACACTGTAACAAGCACGCAGACAGGCGGCGTGTCACGGAGAAAGAGGAATGAAATGTGCATTTCCTCGCTGGCAGAGTAGGTGGTTTTGAATACGAAAAAGCCGACAACATAACCGCTCTCAACCTACCAATTTAACGTTGGGCAACACGCGCCTACACTCACCTCACGTATGCTGGGGTGGTGGTGCTAGGTCTTCCTGCACACCTCTGTGTGCTCATTTGTGCTACTGTTGCAGAATTACTCTGACCTGTAACCCAGGCTATGGAAGGAGAAACCAGGCGGTCTGCAAGGATTTCTGGAGACCAGGCGCTGTATTTCACATTCATATGAATAGGGGCCCAGACATGGACCTTCTCTGAAAATCTGGACCCAGAATGAAGGCTGGGAACTCCTTTTATACTTCACTATCTCTACACTGCTACAAGGGTAAAAAAAAATTCACAAAGCGTCTGATTGAAGACTAGTCTCCAGAGGAAAAGGGGAGTTCCGCAGGGGATAATTTTCCAAGGACCTAGACCAGCCTGACCTGTTATCTGGCCCTTTGAAATGCAGCTGTGTCTAGGAGTGCCAAGGCTGGCCCAGGAGTCTGACCTGTTAGCTGCTCCTGCACTGCTGTGTTAATTGCACGTAGGCTAAATTCTGTGACTGTGGAGGTATCTCCACATCCGTGGTCCACGGATATATCTTCCATACTACCTTTTTTCGTTATAACTAAAATGTATGTGTAGGGTCAGAGAATGAGCAGGTCTTTCCACCCTCCCACCACTGATGATGGACACCTGTGGTGCTGCGAGCATTCCAGGGTGGGCACGCGCAAGTGGGCGCGCCTGAGTTGGGACACGGGCTTAGATGGGTGGCGTCATGAGGACACCAAAACTGCGAGGACCGACCGACCAACAGGACCGACAGTACTGATGAGCAGCAGCTGCAGAGAGAGAAGAAGCAGCCGAGAGGGTGTGATGCGCCAGGGGCTGAGAGGCCTGCCAGCCTCCTGGCCCCCCCGCACCCCTCCCTGCTGTGTACCTGGCCACCTCTACTAAAGTATGAAAAGCAACCGAGGGCTCCAAGACTCCCTTTCCTTGACCTGTCTGCCCAGAACCATCCCGAACCTTGCTCCTGAGTGCACCTTTCCTGCCACTACCGTATGTCATAAATGTTCAAAAGAAACATGCAAACAAATTTCCTCTCATGGAGCCCGTTCTGTACTAGATTCCACTGAATCATATGTGAAGTCGCAGCGAGATGACTTTATTTTCCGTAGACTGTGCACGCAGGGCCTTGAATAAGCTGAGCAGCTGTGCGATGAGCTGTGGTTATGCCCAAGGCCCTCCATCCCTCTTTTGCACTCAGACATTATGAGATAGGTAACACGATCCCCTTTGCTGAAGAGATCAGACACTCAGCAGTGTTGAGCTATGAGCCTCCAGGACGAGAAAATCAAGAATTCGACTCCAGTTTTCTATCTTAGTCCACCTTTTTGTCCTCCTGCACCATGCTGACTCCTGTAAGAAAAATGCCTCAGACATTTGTTGTCTGTTCAGATAGTGTCGCTGTATCCACTGACTTCAGAATAGAATCATACAGAGTAAGTAATGAAATCAACTTCAGGATTCCCACACGTTTGAAAGAGATAAGGCTTTATAGAATCAGATCAAGGCAGATGTATACAAAGTTCACATTTTAAAATCCTATTTGGTTCTTTAAAGTCATAGTAAAAAGATAAATGAATCGGCTTATGTCCTCTGCGCTGTCAGGCGCGCTAAGCATCATTATCTCCCTGGCTAGGTCTGCGTGAGAGCGACTCCGTTGTGAGCCAGAGCGCGTCACGCACACTGCTTGGAAATAACTCGAGCAATGTCATCTAATATTTAAAATGTGTGGGTTTGATCCTAGTATCACCGATGAGGAAGCTGAGCTGCATACAGAAGTACAAGGTCACCTCCCAGGTTTACACGGGGACACAGTCTCGACCCAAGTACCAAAGCCAAGGCCTTCAGACCCAAGGTTAAACCCTAAGGCGTAACCCTCCTGGAAGAGACCAGATTGTCCTATTCATTTTATACTGCTGGGTGTTACTAATAATTTTGTGATTTTCTTCAAAAGAAGCCCTCATGTCTGTGTGTGCATGGTGTGTATTTTTTTAAATTCTATTTATTTATACATACAACAGCTGGGGTACAGGCTAGAGGCATGGGACAGGTGAGAGGATTCACCACAGAGTGGGGAGCAGAACAGGCCAATCTACTGAAGCAGCGGGGAGACAGGAGAGGTCTGCTGTGTCACGTGGGTCCCCTCCCTGGCCAGGGATCGAATTCACGCTGCAGTGGCTGTGGAAGTCCCACAGTGCTGTGCTCAACCCCTTGCACCACCAGGCAGGCCCTGTGTGTGTATGTTTAAGCTACATGACAACCTTAGGACACACTATAGGAAAAGGCTGAGAATAATCCCTTTTCAAAGTACTTGTTATTTTATAAAATTGCATTTATTTACTTAGCCCCCTTCCTGGGCAGTAACAGAGGACATTTAGGTAGCTGTGACTACAAAATGGACGATTTTCTACCACCTCAGCCATGAACTTGGGAAGGACAGAGGAGGAAGTGTGAGCATTCATTAAAGTTAGCTAATATTTCTACTTTAGATTTTGACAGCTACCTCTGTTGATTCATTGTACCAATTAATTACTTAGTAAGCATGCATCCTTTAATTTTAGGCTTACAGAAAGTGAGATCACCTTTTTCCCCCATCACACCAAGTCCTCAGAGGAGCTCTGAAGCTGCTCTTTCTTTTGCTATTTTTCCTCCTACGAATCAGACCTAGGAAAAGAAACATTTTGATGAGCTGGAGAGGAACCCAGGCACTTGAGCAGTTTCAAGGTCACGGCCAACTCAGTAGCGAAGAACAGCCATGCGTGGCACCAGTGCTGTCTGGACGCCCTTCGCCTCCCTCCCTGAGGGTGTTTGGTGCAGAGAATGGGTGGGACAAGCGTGTCGGTGGCTGGCAGGAAGCATCAGCTCCAGCAGGACAGGTGATGTGTCCTCAGGGAACACTGACCCGACAATTCCATGTGATGAGTAAATGCTCGATGACTATTTGCGTCATGAACCCGGCTATTGTTACTCTGTGGCATTTGTGTCTGGTTATTTCATTCCCTACCAGGCTGTAGACTCTTTGAGGGTAGAGCTCAATTTAGGTTTTGTTCAAGTTATACTCCCAGCAACTAGAACATCACCAGGTACATAATAAGCACCAAATATATTTTTGATAAATAGATGAATGAATGGCTGGATAGAAGGACAGATGGATGTATGGGTGGATACACTATATATATTCTTTAATGA
This sequence comes from Galemys pyrenaicus, assembly GCA_019455555.1. NCBI lineage: Eukaryota > Metazoa > Chordata > Mammalia > Eulipotyphla > Talpidae > Galemys > Galemys pyrenaicus. The sequence continues at coordinate 2,946,357 of JAGFMF010011709.1, read as the reverse complement.
CAACCTGGATTCTTGCTATTGGTTTTGTGGACAGGGTTATGTACTCACAGTGGCTTTGACTTCGAGGTAGGAAAGTTCTCCATGCTTCAATTTACTTATTGGTCAGTGTTGGGTAATAAAATAGCCTGTATCTTTCTTTATAAGTTGTTTTATCAAATGCTAAAATTACCATGTGCTTAATGTTAAATAGAAACACGTGGTAGATATAACAAGCTCCTCAAGTGACTTCTGTGTTAGATGATGATATGAATATTAATAGGATATTGCCATTAAGTCTCAGTCACTTGGAGTCTAGTTGATAGAAAAGCACGAGTCCAAATAAACATTGATGTAAAACAAATGAAGGTACATTCAAGTCCATGTGGTTTGGACATGATGACATAGAGATATAGTTGGTACCACATCCTCTTTCCAGTTCTCTGATGTAAAGTCACTGTGAAAGGCTTTCTTGGTTCTATAAACACATTAGGAAGTACAAACTTGGAAGGCAAAATTGGAGGCAAGTCCCCTTCCTCTTCTTAAAAGAGAAATTCACACTCTTGTTGACTTTCGTGTTCTCTGTGCTGAAAATCTCTTCACTCTAATGGGACCAGACACCTCTCTTCAGTTCCATGCTATCTAGGAGAAGTATGGGAAAGACGATGTGCTCGTCCACTAACATTTGGAGTTGATAAGTCCAGAGTGGCAATGCAGGGCAGAAAGGAAGGACCAGTGGAAAGTGGCATAGCAGGAAAGTGCCCAGAAGGGAAACGCGCTGAAAACAAGCTACAGTTTGGGGACATAGAGCCATTCAGGAGGGCCCGCAGTGCAGAGGGAAATGAGAGTCTGGGGTCAGAGTGGGTGCTGACCCACACAACTCCATCCCATTCCATCTAGTCCCCTGCATGCCAGAGCTTGCCTCTCAGGGGCCCTAGGTCCGGGTGTGACACATTTGGTAGCCCTGGAATGACTATCAAGAAGCAAACCTGTTTTGCTGCAGTATGTACACCCTTGCCCCCTTCCCTCCCACCTGCATGAGAGGATGGGGAGAAGGCAAAGACGCCAGCTTGCGGAAAGGAAGATGGGTGGATCAGGAAGCTAGAGGCAGGTGGCAGTATGTAACTGCAAGGATGGGTGACTTGCAGTGGCTTCGGCCTGGGACAGTGGACAGAGGGGACTCTGACGCATTGTACATGTTACGATTCTCTAGACGACCTTCTAATGGGAGGGCCAGCTAGTTGGGTTAGCAGGGAGATGGAGGTTGAACAAGTGGGAGACTGGAAGTCACCGCACTATAGCTGACATCAGTCAGTTGTGATGTGAAGTTGTATGTGAAATAAATTTCCATGTGAACTCAGGGCTTTGGGCAGGGAAAGCTCTTCAAATGTTTTTTATTGGTGCTCATAAATTGGTGCTACTGGAGAGGCACCAGGATTGCATGTCTAATATGCCGTGATGGTGCTAAAATGGGCAAAGTGTACCACGGTGCTTTGTCAGCTGTTTGTTCGGCTTCCACTGGTCAGGGAGCGGATGCTATTTGAGCTGGCCTTGAAGGAGGTAGACGGCATGTATCTTCTGATTCCACAGCTTCTGCTCTTCCCAGAGACCTCTGAACTCATCAGCTTTATACAAAAGCGTTAGTGATGGTTGGCTAGTTTGAGCAATAGCAGTTCTCTGCACAAATCAAATTGACTCAAGTCTTCCTCATTTTGCTGGGGAGTGTTCAGACACTGTGGAGTAATTTAGCTATCCATCTGCATCAAATGTTGCATTACCAAAGAAAATCATTTCTTCAATTGGACACAGCAAGTTCAAGGCTGATTGCAGATGCGATCCATCTGTGAACACAGATTTCCTTTGTTTGCCCTGTTGATTAAACGTTGTGGAATCTAAGGTACATCTTTAGAAACCATAAGAAAAGAAAAAAGGAAAAATTATAGTCTTTGAGTCATGGCCTAGTCCATGAGCTTGCTAAGTCATTTCTTTCAGGAAACAGTCCCTCTCCGTGACCCTAGCCACCCCACCTCAGGGGGCAGCCCGGCGCTGACCCAGCAGCTGTGTTATGCCAGAGTTGGCACCTGGTTGTGCTACGCAGTGGGTAAGCAGATCCATCTGCAGTAGGGAACATGGGGTTCAAATCCCAGCTCCAATATTTACTTGCCCCTCCATTTTCTCATCAGTAAAAATCTAGTAGAACAATCTCATGTAATCATTTAGAAAATTAATCATAAATTATTTGTAAAGGTCAACAAGTGTTGACCGTCAAGATTCATTCTGGAATGGCTGCATGCCCCTTGTAATCTTTGGCTCATTCAAACCCAGCTCTCTTACCTTCTTTGAAACATTTCCTTATCTCGATCTGTTGTGAAGCCAGCCCCCCCACCACGTGGGTCATGTCAGTATTTGATGATATGACAGGAGGAGTCTCAGAAAGCTCTCAAAGCCATAGCTGTCACTTCAGTGATGGTTTTAATAATGATATAAACAGCACCAGGCTTGGAAATTCTCTAATAAAAAAGTCTCATCTAGCATTTATGAGTGATTATATGCTCTGTTAATTGCTTTGCCCACGTCACATCTTTCATCTTTTTCCAAACTATACAATGGTAGTTATGCTTATTCACATTTTATGGAAGCAAGAAGTGAGGTTCACAGAAATTAGGTTAACTGGCTGCACATATTACCATTGGTCAGTGCCAGGACCTAGATTTGAATTAAATCATCAACTCTAGAACCTCTGACCTTCATCTAATTGCTCCAGCCCTCATCACCTTCCACTGCATACATTAATTTTAAATGCTACATCTCCCCATTGATATGACATAGAAGCAGCATTCTTTCTTATTTTTCGTGCACTCTTATGCAAAACCCATATTTTCAAAAATATTATGTCAATCCCCTCCACACTGCGATGGCTAGCATTGCTGGACTGTCTTCACACAGTTCAGTCAGTGACATCAGTGTGTGTTTCATCCTAACCAGTCCTTTTAGCTCAAACCAGGTCACCAGGACTGCTGAAAACTCACTGATGACTTCATTTTTCTGCTAGTGAAGACCCACTCAGTCCAGCCTTGTAAACCTTCCATTTCTGTTCCTTCTTTCTCCACATTCAGTCACACCGGCCTTTTCTTGTTTCTAAATGTGCCCTAATTTGCCAGATAATAGGGACTCTGCTGTGCTATCTCCTCTGCTTGAGGTTTCCTCCCTCCCCAATTTGCCCAGTTCTGTGATTTTTTTTTTTCTAGACATCTCATGTCAATCGTCATTTCCTAGGGGATGACTTCCTGGAGCTCTGGCTCCATCAACTGGTGCTTTCCAACTCTTCAGTGTTCCGAGCTTCCCCCTCCCGACACCCTTACCATGTGCCCCTTCTGGTCCCCAGGCACTCAAGGGCAGGGCCAGGCCTTTGATATCTACTCACCATTGTAAACTATGGAAACGATCTTGGCTGCAAATATCAATGTGCACAAAGGGGATGTCACTCCACTCTTGTTAACCATCAATTATATTTTCACTACAATTGAGAAGATGAGATTTCATAAGCACACAGACATGTGCACACACACCCAAAAGTGATTTCCAAACTAATTGGAATTTTTTCTGACTAATTGGCTTTTTCTAATCAATTTTCAGTCAACAAATGTGAAATTCGGGAAGTCAGGTAGCTGATGGGGTCATGGTTGGGGTCTCCTGTTATTTGGCAGTTCCACCATAGGAGCCCTCCATCTGTTCTGCCTCAGCACAGTCATACCTCAGCCTCGCTCTACCCCGCTCTGACACGCCTGGCTCACTCCCAGATCCCATGCTTAGCTGGGCATTCGTTTACTCCATCTCCTGCTTCGGTGCTCTTCCTTTCCTCTTGTTGGGCCATTAACACACCCCTCAAAGAGCAGAAACTTGGAGTCAGACAGGGGTCAGTCCCCACCTGTCAGGAGGGAATGTCCGTGTGGGTCACAGAGAGGCTGCTCCATTATTCAGGACCCAAAGCTGGTCCAGCTAGCTCTGTGCATTCTTCATTCCCACCACCGCTGCCTGTCCATGTCACTCGTTCCTGGCCGCCCTCCCCGAGGGTGCTGTGACTCTCGCATATGGGCACAGCTCCGCAAAAGATCTTACTCGTGCCCAAGGACAGAAGCTCCTCATGCTGACTTCTCTGTCCTCTCCGAAGACCCCGTTAATACGTCAGTTGAATATTACAGCAGCTTGGCGTTTAAAGAGTTATCGTACACCGTGTACCAGTCGTCTTCTATTGTGTGAGGGTATGAGGTCTACCACGCCGCTGGTCTCTGTGATGGGGTCACTGGCCTCGGTGGAGATCTAACTTTTGCTCACTAACTAAGCACACAAGCATTTTGGTAATAAATAGCTTAGGCTTTAAGGAAGTATTCATATGGGAGAATGTCTTCATTTCAATCCTATCATTGCACGAACACACCTAAATCATTTTATTACTGATTTACGCATGCAGGCAGAAATGTATTTGACAAAAATTTTAATGATGGGAAAATAATCATGATATGATACTAATTGATAATAGTAGGACATAAAATGTGTAATGTGATCTCAGTGCTGGCTGTATATTATAAAATTATAAATGATATGCTACAAAGCATGTCATTAAATATAACACACTGAGACTGACTCTAAATGTGATTTTTGATATATTTCAAAATGTTTATGTTCGTTAGCTTTGTTTTCAATTCATATAATAAATGCCCATTACTTTTGTAATCAGAAGATTTCAAAAAAAAGATGTGAGTGAAATCTACACATTATAAACTTATAATACATTAGCTATGAAAATTAGAAATAAAAGCACGTATTACCTGATATATTTTTAAGTTGGGAGCTTTTACCGAATGTCTGTTACGTAAACACTGACTTCTGCTGATGGCACATAATCCAGTTTAACAGGAACTGAGAAAATAGCAAGAAGTAACTATGCTGCTCTCTCAAATGTCTGCCCTTAGACACCTGGCAAAAAGGGGCAAGTTCAAGTCTAACAATGTATGGGAGGCGAAAGTACATTTAATAGAGTGTGCTAGTGTATTAGGGTTCTCTGCAGAAATACCACTAATTATGTAGCATTAATTATATATAAAATATCGCTAATTATATGTGTGTATAGTGTTTATATATATATATATATAGAGAGAGAGAGAGAGAGAGAGAGTGTCTACATAGAGCGAGCGAGCTGTACTCTAAAATTGGCTCCTGTGAATGCAGAGGCTGAGAAGTCCACCATCTGCTCGCTGCCAGCTGGGATGGGGAAGTTGGTGGTGGATTCAAAGCGCTGGGAAGCACAGCAGACTCCAGCCCTGGTCTGGAGTTCTGAGAACCAGGACTGCTGGGGGCAAGAGGAGTGAGCTTTCGTCACGCTCCCCCTGGGGTATACGCACGCCATTTCAAAGTCAACTTTCTTCCCCAAACACCCTCACAGACATGTCTAGAAAGCACATTTAACTGCATCTCTGGGCTTCCCATGACCCAGCAAATCAACTCCTAAACTTTAGTCTGATGTGGAGTCCCTTGGGAATACTGTTGCTGCCGTGGGCCCAGAGGACCCGGGGCAGCGAGAGGAGAGGCCACTGTCCAGGCACCAGCATTGCCTCTCCGTCCGTGGGCCTCTCCAGCATGGGCACAGACGCCCTCAGCCGTGACCTCACCTGTCTCTCCTCTTGCGTGTTGGGTTTGTCTCAGGAACAGGTGAGGGCTCCCACTTCTGATTCCTGGGGGTGGTGGCTGCTTCTCCATCGATTCTATCAGTATTACAAAACGCTGTCTTCCTCTCCTCCATCATGTTCTCCCAGCACAGAAGATGATCTTGGCGTGTCCTTGCTTGTATCCAAAAGAGCTAAGAATGAGTTAATAGTAACGAGAATCCAATTTTCATGAAAGTGTTGCCAAGGAGATACAGGAGGTGAGCGGGTCTTGAATAACTGTTAGAACAGCTGTCGTGGCTAGCGAGAGAGTGAAATTTTGTAGGTAGCTTCTGGCAATCACTTTTCAGACACTTTGTTCTTCATGTTGGGTCTTCTGAGATATTTGCAAAGATTCCTAGGTTCAAGACTTACTTTGATTTATCTGTTTGTGCCCATTAAAATGTGTAAACAGATAATAAAAACTCACAGCAACTGACTTTGTCTTATAAAAACATGCCATCCTTTGTAACTGAAGCTAAAACATCTTCCTGCTTAAAACTGTTCTCACATTTATTATTCTATGAAATAAAATGTCTATTTTAAAAAATCTCATATTTCTTCCTCTGGATCTTATCACTATCTGTTCCTGTCTGCCTGATTTTCCATGGTGACTTCAACTAATTTATTTCCATCTCCTCACAGCAAATGAAATTTCCTTAACCTTTCTCTATGAGACATTACCAAGGGTATTACTCATGGTGCTTAATTCCTTCCCACCTTTCTGCCAATTATATGCTCAGCGAGATATTGTCAAATACTACAGAGAATTCTCCAGGTGGTACATAAACCCAGCCTCATCAGAAGAAGTAGAGCCTCCTGTGGCTTGCCTTATTTTCAGAATTACATATATCGCAGTGTTTATTCTATTGACTGTATATTTTACTTGTGTGGGTTTTATTCCCATTAAATCTTCTCCACATTGCTTTATGTTCCAGGCTATTGATAGAGGGTATGAGCACATAAACCTTCTTAATCTCTCTTTAAGAACCATAGAAAACGAATTCTTTGTTTATTGAATCCCTATTATGAAGCAGTATCTTAGCTATTTGGCAAGCATCACTATTTAATGATATTACTTGAGGCTTATATCTCTAGACTGTTCTGAACTCTAGGGTTGCCACTTGCCTCCTTGGTCTCTCACATTGATGGTCAATGATATCTCAGTGTCACCGCACTTAAACTTGTTGGGCCCCCATGGTGGCGCAGCGGGTTAAGCAACGCACTATGAGGCAAACTGCAGCCACTGCAGCACGAGTTCGATCCCTGCTGCCAGCTGGGGAGGGGACCCACAGGGCGCAGCAGACCTCTCTTGCCTCCCCGCTGCCCCCTCGGCAGTGTGTTTCAGTCGATCTGCCTGTTCTGCTCCCTGCTCTGTCTCTGGTGACTCCTCTCACCTCCTGAGCCTCTGGCCTGTACCCCAGCTCTTGTGTGCATAAATATATAAAACTTTTTAAAAAACGAACTACTTCTGGGCCTCTCTGGTGGCGCAGCAGGTTAAGCAACACACTATAAAGCAAACCACAGCCACTGCAGCACGAATTCAATCCCTGCCGCCGACCAGGGAGGGACCCCCAGGGTGCAGCAGACTCTCCTGCCTCCCCGCTGCTGCCCTCAGCAGTGTGTTTCAGTCCCTCTGCCTGTTCTGCTCCCTGCTCTGTCTCTGGTGACTCCTCTCGCCCCACCCCACACTTCTGGCCTGTACCTCAGTTCTTGTATGCATAAAAAAATAAATCTTAAAAAAAATTAAACTTGTCCTCTAAACCGTGCTCTACACAGAGTCCCTGTGCTCAGTTCTTACTCCTGCCCCAGTGTGCACGTTTAATCCATCTCTAGGTCTCGTGTTATGGTCCACAACATATGTCCACAACCTCATGGGTTCTCACCACCTTTTCACAGGACAACCCCAAGGGGAAATGGGGGGACCTGAGTCAGTGCAGCTTCGTTATTGAAAGGTTTTCAGATCCTGCAGAATGGGGACACCCAATATATCCACCACCCTGACACATCTGTTATAGTAGGTGAGAGCTGTCTGGAAATGGACCCAGAATGAGATGTGTGAACACAGGATGCTGAGAAACCCGAAGCATGAAGTGGCTCTGAGGCCCGTAAGACTGCAGGATGAAGCCCTGCTCCCAGCCCACGTGCACTAGACATTATTAAAACATCCAAGGCTCCACCTGGAATAGCAGTTTCCACCGGCACGCATGTTCTTGATGATTCTCCTGCAACACACTTTTTTTTGTGGTTCAGGCTCATAATGAGATTAAAATTCCACTGTGTCCCAGGAAACACTTGCAAGGGCTACACTAAGTCAAGATAAAAGCAATTATAAAGGAATAAAAGAATCATCAAGAAATTGGGAAGCTTGCTTTGGAATAGATCCTAATTGTAAATTATCAAAAGGGCAAAATGTAAGGTTATATTTTTAAAAAATGGATGGAGTGGGCGCAAACATTTAAAATCTAATAAGTTAACTTGAAAGAAAGGAAGCATGCGTCACAGATTATTTGGTGAATCAGGGGGAGCCTAAATTAAGTGATATCTGTAATCTGAAAGATTGACCTGCCAGAACTTCCCTGCCCTACTAGAGAGAAAGGACTCACAACAGCAAACCCTGGCAGGTCTAGTCTTTCATGTCCTCATCACACCAGTGGGAAAGTCTAGAGGAAATTATCTCCGTGGAACATTTATAAATCCATCATTGAGAAAAGCATGAGCATTTTGAAAGCCCTGGGATGATGCTCTAATATGGGCTGAAATTAATGGGGGAGATGCTACAAAGGGTTTGGTCTCTTTGATTTTGGTGTGACTAATAGGACCCCATAACAGGAGGCCAAAGATTCTGGTGGCATTTACTGCCAGAGCCGAGGTTGGCACATTGCTATAACCGATGACGAGGTCGGAGCCCCTACTGTCAGTGTTTTGGCTCACAGGACTGTCATGGAGACCAAGAGACCAAAAGCACTCGCACAGGTGTGCAGCCCACGAAGCTACTTGGCCCATGTCAACCACACACCTGATGAGCAGCACCCCACTGAGAAGCAGAATTGAGAATTTGTGACTCCCGGAAGGTAACTAAGTTACAGAGCCAGAGCTAGGAATGCAAAGGGAGCAGAAATCTGTGAAGATGTTGCTGGTAGCACTTATGTGTAATCCTGCCCACACCTCCAGCCCCCTCTCTAGTGTTTCCTAAAAGCACCAGAGCCACTTATATTCCAGAAAGTTCTAGAGAGCTAAGTTAACAGCAGTCCATCAGCACACAAAGCACCTGCAGGGTGAGGGAGAGCTTGTGGGGACCAGGCAATGAATGAAAATGCAGCCTAAGTCAGTCACACAGTAGTGTGGAGAACCCAAGAACCCGTGTGTGGTGATTGCCGACTCCCCAGGGTGCAGCTGGACTAGAACTACTCAGCGATTGGCAGCATCTCCACTTTGATCCCTTACCACGTTGAGTTAAAAGCCAAGATGATCTGGAAGAACAACTGTGGACCATGGTAAACTTTATATTATTTATAGCACTAATTGCACAGTGTGTTCCAGATTTGGCCTCTCTAAGCAAGCAAATCTGGCAACAGATCTACAACTACTAATTGACTGATCAAATATTATTTTTCTCATCCCCAATTAATTTTTCCAGCTGGGAGTGGTCCAGTTTTACCTGGCAAGGACAGCAGTTCCCCTTTATTGTGTTATTTCAACACTATTAAACTTTAAGGTGCTCTTTTTTAGTATAACATGCAAGAACATAATCATTTTTTCTCCCAGTACGTTATTAGTTATGTAACATAAATGACTTTTGCATTAAATAGGGGACAAATGAAAACCCCGCTACTTTAACTGGAGACTTGGTACCAGGAAAACACCAGTGGTATTTGTACATTGGTGGCGTTTCTGGGGCCCTAGCAGTGTGAATCAGCCTCTGAAACGGCCGCGAAGCAAGAGACACAGTGTGTCCTGGACCATCCAGCCGGCGAGGGAAACATGTTCCCGTTGCAAACCTCTGGAGTTTGGAACGACGTGTACCACAAAGGTGTCTGCTGCCTTTTTTCATCTAAGAATAACCCATGAATCTGGCAATGTTTAAGTTAATGGATACTATTTATTAGGAGCAGGTTTAAGTTTCAGAAAACCAAGGTGGAGCTGCCCCTATACTCCCCTGCCCTCCACAGTTAGCTCTAGTGACATGTCACTGTTACGAGCTACAATTGTTACGATGGATTAACATGGACACACTGTTCACTAGAGACCATAGTTTCCATGACGGTTAGTTCTGTGTGTTGCAGCGTCTGTGGGTTTTGACAAGTCCATTACTTTGTCCACCACGACAGTGTCACAAAGAACAGTCTCCATGGCCTAAAATGAACCATCTTAACCATGCTTAACTGGCTACTTTGCTAATTTTAAGTGTTTCACATTGTTGTAAATCAATCTCTTGAATGCTTCATCTTATAAAACTAGCACTCCATGTGGATCTGGAGGGGATTATGCTTAGCGAAGCAAGTCAGAAGGCAAAAGAAAAATACCAGATGGTTCCTCCCTTAGGAGGAACATAAGGGAA
>JAGFMF010011709.1:2925463-2936005 GCA_019455555.1 Galemys pyrenaicus | reverse complement strand
ATGGTGCACTGGTGAGATGGTGATGGGGAATACATGGGGATTACAATTGATGGCAAGTATATGTAAATTTTAAAATATTTTAATAAAAAAAATAAAACACACACAAAAAAATAAAACTAGCACTCTATTCATCAAACACCCCCACTCTCCCCCTCTCCCAGGAGCACAGAGTCACATTCTACTTCCCATCTCTATGAATCTGGCTACTGCAGCTGCCCCTGTAAGTGCAATAACACAGAACTTGTGATTAGATTATTCACTTAGCGTATCTTTCATAGATGTCCGTATGTCAAAATTCTCCTTCTATTAAGATTGACTAATTTCCATTACATGTAGATATCATATTTTTTATATTTAAAAGAGCAGGTTTATTAGAGAAAGGGACAGAAGAGTAAAGGACACTTGCACAGACACAAACGGGCAGGAAGAGCTGCCCTGAAAGAGACAAGTTTGCAGAGAGAGGCTGCGTGGCTGCAGGCAGGTGGCCTTGAGGAGAGCTGCCTCTGCTGAGGGAGGTCAGGGAAGAGAAGCCCCGGCAGGGTACAGGTCACGGGCAGGCAGGAGGCTGCTGTACAGGTGGGCACTGGTGGGCAGAAGGATATCATATATTTTAGCCCACTCACCCATCAGTGGGTCCTTGGGTTGCTTCTGACCTTTGTCTATTGCAAGAACGATGAGATGAACGTAAGTTTACAAAACCCCTTCAAGATGCTGATTTCAATTCTTTTGTGTGTATATGCAGAAATTCAACTTCCAGGTTATATGGTAACCCCATATTTTTAAAGATTTATTTATTTATGCACACAAGAACTGGGGTACAGGCCAGAGGTGTGGGGGGTGAGAGGATTCACCAGAGACAGAGCCGGGAACAGAACAGGCAAATCAGCAGAAATACACTGCAGAGGGCAGCAGCAGGCAAGGCAGGAGAGGTCTGCCACGCCATGTGGGTCACTTCCTCCGCAGGCTGCAGGGATCGAACTCATGCTGCAGTGACTGCGGTCTGCTTCATAGTGCATTGCTTAACCCACTGCACCACCAGGGAGGCCCAGTAACCCATTTTTAATTATTCGAAGAGCCAGCATAATGTTTTCCATGGAACTACCCATAAATCTGATGGTTTAGAGGGCTGTGAAATAGGCTCTTTATTTGGCACAAGTTGCTCAGACCCACGGCTCTTATGATACATCGATTCAGTGGTGCTCTAAGTTGTATGTCAGCGAAGTTCTCTCTATAGTGTTTCACGTAAGCTTAACCTCCTGTGTTTTGGAGCAAAAACCGTGTTCTCCCATAGCATTTGCCTTCCTCTGAGTCGCTCCTGGCAAGCTACCAGGTGGAGACAGATGCTGGCTTGGTGCCTGGGGCACTGAGCTGGCCAGTGTGGTGAGTGTTTCATGATGTCTAAACACCAAGACGGTGAGCATCCTTGTTTATGCTGGACCTTATGGGGCGAGCTTTTAGTTTTTCACCATTGAGTATTAATATTGACTGTTGGCTTGTGGTGTATGGTATTGATTAGATTGAGGTAGGTTCCTTCTGTTACCATCTCACTTAGAGGTTTTCAGTTTGTTTTGTGATACATGGGGGCTGAATCTTATCAAATGCTTTCTTTGCATCTATACATTATTATCACTTTTTTCTTTGCTTTGGTTGATACAGTGTATTACATTAACTGATTTATGTATACTCAACCAACCTTACATGCCTGGGATGATCCCCAGTTGATCATGGTGTAGAATCCTGGTGATACACTGTTGAGTTTCATTTGCTAGCAATTTTTAAAAATGTTTGTATACATGTTCATCGAGGATATTAGCCTATAATTTTCATTTTTTGTGATACCTTTGCTTTCAGTAATAAGGTAACAAGGCATACAAGAAGATCCCTTCTTGTATTTTTAAAAACAATTTGAGCAAGGTGAAGAGAGCCCTCTTTTTGATGTCTATGTTTTTCATCAAGAACAAAGAAGAAAATAATTACCTTTGTTCAGACAGGCAGGTTAAACATGTGTTATTATAATTAACAGTAATGTCTAATTTGCCTACTGGATGGCCTCTTTTTTCTTTTGTCTTTGGCTTTATAATTTCATTGTCAGGTTTCTAATGATCAAGTTAATTGTTTATTTTAAATGTTTCCAATGCATCTCTTGTGTTCTTTGATGCATTATGGTCTCGTCACCTTACCTGATACTTCCAGCTAGTAAGTCTCTCTCTCTCCCTCCCTCTCAAGTCAGGGCATTATTTATGAAGGAATGACATCATTTGCATGATGATGGCTGGAAGGAGATGTACCTGTTCAAAATAAATGACAGATGGTCATGATTCATCATTCCTGCACCCTATTCTTTGGCAAAATAAGCCATTAATAGTATACCAAGAAAGTGAACATTTCTGTGACTCATAAATGATGGTTGTTCCTTTGCTAAGAAATACTGCCTAGGTTGCATTTAGACTTCTGCATAGGGATGAAGAAATAGTCTATTGAGAGATCTGTCTAGGCTATCTAGAGTGGTTAAGACTTGACATTTCTCTGAATTTTAACCTTGTAAGAAGTTCAATCCTTTTAGACCGGTATCTGTCCAGCATTACTGGGAAAGGTAGTAGACATTTAATTTAGCAAGGTTCTCCTATTTCTGTACTTAGCTCCAAATTTTCAGTTTTACTTCAAACATAGTTAAGTAATCTTTGGTAAAGAAACTACATTAGAACAGAGATAGTATTTTCAACAGAAGGTGCTGGAATAACTGAACCCACCTGCAACTGACTCATCTTTTCTAAATCTCTGAGGATTTTTACTACCAACAAGATAAACTCCCAGAATCTAGACTTCCAAGTTGAGTTGCCTGTCTTTGATGTATCCAAACCTGATGTATCCAAACATTTGTCCTTTGTTATGCTGACCTGTACCTGCTTGTAAGATTCCATCCTATAATATCGCTGCATGGATTCACACTCACTGGCCCACTATAATACAACCTGTCGAATAATGGCAGGTCCTCCCAGAAGAAAGCTGGTAGAGCACCTTGACTCGTGATGCTGAGAGGACATTCGTACACATACACATATTTTTAAGAGACCAGTAACAGTTTAGAAGTGACTAGAGGACTCAAGCTATTGCTGTCTAGAATGCGGTTACTTCACTGAGTCCATTACTAGTTCTAACAGTTTTTGTTGAGCCACTAAAGTTGTCTGTGCCAGTGATCCATCAGAAAAAAGGAATAATTTCATTGTTTCCTTTAGGATTTAGATTTTTACTTCTTTTCCTTATGCAGGTGTTCTGGCTAGAGCATTTGATCCTAGGTTGACTAGAAGTGGTGAGTGAGAACATACTTTAATGCTTTGTACCAGATCCTAGAGGAAAAGCATTAATTATGGTTTTGGCAAGGAGCTTGAATGTAAAACTTCTACTGCATTGAGGTCTCTTTCTGTCTGCTATTTTGTTGAGCATTTTTTTCCATGCATGGGTGCTGATCTCTGTCTCTTTGGCATGGGTGGATGCCCTTTTTCACATGTTTTTTTCTGCTCCTGTGAGGTCACATGGTCTCTTTCTGTTAGTGGCTGTATCACGTCCACTGACTTACATATTTACGTGTATTGAACTACCCTTGCATCCCAGGGATGAATCCCATTTACTTATAGTGTACAATCCTTTTCATGTGCTTTTGAATTTGACTTGCTAGGATTTTACTGAGGGTATTTGCATTTCTGTTCACTAGGAATATTGACCTGTAATTTTCTTTTCTTGTGAAGGTTGTGTGTGACTTTGGTATCTTAGTACTACAGACCTGATAAAATGAGTTGGAAGAGTTTAAGGTACTTTTAGTATTAATTCTTCTTTGACTATTTGGTAGAATATAACAAAATATATGCAGATCATTGTAGCATCCACCACCTCCAAAATTACTTCTACAACCACCACCTAAAGAGGAACGTGAGCTCTTGTCCACTGTGGGAATGTAAGCTGGTAGAGTCACTATGGAGAACAGTGAGGAGGTCCCTGAAAAACTAACATCCCATATGATCTAGCCACCTCACCCGGGCACATAGCCAATGAAAGTGAAATGTGGATCTCAATAGATACCTGCACTCAGTGTGCATTGCAGCATAATGCACCAAAGGCAAGATATGGAAGCCACCTACTTGCCTCTCTACCTATCTCACACATTTTCCTTATCCATTCATTTCATCTTTTAAAAATTAAAGGAAATTAAGCCATTTATAAAACATGGACAAACCTAGAAACTATAAGTAAAATAAATCAGACAGCCAGACAAATAATTATATGTGGAATCTTCACCAGTCAAACTCATAGGTGCAAAGGCTAGAATGTCAGTTATCAGGCTGAGGGAGAACGAAGGAAATGAAGAGGTGTGGGTCACAGAACACAAAGATGTTGGTGATGATTATGAACATGATTGCATTGTATTCTTGAACTTGTTTAAGAGTTGCTCTTTACAGTGTCTATGTAGAGTAAAACATCAAATTAGGCAACTTGAATATATACAGTTTCTGCATGTCAAAGGTATGTCAATACATTTGTTACAAAATGCAGTTACTACCAAAGTACAAGAATGTTCCTCGGTATTCATCATTTTCCCCTGTATACTTCTGCACACTCGATTTGATAATTAGCTCCAGTCTTGCTCTGATGTTTTTGCAGAGCTCTTTACTGCCTTGATTGCGTTCCTCTTCACAGCTGCAAATCATTCTTTGGTTCTGGTTAGACATTACATTAAGTTATTTACCTTTAGTAAGTTATTACCTCCTCTACATTGTACTTAAAAAGAAGATGACCTCCACAAATCAACTACTGTTTTAAGCATAACACAAAGTAGACATAAAACATGTCTACTTTTAGACAAAGAAAATCAAGTTATATGTTTGCCAAGTTTTGTGTTATATTTGGTAAAAATGAATATGATGTTTCTCTTGGCATATAGGTATAAACCACTTCTGAAAGAAATATAGATATTCAGCAATGTATTACAGTTATTTTTCTCAGTCTTATTTTTTTGGTCATATCCCAAGCTACTTGAGTATGTGAATAGGTTTAGATAGTCGAATATATCTTTTATGTAATCAAATCTAGGAAAGCTAAGCTACAAATCTATACTATGTAAGTGACCTGAATTACAAGGTAAGACACCTGGAATAAAGTCCCACTTTAACTGTTTGATCCCAGTGCATTGCTCTCACAAGCTAGGCGCTATTTCTTCACCTATAGCAAAGTAAGTGGACTGAATTCAATGAATCCTTTCACAGGTCTAGAGAGAGTTGTGAGAAAGAGCCATGTAAGGTCAGTGTTCACTTGCTCAGGGAGTACTAGCCGAGGAAGCAAGGTAGCAGGCACATGGTTTCATCACGTGAGGTTGGAGATAGACCAAGAAGTAGGAACATTATTCAAAGAGGTCCATAGTGTCATGGGTTGACATGGGACAAGGTAAAATTGTAAGATGATGATGAGTGTGGGGCAGAGGGGCATTTCCCCTTTTCTGCTAGGTTCCTCTAACATCAGAGGTTAGTGAGAGAAAAAGAACAAATTTAACTACATGCATATAGAAAATAGACATACGTATAAATTCCAAAGTAAATAGGGGAGGTTGAGGGTTTTCATCCTGAGCTAAGGAATGATCCCGTTAAGGGCATTGGTGTCAAGGAGAGAGGAGGACTTATAGCAGAACAGATATTCTGAAGCTAGATGTCCACCTTGCACGGACAGAGGCTTTTCCAGTAGAAAGGTCACTTCTGCAGATGGCTCTGAATCTGGGTAATCGTCCTTCTTCTAGGCTGTGAGGGTTGTGGTAAATTCTCTGATAGCCCTCAGGGCCTGATTGACCTTAGCTTGAAATAGGCCAAGTTGACACATCTTGGAAAAAGTCTAGGCTGGGCATGGGTGGTGGGTCCATCCTATGCTAGCTCAGACCAGCACATGGAGGGTGCTAAGCGATTCATGGTAGCAGCAATGGTGTGGTCTTGTGAAATACAGTCATGCCATTTCCAAATCTCTTTGTGCAATACTACATTTTATTTATTAATTTCCTTTGAAAGTTAATATACATCACTGAAAAATAAAGAACAACCTCAGGTAGGAACGTCTTGTTAATAGTTTGCATGGATCACATCTATCTCATAAAATCCTAGCACTGTTGTTATAATACTAATAAAGAAATGTTTAAATATCTGCTCCCTTAATTTGCATATGTGATTGACAGCTCATTAGAAATGATGAAAGCGTAATTATGAAAACAAATTTAGAAGAAAGGACAGAGTCTCAACTGGTGAGTTATTGCTAAGTGTATATTTTATTTCATATTATGGACTTGTTGTTATGGATATTAATTAGATTTTTTTCCTTCCAAGATTCCTCACACTAGGAAATCAGAACATGATGCAAACAAAACACAAGAAAAATTGTTAAGAAGGGTTCCCATGGCCTAGTGGAGGTCAGAGTCTCAGTTTCAATTTATCACCATGTCATCAAACGTAGGAAGTAGTATTGCTGATTTATTTAGCTAGAAAGACAGGAGTTCAGTTCAACAATAAATTTTAGTGTTGAGTTTTATGGTAAAGATTAGAGGTCTGACTAACCTAAAGGTCTTTTAACTTACCTGGGGACATTTCTCAGGTATCATCATTAACTTCAACAACTGTATCATACAGTAGATAATTTATTTACTTGTATATCATTTCATTTATATTTATTAAATACCAGTGACTCAAATTCCCAAAAGAAGTAAAAGAAAAAATAAAATGAATAAGTACAGGATAAGTTCGTAACATAAAATCAGTTCCTAAAATGAAAAAGAAGACCAGATACCATATAAGAGTCCATCTATGAACAGGACACTCACAGACAAATAAGAAAATTTGTTTTTATAGTTGAAGAATTAGTTTTTGTTTTGTTTGCAAATATTAAGAAAAATGCAAATTGAAACTACATTGAGGGAGACTTTTCACATCTGACAATGCTGGGTTAATAATTATTATCAGATATTTTACACTTTTGAAACATAAAATAACAACTAAGGAAAGGCCCTGGAGATGCCCGAACACAAGTAGAAAGTAAGAAGGCCCGAGCCTCCTGCCGAGCCCGAGCCTGGCTAGGGGCGCAGGGGTGGGAGGGCTTTTCTGATTCTGCACCTCCAGCTGAGATTAAGGCTCCTTGCATGTAATGAAATGGAAGTCTTGGACTTCCAGTTCAGCCAGATTAACTGTCTGCCTAAGAAGGAAACAAAAGGGAAATAATACAAAATAATAGTGTGGAAGGAGACGTGAGAGAATCTTGCAAATATATCCTTCACAAAGTCCAACAGACAATTTTAAATTATCTAAATTATTAGAAATTTAAATAATGACCTATACTTCAGAGACAAAACAAGAAATAAAGGTCAGTCCTGAACTGGCCCAGATGGTGGTTTTAAGGCAACTCTTATAGTTCTGTTCTAGAATGGTTAAAATAAAAGTCAAGTAAGTATTATTGGAAAAAAAAAAAGATACAAACAAAAATAAATGGGATTTTAGAACTGAAAAAAATGCAATATCTGAAAAATTTAAAAAGAAATGATCTCATGGAACGAACTGAAGATAGACATAATAGAAAAAAGTCAGTGATGTGTCAATGTCAGCTTAGCGGACGCGCCAGAGGGCTGGAGAGAAAGAGTATATGAATGGCTAAGAAAAAATTATTGAACAAATACTCCACCAATTCCCCAAAGTATTAAAAAATACAAGTCTAAAGTTTCAAGAAGCTGAGTGGAACCCTAAGGGAGATAAATTCAAACCTGGGAATGCCCTCTTGATGTTGTTAGAAATCAGAGTTAAAATTTGGAAGGACTGAGAGAAGGTGGGCGAGTTCCTCCAGGAGACCCGCGAGAGAAGGGCAGCACACTCTCATCAGGCAGGAGGCCAGAAGGCTGGAAACCATGGCTAAAGGACAAACAGACCCCCACAGTGACAAACATTGTCCATATTCTTTAACAAGGTGCAAGATAAAGATGTTTCAGAAAATGTAAAGCAGGTCCCTTGCTACCAGCAGGTATACTTTCTGAAATGGTAAAGGAAGTTTCAGCAAGCCAAATATTATTGTTAATTAATATATAAAAATTACTAAACTATTTTCAGTGTATTAAATGAAGATAAAGCAAACCAGAGGGGACCTCAAATTGTCATGAGAATTGGAATCCAGGCCTCCTGGTGGGGCAGCTGGTTGAGCATCACACCTTGAAGCATCTGAGGCACAATGCCCGGCAGGGAGGGACCCACAGGGCGCAGCAGACCTCGCCTGTCTCCCGCTGCTCCCCTCAGCAGTGTGTTTCAGTCGATCTGCCTGTTCTGCTCCCCACTCTGTCTCTGGTGGATCCTCTCATCTCCCGTGACTCTGGCCTGTACCCCAGCTCTTGGATGCATAAATAAATAAATCTTTAAAAAAAAAGAATTGGAATCCTACGAATAAATGGTGACCTAGAGTGTAGATCTGAAAGATGTTTTTTTCTCCTTCTCTCTTTAAAATACATACAAAGCTGAAAGCAGAAGAATAACTTTATCTTTTGGATTTATATTGTAGATCAGGGTAATTTATAAGACAAATTTAGTGTAAAGGAAAGGAGGAATAAGCCTGCCTTTCCATTGCACTGTTTTCTCATCTTTCATCGTCGTGTTTAGATGCTACCCAGCTATCGTATTCTCTTGGATAGACACTTAAAGCACCAGCAATGATAGCAAAAGAGAAAACTGACAAGTAGTTTAATAAAAACTATAGAAATAACTGAAAATAAGTACTGAAAGGAGAACATAGTATCCGCCCAAATGTTAAATAGCTTAACCACCTTGAGTAACCTAGGAATCAAAAAGGGAAAGCAATGGAAATTTGAAAACATTTTAAGTATATTTAAAATGAAAATAAAAGAACTAATTTTGTAAGATGTAGACTAAACAGTGTTCAGTGAGAAAAATACAACTTTTCATGGAAATGTTATAAAAAATAAACTATATAAAAGCAAAACTAAGATTCCTCTTTAAAATTCTGAATAAATATAATATACAGAAAAGGAAGAAATTCATAGATAGGACTAGAAAGTAGTAAAAGAGAAGTAGAAAAGAATTTTAAGAACGCCAGATTTTCAAATTTGAATGTTTTATTTAAAATCCCACCCAATGGGGCCTCCCTGGTGGTGCAGTGGGTTAAGCAACGCACTATGAAGCCAACCGCAGCCACTGCAGCACGAGTTCGATCCCTGCTGCCATCCAGGGAGGAGACCCACATGGCGCAGCAGACCTCTCCTGCTGTGCCCGTTGCTCCCCTCAGCAGTGTACTTCTGTTGATCTGCCTGTTCTGCTCCCTGCGCTCTGTGGTGAATCCTCTCACCTCCCCATACCTCTGGCCTGTACCCCAGTGCTTGTATGCATAAATAAATAAATCTTTAAAAAAAATAAAATCCCACCCAAAAATTCTCAGGTCCTTTTTTTGCTGGTGACTACATTCGAATACTAAAAACTAAATAAGTAAACAAATCCAGACAAACTCTTTTAGAAAATAATAGCAAACACTTTGCATCTTGCTTTATGAGGCAAATATAAACCTTATACCAAAATTTGACAAGTAATCATGCACACATGCTTATTAAAATTATATACTAATATCCTTCATGAATATATATGCAAAAATTCTTAACACAATATCAGCAAATAAAGTCTTACTATGTATGCTTAGCATTGAAGATGAAAAAGACATTCAGAACATCAACAATTAAAGGCAAACAGTTAAAATTAATCTTTTCCTTTGATAAATTCATTACAGTGAAATAACTCATTGATGAAGATTAGTTCTTTATGCAACAATTACAGATAATAAAAACATAATTAGATCTTGCCTTGTCACTTTGCCTTTTAGGCAACGAATATTAATGGATGAAATCATTAGATAAAATATTTATTTAAAAAAACAGTAGTTATCTACTCAGTAGAGTCACTTCATCTGAGATGAAGGGGCCACTTTCGTGTGAAGAATCCTCAAAACACTAAAAGTGGATCTGCCACATGACCCAGCGATTCCACTCTGAGGAATCTACCCAAAGTACAAAAACACTAATCCAAAAGGAAGCATGCATTCCTGTGTTTATAGCAGCACTATTTACATAGATGAGATATGAAAACAACCTAAATGCCCCAAAGCAGATCAATGAATCGGAAAGATGTGATCTCGCTACACAAAGGAGTACTACACAGCGATCAAAAGCAATAATCTCATGCCATTTTGTGGCAACATGGATGGAGTTGGAAAGGGTTATGCTAAACAAAATAAGTTAGAAGGAAAAAGTTAAATGTTGGATGGTATCGCTCATGTAGATTATGTAGAAACTGAACAAAGAGTTAGGAAAAAGACAAAACTTTCACGTTGACGAAAGATCTGAAGCACATAACGGGAGATGGGTAAAAACGAGAAAGAAGAGTACATATGCACGATGGAATACTACTCAGCAATCAGAAATGAAAAACTAGACTCATTCATGGGAACATGGATGGATCTGGAGGGGATTATGATTAGCGA
>JAGFMF010011709.1:2894515-2918194 GCA_019455555.1 Galemys pyrenaicus | reverse complement strand
TGATCTGCCTGTTCTGCTCCCTGCTCTCTGTGGTGAATCCTCTCACCCCTCCACACCTCTGGCCTGTACCCCAGTGCTTGTATGCATAAATAAATAAATTTAAAAAAAAAAATTAGCACAAACTGGGTAACTTAACACAACATATAGCAATTCTCTCCCAGTTCAGGGGACCAGAAATCTGAAATCCAGGCTGCAGGGTAGCCCCGGTGTCTCTGGAGGAGGATCTATTCTAGGACTGTCTGCAGGTGCCTGAGTCTGGGTTTGTAGATGCCTCATTGCAAACCTTCCTTCAGCCTTCAGTCCACTTCTCTGCGTGTCTGGTCCTCTCCTTTTTTCATCTGGCACCTGGCATTGGACTTAGAGCTCAACTTAAATCCAAGATGATATCATTTCAAGATCTTTAATTTCACCTGCAAAGAACCTTTCTCTAAATAAGGTCACCTTCACCAGCTATAGGAGTGAAGACTTAGTCACGGTGCCCTTGGTCCATTATCCAAGCTACTAGAGGTATGGGTCAAGGATTGCATGAGGTCCACGCATACGAAAATGTATGTGCTACTTCTCTGGCATTAACATATAAATCGGTTCCCTGAATTTTATCTGGTAAACCAGATCTAATGTTCTCAACTCAATACCTGACATGCAGTAGCAGCTAAACTGAATAGCTGAATAACTACCTATTATTTTAATTTTTCCCATAGAATTTAATTCCATAGTTTCCTAGCCACATAGCATTCATACATATTAACCGAAATGAAGATAGCTGATACCACACTGTTCTGGCACTTTCATGTTAATATTTTAGAAAAAACTAATAAAATTTAAGGTTTGGGCCATTCATTTTGCATGTAATAAACATTGGATTGCAACTTCTAATTGCTAGGCATTAACTATTCTGCTTTCAAGTAGATAGAAAGCCCTTGACTGGAATATCTGATAACTTGGTGAGAAAAATATGCTAATATCTACATTTAAAATACTTAAAATTTGGTTTAATTAATCAATCATTTATCCTGTCTCAATGTAACAAATAATTGAAACATAAGACAAATAATTTGGGCAAAAAGGGACAGCTCAGGAACAGGGTAAACCATTGTGTCTGTTCGCAGAATACATGCTGAACTGCAAATATCATCATTAAAAATTAGGGAAGGAAAGCATAGGGAAAGAGATGGGAATGTATGGATGTTCTAGACAGTTAAGAGTCGTGGTGTCTTAAAGCTGTCTCAGCCTTCTCTCATGTTTTTCCTTTGTGGGGTCTTCCCTAAGAATAACTGGGACATGCTGAGAAAGACAAAGCTGTTCAGTTCTTAGACACCTTCCCAGAGTCCCTGGTCTCTATTTTTTTTTTATGATTTATTTTATTTATTTATGCATACAAGAGCTGTGGTACAGGTCAGAGGTGCGGGGGTGAGAGGGTTCACCAGAGACAGAGCAGTGAGCAAGACAGGCAGATCCACTGAAACACACTGCTGAGGGGAGCAGCAGGGAGACTGGAGAGGTCTGCTGTGCCATGTGGGTCAGCTCTTTGGCTGGGGATTGAACTTATGCTGCAGTGGCTGGAGATAGCTTCAAAGTGCTGAGACTTAGCCCCTTGCACTACCAAGGAAGCCCTCACTGGTCTCTTTCTGAGCAAGAACGTTAATTCTTATGTTATCATGTTTACACCAAACTAAAACTGTACCCTTCTTCCTTGAATCCTATTAAAATGGCAAATAATCGGTGTTTTTCCAGACTGACAAGATGGTGGGGCCGCTCTTGATTTTACTCTGCTGCTGCTTTATATAGACTCATTACTCAGATGTCACAGCGTCCCCGGTGCTCTCTTGTACAGTTGGAGCTTTAATTTAAAACACCTCTGTGTATATGTACACATTTTATGTCAAAACATTAGAAAAAGCTAGCCGGCCGTCAGAACGAGTTCAGGTGTGGTGAAACGCAGATCTGCACAAAATAATGCATCGTATTTTTTTAACAGCATGGTCAAGCAATAGAAATTTAAATCAAATAAGTAGGAAATCACATTCTCTGTGAGTGAGATCATTTGAATCTTGTAGTTTCTTAATATCAAATGAAGAAAATACAGATGTTTCCTGGTGTATATGCACGTGTGTGTGTGTGTGTGTGTGTGTATACCTCAGATCTAGATCCTCATGTGATAAATAAAATAAATATGTATGTGTCTGTCATTTAAATCTCCTTCCCAGTTCATAAAAGTGTCTTGTGTCAAATACTTACAATTCTGTTTTACCGTTCACCCCACTCATTATGAAAAATAATTGACTCGCACATATGCAGGTCTTCCCAAGAAGCTTGTCTAGCCCGTCATCCTATATTGAAACTGAGAAAAGAAATAGACAGCAAAAAGCAGCTACATACACACACCTTAGACTTAGACCAAATTCTTGCATTCAACACAGCAAAATAAAGTAGCAGAAAACCTAGTGAAAATCTTCACTCCTCTGAGGAGAAAGCCATTTCTTCCACTTTTCAGTCTTGCTCAAATGTCATCTCTTTTGGGGACCGACCCCCAGGGTCCAAGTTGCTCTGTCCTGGCACGTGGGTCTTGCAGCCGAGGTCAGGGCACTGGGCTCTCCCCCCACCCTGGCCGGCCTTGCTCCCCTGAGGTGGCCTGGCTGTGCTCTGGGCCTCTGTATGCTGTTGCCTGTATTTCCCCAGACCTGGGCCTGCTGTCTGGGTGCGGTGCCCTGCGGGCGATGCAGAGTTGGTTAACAGTTTCCTTCTCTCATAACAAATCGGGCAGTGCGCCTCTCCCTGACCTCCTGCCGACCTGCGCAATCCAGTATTCCTGGACCTACAGGTTTGTGTCTTCTGCAGGTTTGTTGAATTTTCTCAGGCTCCAGCTAGCAAGGTCTGTCTCTCCAAAAAGCACTATTTTTTTTAAATATATGAGTATGTATGTATACAGAGAGTGAGAAGAGAGAGTATGTGTGTGTGAGAGGTGTGTGTGTGAGAGAGGAGAGTGTGTGTGTGAGAGAAAGAGAGAGAGAGGTGTGTGTGAGAGAGAAGACAGAGAGAGAGTGAGAAACAAAGAGAGAGAGCAAGACAGAGAGAAGAGTGTGTGTGTGAGAGAGAGAAGAGTGTGTATGTGAAAGAGAGAAAGGTGTGAGAGAGACAAGGCAGAGAGAGAGTGAGAAAGAGAGAGAAAGAGTGAGGTGTGGGGGGAGAGAGAGAGGGAAAGAGAGAGAAAGAGAGAGAGAGAGAGCATATATGCTGATATTCCCCAGGGAAGCAGGGAACAGGGATCTTAAGTGAGCTAACCTCAGGCTGAGCGGAGTTTACTCTCGTGCTCGCTACTCAAAATGAAAGCCATGGCACTTGGTGCAGGTGGGGACTTCTCCATGCAGAAGCATATGAACTTCTTTTCTTGCAAAGCTTTACCGAGTACAGTTGAGCTAAAATAAACAGAACAGTTGTGAACTGAGCAACTGGGTTAGCTTGACACAGGGATCCACTTGTGGAACCATCACTGTGTTCGCAGCCTGAGCTTTGGTGGCTCCCTGAGGTTTCCTGGCCCTGCATGTGTGCGTACATAGACTTCTTTTTTATGCACACAGAGCTGGGGTACAGGCCAGAGGCATGAGGGTAAGAGGATTCACCAGAGACAGAGCGGGGAGCAGAACAGGCAGATCTACTGAAACACACTGCTGAGGAGAGCAGGGGGAGACAGGAGAGGTCTGCTGCACCCTGTGGGTCCCCTCCCTGGCCAGGGATTGGACTCATGCTACAGTGGCTGCAGAAGCCCCACAGTGCGGCGCTCAACCCCTTGCACCACCAGGGAGGACCTGCACATGCATAGACTTCTAACATGAAGTGTGTATCTCTGGGACTGCGGCTAGAATCAAAGCCCAGACAGACCCGTCCGCACCACCATGCACTTGGGCACACTTTGCTTCTCCGTGCTACACAAGGCGCGTGTTCTCAGTGCAGAGTCATCAGCAAGAGACTCCAGAATGACCTCGACGGTCGAGGTGGTGTACCTGACCTCAACACTGTGACTCTATGGACCCACCGTGTCTTAATTCTATCAAAAGTACAACAAAGCTAGAGTCAAAGTAACTTCATATGTCTTACAGATTTTAGCGTACAACGACTGTGTCACGTCCCCCTCCTTCCTCTGCTGTTTTCTGTTCCTCAGTCAACACTCGGACCGGAGAGCCCCTCCCCTTGGGAGGGCTTTGACTGCCCCCTTTCCCAGCTCCTTAGCCCCCTCATGCCTCTGGCCTGTACCCCAGCTCTGTGTGCATAAAAAAGAAGTCTATGTACGCACACATGCAGGGCCAGGAAACCTCAGGGAGCCACCAAAGCTCAGCTGCGATCGCTCTCTTTAGCACGTCTCCCTCGTCTTCCTCTTCCCACTAACAAAGGGCATTGTTGCCACTGCGTGCATGCTTGCTTGTGACTCGAGGCCAGTTCTCCACGGTGGGGCTCTGTCAGCTCCCCCTTCTGTCTTTGGTGGTTAGTAGAGTCGTGTGCAGAGAACAGCATCACTGGTGCAAGTGTGAACACGTGTGCAACTGGTGCAGTCTGTCCAGAGAAAGCACCCGGTGCAAGGAGTGGGGTGCAGTCCCCCAAGGGGGCATTCCCCAAGTAGAAATGCTGTGGCAACAGGTTTGCAGAGACCAGAAAAAGAATATTGTTGTTTTCAAATCCCTCAAACAATATCCCTCTAGAATCTTTCACATATTTCTTACTAATAGTTCTAATCATCATAGTTTGTATTCATTTAAATATTGCCAAATCCTAAGTTAGGTCAAATCTTGCCTTTTCCACTAACTCATGAAATGTCCTGGTTGCTAGTTATTACTTGAATAATTCCTGAAGTTTTTACGTCATCTTACAAGATAACCGACCAACTAAACCAAAAGTGATAGTATAAGCATTTAGATGAAAACCAACCAGATGAAGAAACTGTCCAATAACAACAGAACACAGCACAGGAGGAAAGAACGGGAATTATTTTGGTTGAAAGCGCTTATACTATACAGCACCAGGTGACATTTTGATATAACATAGCAAAGTTTGCATGTACATTACCAGATAGTTAACATGATGTATAAAATAATTTTAAAACATTAAATAGCTACAGTAGGAAAGAAAGGAATTTTCAAGCCCCTAATGTAAGCTTTCACCTTGAAAAGCAAAATGAAGAGTGAATTAAACTCAGAACCAACAGAAGAAAGGAAATAATAAAGACGAGACGGCAAGTCCGTAAAAACGAAAACAGAAAAATTACCAAGGAAACTCCATGAAATCAGTACCTTTTAGGAAAAAATGAAATCGACAAATCAAATCATTAGCTGACTTAAGAAGAAAAGCAATAAGACCCTCGTCATCAGCCTCAACAATGAAAGAACAATGATAAGGAACTCCTTGGCTCCAAGAGGCTCATCAAGTATTATGGAGACACTCGTTTTAGGCGTTTGAAATGTAGAAAATAGGTCTGTTCTTGAAAGACCGGCACTGCCAATCGCAAATCTCGCTGAGGAAGAAAGAGCCAACCACAGGAAAGGCGCTGTGCGCGACAGAGGAGCCGAGCTTGTCAGTCAGTCCTTCCCAGCAGGGAAGCTCTTCCAGCAGGGAAAGGTGGGAGAGGCTTCGCTGGCAAATCTGACCACCCATTCGTCAGCTACCCGCTCTGAGGCCTCCAGGGTGAGTCTGAGACGCAGCCAGCAAGGAGAGACCACAGGCCAGATGGTGAAGACTCTGCGGGTGCAGGTGCGCGTGTGGTGAGAGGGAGCTTGGGCGTGTGGCGGAGGGGCGACCCCGCCTGCCCGCCGGAAGTCAGGACTGGACACTCCCGGCTCGCCCGGCAGCCTGAACAGGCGCATCCCTCTCTCAGGCGTGTCCTCGGCAGCCGCTGGCCCTGTGCAGACCTCGGGCAGAATGTGCACCCCGAGGAGCAGAGGGCGGTGAGGGTCCCAGCGGCCTAGCCCCAAGTCACTGGAAGAAACACTAGCAGTTTTACAGTCATCAAATGGTCCGATGTGTCAAGCGTTTTAAAAATGTGCTGCTCGGTAACTATGAGAGCGAGCGGGGCTGTCAGCGCCTTCATTTAACTGTGTCCTTACAAATTTGTCTGCAGGTTGGACAAATATGACTTAATCCCACGGGGAGGGGGGCGGGTGTTATTAGCACTCGCTCAACACTGTCAGGATTATCCCCTGGGTAAGGAATTATATGCTGTGCAGCCCAATCAATTTCAAGTCTGTATCTGCTCTGTTGGTTTCTTAATTTAGTAGGAACATTGTTTTTACCCCACAATGTGCTCCATCTAAGTTGTTTTTATGTTGTCACTATAAAAGCCATGATTTGTGTCTCCCTTTTAAAAATGTGCTATGACTTTACAGAACACTCATATTAAAGTCATATTTATGTTCACCCCTGACATAATGAACTTCCCTCCGACTTACTTAGACGCCATGAGTCAGATGCAGAAAGAAATAGAACCGATATTCGATTAACAAGAGCATCTAATGATCCACATGTAAACCAAACCCATCACTCTGATGTCTACAGAGATTTTCTCTCCTAGTGCAATCCAAAAGATCAACATTTCTTTTTAATTTCTTTTTTACTCTTTCCATATTGCACAAAGAAACTCGAAATAGAAAATTAAACAGTGGAATTTTAAACAATAGACATTTAATTCTCATTTAAAGCCCTGTTCCACTCTCTGATGGGTAGAAACAAATTGCCTCCAGCACAGACTTGGTAAATCACATTTTATGTCTAAGTGGATCTGAGCCAGTTTGATGTGTTTTGGGCTTTATGTGGTCAGCAATATTACTTTTGATTCCCAGGGTGGAAGGTAAAAACCCTCAACTATTTGTCAGCGTTTCATATCCATTATCCCCTTCATTGAGAAAAAAAAATATATGGACTGACATCGTTGGGAAAAGTTGAGCTCTTTGATGCTGGGAGGGTTTTTTGAGATTAGCACACCATGAAACAGATAGTCACACACATATGAATGACAGGCCACCGTGGAGACCATCCGGTGACAGGGACTAAGAAACTGACTGTTCTGTGACGGTGTTTTGGGGTTCACAGGTCTTATGGTGTCTCACAGCTATCAGCTCTGCAGTGTAACACATAAAGCCATAGACACGCCATAAACTCTTGTTTAAGGGCATTAAACTTGCAACTAGTCAATGAGTAAGTTCCAGAGATCTAGTGCAGCATGGGGATCACAGACAGCGTGTTGCTTTAGAATCTTCAAAGCTGCTAAGAGACTAGATCTTACCTGTTCTCGGCACAAAAAAGAAATGACAATCACGTGCGATGACGGAGGCGTTGGCAGGGACCTCACCGCCATACACGAGTGCATCAAACCAACACTTTGTGTGCCTTAACCATGCATGATGCTACATGTCAATTACATCTAATTAAGGAAACTTCTAAGAGAGAGCAGAGAGGTGCCCTAGTAAAACTTTATTTATGGGCAGGGAAATGCTCCCGGGTCATTGTTTTGGATCACGAGAAGGCATTCTGTTGCTGTTTTGCAGCCATCCAAAAAGACAAGGCAGTCTTAGTTTGCAGCCTCTACTGCATTCTTCAGCAGGCCAGATGTGGGCCAAGGGGGGCGGTTGGCTGACCCCTTTGCTGTGAACGTTCCGAAGCAGATATCTACCTCACAGCTGTCCTGTTTGGGGGAGTCAGGGTGGGTGGTTGTCACGTGGAGTCCGATGCTGACGGCATTGCCCAGGAAGGGCCTGGGGGCGAGGAAGGTGAACTCTGAGCAACAAGCTGTGGCGGTTGTCAGAGAAATGACCCTTTGGGACCCAGCAGTTTGGGGCCCCTCGGCGACATCGCTATAAACCACGACATTCTCGTGCTCGGCAAGGGTGGGGAGAGGCCGCTCCCGACCAACTGGCAGGTATGGAGCGTGGACTTAAGGGAGTTGGGCAGGTGGCTGAGGACCAGGCGCGGGGGTGTGCCGCAGTCGTGCTGCTGAGGGAATGGTCTGTTTGACCTCTTTGTGTCTCTGGCAAACCCCAGGGAGCTTCATCTCGGGGGTGGGGGGGCCCCACTGCTCGGTGGCCAGAGCACACCCACAGGTGTTGCTGCTCTGGGAGCTTTTCGGTCTGCTCCATGGAGTTTATGGCTCATCCTGTGACTGCGTCTACATGCTCCCGTGATTAGCCTGGGGGTCTCGCGGGAGGTGGTGCGCTCCTGCTTCGTGAGAGCCCCTAAGAGATGGCGCCCGGCAGCAGGGTACCAGCTCTCATCTGCCCCACTCCAGGGCCCAGGGCAGTGCTGGGCGCAAGCTGAGGGCACCGCAAGTGTCTGCTGGGTGAAGCCCAATCCCAGACAGACATGACTTCACACTCTGCCTTTGTCACGGACTGTTTTATTACCTGCATTTCATTCTTCTTTATGGGCTTCATAATTGCCATTTTAATGGCGGCATAAAAGTCCATCAAGTTCATGTGTCATAATTTGCTGTATTATTTCCACTTTGTATATTGAAGTTATCACCACAGATTTACTCTTCATTAAATATTTAATTAGATATTGCTTTGTCTTTTTTAATTTTGAAGGCTTGCAGGCATGGTTTAAATTAGTCGTATCTCTTAAAAAAAGTCTATAATGAAATTTGACTTTTCCATAAATATATTTCTTGTCAAAGAAATATTAAATATTATAAATGAGAATATAGGTATATAAGCAGGTTATAATTATGCAAATAAATCTCCAATGGTATGCGAATATATAAAATAAATTGCAGATAAGAATATTTAACTATGTAAGTGAATCTTAGAGATGGTTATTATTTAATTGTGAAAAGAAAGAGTTTATACTCAGGTTGAAAAAATCTGAAGCAAAAGGTTCAGTCTTGCGACCTCTATGAAGATAAAAGTGTCCCAAGAGAGTGTGTTAGCACACAGGTCCCCTGCATTATAACCTGGAATCAAGGGGTCAGCTGAGGGACATAGAATTTTCTAAAACTTTCCTAAGCAGTTTAATCCAAGTATGATCGGTAAGAAGTTTAAATTTCAAAAGTATTACCGTTTATTTTTAAGCAGTTTTTTACTGAGGGAGAATTTGTATATAATAAACCACACCCAGTGTACTGGAGATGTACAGTTTATGGATGTGTGTGTATGACACAGGACTGACCCAACCGCCCACTTTCATGTGTTATGTGACTGTGCACACAGCTACACACCCACACGTGGAGCCACTGTCACAATCAAGACTGAACACCACCACCCCTGAAATTCTCCTGGTGTCTTTTCTCATTCTCTCCCTCCGACCCCTCTTGTGTCCTGGCATAACTGCTCACTCATATGGAAGACTTTGCTTTTTCTAGAATGTTATATAAATGGTGTTGTACAATGTGCATTCCTTTTTCTGGCTCGCTGTGTGCCAGCAATTATGATCAATGTTGTTTTCTATGTCACCTGTCACGTTTTAAAGTAACAGTATTTACATGGCGCATGTATGACAAGAGACAGGTTTGACATTCTGCTAGGAAACTCAGGATTTTGGGTTTTTTTTTTTTTGATTGCTGCTTTATTTTTTTTTAAGATTTATTTATTTATGCGTACAAGAACTGGGGTACAGGCCAGAGATGCAGGGATGCGCTCACCAGATTCAGAGTGGGGAACAGAACAGGCAGATCGACTGAGATACGCACTCAGGGAGCCCTGAATTCCTGCCTGTTTTCTGTCCTGCACTGGGAGAATGTGGGACTGGCCTGAGAACAGGCGCCTTCACTCCAGCACTTCTCCCAACACCCTGCATCTGGTCCTGCAGAGCTCATTTGTGTGGATTTGAATGAAAGTGATGAGGAAAGAGCTTAGAGGGGCAGAGAGAGAGCTGCTCCACAGTGGGTTCCCAGCAGAAACGTTACATTGAAGAAACATCAACCACGTTGGCTGGTCTCCATTTCCTGCGAGCCTGGAAACACACTCAAAAGTCGGCCCAAAGCAGGTGCCAACACCTACTTACTGAGGTCTCAGTCCAGGACCCTGGCTATCCTCCAACTACATTTTTTCTTAATGTCTCCAATATCAACATTTAAAAAGAATTGAAAATTAGAACTTTTGAGACCCCGAGAATATGTTTACAAAGCCAGCTTTCAGAAATAGAGCTGAGGAGAAAACAGACCTGAGTAAGTTTAAAGCTCAAAGCTCAGGGCCTCCCTGGTGGGCAGGGAGTTAAGTCTCAGCGCTATCCAGCCATAGGCAGCCCCTGCAGTATGAGTTCCAGCCTGGGAGGGACCCACAGGGCACAGCAGACCTCTCCTGTCTACCCCGCTGCTCCCCTCAGCAGTGGATTTCAGTAGATCTGCCTGTGCTGCTCCCCGCTCTGTCTCTGGTGACTCCTCTCACCCCAACACTCTGGCCTGCACCCCAGCTATTGTATTCAAAGCCAAGTTCTAGCATTTCCTCCTAGATAAGCACATCAGCTTTTTCTGAATTCCAGTCACCTTGTTTGTGAAATATCAGTAGAACCACTTCTCAGGGCTGTTGTGAAGACAGTGAAAACAGGAGCTCTGCTAAGCCCCAGGCAGAACATTGTGTTCGTTGTCTCTGTGAGTAGGTGTCCCTGGGTCCAGTGAGAAATTAGGTGCTTGAATTTGCAGACACTGGTGAGGGCCATCATGGTACTTGAAGCTTGACTTCAGTGAGCTCTTTCGGTCTCCTCTTCTGACCTGTCCTTGGCAAATCTACAACTGTGGCCCTCAAGAGAGAGGCCTGAGGTCCAGGTCACCCCTCATCAAAGACCAGCCATGCAGCCTCAAGCCATCCCATCCCCGCTGTCTGCCTCTCCTCCCAGGGAGTGACGACTCTTCATTCTGGGAGTCTGACTAGAGGTGCCCTTATTCAAAAGTCCCAGAAAGCGACATAAAAGAATGCTGAGAATCTACAAGACACAACTAGGTGTCTTGTAGAGGCAAGAAGCAGATATTGCCACGTCTGGGTACAGGTAGGATTTAGAGGAGCCGGGCTTGGGGGCAGGTAAGGGAAAGAGTAGTAGGGGTTACGGGAAGTCTGATCCAATCCTTTCAGACTCAGTGGTGAGGGTCAAGTACCAAGTACAGGCCCTCTCAGCATACGCGCTCCTCCAACGGCCACGTGGCCCAGGTGTTTCCTGTGTCCCGCTTGTGTGGGGTGTTCAGTGTGGGCAGCACCTGTTGAGGGGATGGGAAGAAGGAGGTCAGTCCAAGGCCGAGGGCACTAGGATGTCGGGGAAGGAACTTGCTCAGGCAGGTCCTCGGGACTTGGGTTTCTCTCCCTCTGCGGATGACGCACGCTGGGCTGGCTTTGGCGGGAGGTAGTCCTTGGAGCACACTTCGATGCAAGATTTGGCTATGAAATTAAAACAGCAGAGTTAGATTTGGAGTGAGGAGAGAGGAGAAAAAGTGACAGATGCAGAGATGCAAGGAAACAGCTGCTGGAAGCCCAACACTGGGCCTTTGGCTGTAGGAAGCAGAAGCCAGAGTGGGACTCCTGCGGGTTTGTCCTGCACAGAGGGGACTGTGCGAGGGAAACACCGTAGAACTGTGAGCGGCCAGCAGACACCAGCAAGCTGAATGTAAAGTCACCGTGTGCCTGTTCAGGGATTAAAACACCTTTTTTTCTCATATCCAGTGTCTTTTCTAATGAAGATACATTAAAAAATGATATAAGAAGAAATAATCAAATGAACTCTGGACTTCCAGAATCAACCAAGACAGCGCTTTCTCAACTGTAGCCAGAGCTGTTTCCATCTCCTTGTTCTAGTAACACAAGTCAGGGTCATTTGAGCCCCCTTTTCTTTCCGTCTGTCCATCTGTCCATCCTTCCATCCATCCTTCCATCCATCCATCCATTTCTCAATCGATTGATCAGTTCTAATAATTCTATTCTGAAAACATTTAAGAAGGCCTGACTAACAGACATCACTGTAGACTCCTGGATTCCTAGTTTTAGTCCTGGCCCCCATTTCCTGTCTCTGTGTCTGAACACATTGCTAACTCTTCTGGAAAACTCTCTGATCATCAGAATGAATCCAACATTATGTGCCTCATCAGTTTGCTGCGCGCACTGCTTCGGAGGGTGTAGTACAGTGACTAGCGTGCAGTACTTCTGTAAATGGGTGTTATGTGTAAATGGAAATGACAAGAAGGCATGAAGTCTCCCATTTCCTCAGTTACTTTGATTCCGAGAATTTGCATGAGCTATGAGATTATCTTCCCAAAGGTCAATTAGGAAATTTAAACTCTCTATACCTTCCTGGACTATTTGCCAAAGAGTCTGTTAATGACACCACCTAAAATGACCCTGAGTTTTATGAATTGCAACCCAACTCAAAACAATACAGCATCAGGGTGATAAAAACCTTTTCTTCGGTGGGAATTAAATTATGATGTCAATGACGGGATACCTTCAGCAGAGATGAGTCCCGGGCCCATTCTTGTGCTTCTTGTCAGACACTTGTTTTTCAGTTCCGGCCCAGTCCATTCATCACAGTGGGAGGTCTGGACCGCCGGGTTATGAGAAGGGACCCCGATGCGGCTTCCTGCATTCCCACCCCATCATTCCTCCTCCGTGGTGCTGTAACACTGGACAAGTGGGCCTGCCTTTGGTGTAAACGAACATCCCTGTGCTCCCTCCGCCAGTTTGTGTGGGTAATAGATGTCTCTTTTTCTTCTCTGTAAAGATGTTTGCAGTAGCATTGTGCATCCTGTAGAAGACACCACTTGGCGTAAGTTTCCCCCAAAGATGGCCTATATCTCTGAGACTGGCAAAGATAAGATCCGTGGAAAATAGTTATTGAATGAATGATGTGGTTTGCGCTTGAAAATAGTAACGACACGGTACAAAGCAGTAGCTGCAGGCGAGTGCATGGACGGAACCGCGTTGTTACAGCGTGGCAATGCCGGCAAGGCCGCTGGCGGGCCTTCGTGGTGAGCGCTGAGATGTGGCCAGGCTCTGTCTGAGGCCTTCCAGTCACTCAGCCATGTCTGCGCCGCAACAATCTGTAAGCAGCTCCACCTTCTCTCTTTCGAGATAAGGACTCTGATGCAAAGGAAACCCCGGCCCCCTCTGAGACCACCCAGCTGTGAGGGAGGCGGTTCAGATCCAAATAAAGGCCACCTCAGTTTTCTGAGGTTTCTAAAATGTCCAAAGGTCCAGTTAGCATCGGGGGGCAGATTCATTTTCTATTGGTGTGTTGTTTCCAACGAGGAGACTGGACTCTCACCTCTACGACACTATCGGACTGTACCCCTACATTTCTGTAACCCCCATCCTCCTAGCCTCACACACAACTCTGCGCCCCTCTCGCCTGCTCCCCCGCCATGCTGCCCCACTGGCCATGATGATGGCCTCTGGCCCACCCGACCCAGACGGCGCGACAGTGGGCTGTGCCGCAGACCCCCTCCTGCGCTCTGCGTGTGCCCCACCTCCAGGGGAAATCAGCTCTAGTCAAGGGAATAATTAGTCGCTGATTACTGCTGATCTATTAATTGGGAAGCGCTGGCAGCCCTGTTCAGAGTGATCTGAATAATGAACTCAGAGTCACTTTAATCAGGGATTCGTGATGCTTCTAGGAGAGGGTGGAAGCCGGATACTCTTCCGGGGCACCTTCCTCCCGCCTCGCGGTGGTCATAGGACACGCCTGTCCGGGGCCCTAACTCAGCCGCCGCCACGGCCTCGCGCTCACCTGGTGCCACCGCGGTCGGCAGCGCTGCGGGCGTTTCATCCGCTGGGCCCTGGAGTCTGCTCACCACCTGCACCGAGGAAACCCAGCGGGCGTGGACCGATGACGACGGCAGTGCTGTAAGCTTCCGTTATGCATTTTATCCAAGCAGGCACAGGTGTGCCCACCTTTTGAGAAGATGAGATGGATCGCAAGAACACACATCACGTCACGGCTGTGGCCACATACAAGAAAGTAGCAAAAGGTGCTTGCTCGTGTCCCTGTGTATAAATACGTCTTGGTGATGGGACTGAGCGCCATGAAAGGGCGGGTTGTTGCGTGAAAGACAGAATGAATCAATTCAGGGACGGCCGTGAGTGTGTCCTCTCTGGCTACCACAATATTAATTACATCTGATGATCTGCCCCCCCTTCTTTTTTTGCCTAGAAGAATGGGGTGTAGACCAAAGAGG
Organism: Galemys pyrenaicus; assembly: GCA_019455555.1. Lineage (NCBI taxonomy): Eukaryota > Metazoa > Chordata > Mammalia > Eulipotyphla > Talpidae > Galemys > Galemys pyrenaicus. Next base: position 2,904,066 of record JAGFMF010011709.1, on the reverse strand, counting down.
GGTGAGAGAGGATTCACCAGAGACTGAGTGGGGAGCAGAACAGGCAGATCCACTGAAATGCACTGCTGAGGGGGTAGCGGGGAGGCGGGAGAGGTCTGCTGCGCTGCAGACTCCACAGTGCGGTGCTCAACCCGCTGTGCCCCCAGGGAGGCCCTCCTGTCCCTTTCTTAATGAAACACATGCATGTTCTCAGTTTATTACAGGTGTTGAGAACACATTACTTATTTAATGTTTATTCTGCTCTGAGGAAGCCTCATCTACAGCTTTGTTCTGAACTTCGTAGTTGCTAGTGCTGTTTCTCGATGAAGCAGACATGTGGAGATGCTTCTGTGCAGACCTGTGCTAAGTTGTCTTACACTTGTTGACTCGCGAAGGAGAAGCTGGCCCGCTAATACTGTGGCAATGGTTTCATCCTCATTCAGCCTCTTTACAGTTGCAAAATAAACATCTTAAAAATGCCATCTCATAGACTGCCTTTCCTCCTTGCAACTAAACACACTTGTGCACCATTTAGTGACCACAATGGGTCAAAGACCACATGTCTTCTTACTATTATTATTCGTTTTGGCAGGGGAAGGATGCAGATATAAATCTTTAACTACTGAGGCAACACTGTGATCTAGAGGTGTCGGATCACACCTCTTCAGATGCACGTGGCCAACCACACCCAACACCCAACACCCAACACCACATTTCAGTGTAATTTGATTTGTGTCTTATGCAAAGCAAACACCCCAACTGGAGCTCCCCTGCAGGCCACTCTCCACTTCGCTGCTGTGATACAGCGCGGCTTTGTGGTGCCAGAGTCTTGTGGCTGCTGGTGGGTGCTTCGGGCTGCAGTCTGTGATGCCTCAGGCAGTGGCCTGGGCGGGTCACTGGACACGGGCCATTCCCGGACAGCACGTCCCCAAGCCACTACTAGAGGGCCAGTCTCCTGTCCCGAGTCCCTCCCTGCTTAAGTTAGGCCCATGCCAAAGGTGAGTGGACTGCACTCAACAGCATGCCTGCTTTCTCCTGCATCCCTCGGCCATGAGCCCACGCCCTTCGCACCGCTGTGTCTTGCTGCTTCCAAACCACACCCCCCGTGCAGAGTGTGCTCTGGAAGTTCTCTTGTCTGCATCAGATGGGTGTTCCTGGAAAAAAGCATCGCGATGTTCTTTCTGAACATTTGTGTTAGGGCGAGGCATTCATATGCTTGTTCTGGAAGGTTCTTTACCCACTGAGGAGTTCACGTATCCAAGGTATGATGAGATCCACAGAGAGTATGTTCATAGCCATCACCAGTTTAATTCTAGTGGCTTCATGATCTGTCACCATTGAAAACTAGCCCTTTTTTAACGCTCTATTACTGGTGGACGTTTTGGTCTTTTTTGATTTTAAGAAAACAGGAAACCAGTAAATTTTTTAAAATATTACTAGGGCCTCCCTGGTGGTGCAGTGTATTGAGTGCTACACTGTGAAGCATCTGCGGCACAGCAGTGCAAGTTCCATCCCCGGCCAGGGAGGGGACCCACATGGCGCAGCAGACCTCTCCTGTCTCGCCTGGTGCTCACCTCAGCATTGTATTTCATCCAATCTGCCTTTTCTGCTCCCCACTCTGTCTCTGGTGAATTGTTTCACCTCCCGCAACTCTAACCTCTACCCCAGCCTTGTTCACACAAATAAATAATAAAACCTTCAAATAAATAAACAAATAAATTACTAGTCATCATTTTAATTATGGTCCCTTTAGAATACAACCCTATTAAATGTATAGGTTCAGAATGTAACCTCTAATTGATTTAAGAATAAATTCACTTACCTGAGTCATATCCCTCAAACTTAACAATGACTCTGTAGTGAGAGAGAAATATATTAATCTCTAAATTGCACAATTTTATTGCAAATCTTCTCCACAAGCCTCTTCTCTCCCTGTGTAGTCTTGTTCCCTGGCAACAAATCCCGGGGTAAAGATATTGGAGAAAAACACTTCTATTCAAAAATACCACTTGGTTTCAGTGAAGGTAAAATCTTTTGTTACCAAGAGAATGTCTCCCGCACTTCTCCCTCTGTTCTCTATCATAAATGGCTATAGAAAATAAATGGGAGCCATTTTTATACTTTCAATGCAGAGGCCAGTTTTTCTGTCATTTTCTATATAAAAAGTATCTGTTATTTGTGATGCACTTCAGATCAGATCTTGCCATCTTGAATGAATTAATTTTAACCCATAGTACTGTTGTTTCGACCGTGTTGGGTGCCGGGCTTCGCGGAGACAAAGGTGGGCGGAATCAGAGGTTGGGTGGACAGTTGAGCCATTAGTCATGTCAGGGCTGGACTCCAGACAGTGGTTGGTTGCTCATTTTTACGCAGATTACTACTGAAGGAATCAAGAACCCTAAGACGATGTATTGAAAAAGAACACAGAGAGAAAGAGGAAGAGAGAGACTGAGGGTGGAGGAGAGAACAAGGTGTTTAATCAATCAATGACCCTTCGCTGACACGTTGACATGTGCCCAGCAAGCCTGGGCATGCGGCCGGGGCTTGGGCCACAGGGGCTGGAGGTGCTTGACTAAGCTCGTTTGGGGTCTTCCTTTCAGACTGCTCCTAGCTTCTTTGCCTCATAGTCTGTCAACAGGTCACTGCTTCCCAGAAATGCTGTCACCAAGCCTCCCCTCGGAGCCTGAAGGAGCGACCCTCCCTTTGCCGGGTCACTCTTAACCAAAGGGCTAAGAGACGGAATGTTCTCAAGTCGGAGCTCTGCTTCTCATAGCCAGCTTCCCTAAGATAACACTGGAAGCAGCTGTGCTTTATTCCCTCCCGTTCACAGCTGACGCCTCTGCTTCATAGAGCCTTTGTGCCCCCAGGAAGTTATGTCTTGGCTGAACTTCTGGAACACACAGGCAGATTCTGCCCTGAGGTTCCCCGGGTGGCGGTGGGGCGGGCGAGGGGCCACCTGGCAGGCACAGACACAGAAGACCGAAGCAGAGTGTCCTGGGGAGGTAGCAGAGCTCCTTGGCGTGCAGCTCTGTAGAGAAGGGGTGGGAAAACCTGGCTGGGGGAGAGGAGGTATGAGGACTGGGAGAACAGGGGAGCGCCACGTGCTGGTGGGGGATGCAGACAGCTGGGTCAGATGAGCTGCACTTCCCAGTGGATGAAGAGCAAATGCTGTTAAGACACTTTCTTTCCTTTTCTTTTCATCTGTTTTCCCTTCCCTTGAGTATTTCGCTACTTAAGAAGCCTCTTCCTGATTGCCATTGTTTTGCTATCTTTCTGGCTGCAAAGCTTTGGTAGTTCCCAGTCCAAACATAATCAGAAATTTATTTGATTTAAACTCCAATTAGTACTCTTATTTGTACTAATGGCTCTGCTTTCCTCTCTGTCGGCCCAAGGGCCTCGCCACTGGTTCCCCGAGCACAGCGTTGGTCCACATGCAGCCAGGCACTGCACCGTGGCTGCTGCACCAACCCAACGATTCTACTGCAGGCCTCGGGGCTGGAGACTGGAGAGGAGGAGGAGGATGTGGGAGAGGGAAATGGAAGCCTGGTTTTCTCCTTTTCAGGAATTCCAGGGTGTGAAAGCCAGCAGGCCTTTAAAAACTCTTTGTTAAAAGGAAAAGCACTAGGGGAAAGATTTCTTCATATCTTATCATCCTATTTTCAGAGAGTGACAGTTGCAAGTTCTCGTTGGCACTAATTGCCTCTCTCTGATCAAGCGCTCTTTGTCTTCCCCTGACAGTCTGTCTCAGGTCAAGTTTGTATCTGTTTCCACAGCCCTGACACCAAACCCAGCCTGTGTTCAGGGGTGGAGCTGGCCTCGAAGAGGAGTCAACATCCAGCCCGGCCTCTGTGTTTTGAAAGGCGGGGCCCTAGAGGTTGGGCATGGACTGCATTCACGTGGATCCCAGGTCCTATTTTTAGGAGAAGAAAAATAATCAGATTGTTAGGGAAATAGTGCAATCGCGGGCAGGAGCTGGCAGCCAATGGAGGTTTCTTAGCAGCTTAACGATTCTGAGTTTACACTCGTGTCTTTAATCAGAGAGCCATGGGTTTGAATCTCAACTCGCCGTTTAATTAGCAAATTAACCTTGTTTTTACAGCGCCCTGTTCTTCCTCTCACCTTCCCACTCTGTGTTTTTAGTTTCAGGCTGCATTTCTGCCCACCCAGACCGTGCCTTATGGGAGGAGCACCGGGGTCCTGGTACCTCCGCCCCCAGCTCAGTCCTGCCCATGAGGATGAGCTTCACGGGCCGTCCATCCTCCCACATTCTTCCCACTCTGTTTCAGTTATATGGGGAAGCTGCCACCCAATTCTTTAGTGTGGGTAAAGGTTTTCTTCCCCTGTCTATACCGGCACCCACACTGCTTTGCACAAGCCTTCGTGGGTCTTCAGAGAGCAGGAGTTTCACCAAAGTCCAACATCATTTATCAAGTAAAGGATGAAATATGGGAGAGCAAATGCAGTATCTTATTTAAATCGGGCAGAGGGTGGAATTAAGTTGTTTGGAAGGAAATTAATTCATGCATTTAACATATGAAATAATCGTACAATTTAGAGTAGGATGGGAGGCTGGACATGAGCTGTGAAGTGCTACTATGGGCTGATTTTCAACATGGTGGTGGTGTGGTCCCTACAATTCCATGCCCTTATTTTGTATGGAAAAGAGAAAAGAGATGATCGGCTTATCCTTCTTAATGTTTATCGTCAACTTCAATTTGTATTTTCAGCAAAGCCGGATACATCATCTTAATTGCAACTGATGGAGCACATGATAGAAGGGGTCTAGCTTGATTTCTCTGTGTCACCGCTCTCTCTGTCAAAATTTTAAAACTCTAATTTTTGGCAATTATAGACTGTTTAATGAGAAGCCATGGAAGGGATATATATACACTTATGAATACGCATAACCTTTCATTATCAGAAAGAACATCTACTAAATGTTGGGCAAACTGCTACAGTGAAACCTTCAAGGTTAATAAGAGAGAACTCTGGATTTCAAGGACTTTTAGGCCAGTTGAAACAATACACATTTAAAACAATGATTGCCAAAGCTTCAGGGACTGACACACAAGACTGAACCCACACACGAATGGTCAGCTGTGCTCCAAGGAAAGGAGGTCGGGAGGGCTTCACAGAGGAGCTTCTGAGGCTGTAGAATCAGGAGGCCGTTTTCCGGCTACCCAGAGGGTCTCTGGACGCTTGAAGAAGAGCGATTGCCTTCATGTCCGAGGCGAAGGACAGTGTGTGTTCATGGCAGTCTGCATCAGGGCAGTGTCTAAAGCGTGGGCAGCTGCAGACAAGTGGGTCTAACTGTAGAAGAAGACAGTGCACAGGTCACAAGTGACCAGGACAATACCCAGAAGAATTCACTTCCATATAGATTAAAAATCATTAGCCTGCTGCGGCTTTCGGTTGCCAAGAATGAACGACTTATCTTTCTAAGGACTAGCTGATGGAAACACCCAAGTTTATAGAATATAGAGGTTTCTGGTCAAGGCAGACTTTCATCAATAGTAAATTACCTTCTCCATTTCCCTGCTGGAAATGGCTTGACATTCCCTCATTAGACAACTGTACATGGCCACAAACAGTGAGACTGTAGTGAGCACACTACTGTTTACCAAGAGAATGAAATCGAGTGTCGTGGACTCATGTCCAGAATGTGGCCTGCTGCTAGTGAAGAGATGAGCATCCACCCACACGAGCTTGCTCTGTTGTAGTGGAGGAAGCCTGTTGGCTGTGCAATTTAAGAACTCACCGCCCAACTCTTCAATATTGGGAGATCTAACACCAACAAAACGGAGCTAGACTTCTGGATAACATCATGTAGGAGGCAAGGATGGGGAGACTCTCAGTGGACCAGGACAGTGATGGAGCTGCCCACTTGGAAGGGGTGCGAGTACTCTGCTTTGCCCTAATCTCCACTTCTTGCTGAAAATATCCTGCTCAGGCCAAGTGTTTACCAGCCTCCTCATCGCCGATGCATGGTTGATTTTCTTAGAGTTACAAGGAAAGTGAAGTGTGTGCTGAGCTCAGCCCTCCACTAAATATCAAGGAGAAGCAAAGTTCTGGGTATGCTGAGCGCTGTGTTATATGCAGCATCATGCATCTATCGTTAAAATGAGAATCAGTGCTCTGATTTCAACACGCAAGTCAAGTGTTCATCTGCCCTCAGCATGTAGCTGTGAGTTCTGCCTGATTCACTCTTCTCAGCCTCTCTCACTGCTGGAATTGGTCTTCTAGATGAAGACTCTGGATGTCGGTCTCCTCCGTGCACCTCAGATTCAGGGTCCCTAACTGCTCCCTCTCTTACCCGTGAAGTGCTGTACGCACACTTCTGTCACGCAACATTCTGGGCCAGAGTTCCAACAGAAAGGAGCAAATAGCTCCCAGACATGTCTCCGGCACATTGGCAAAACTTTCATGTCCTTGGGTTTTCTGCCTTTATATTATAAATAAAAATCCTACTTTCATCTTTCTACCACATGACTTTTAAACACCTAAACTGTTAATAAGCAAAAAGGATCTTTTTTTTTTAAAGATTTATGTGTTTATACATACAAAAGCTGGGGTACAGGCCAGAGTCCAGGGCAGTGAGAGGATTTACCAGAGATAGAGTGGGGAGCAGAACAGGCAGACTGACTGAAACACACTGCTGAGGGGAGCAGCGGGTGAGGCAGGAGAGGTCTGCTGCGCCATGTGGGTCCCCTCCCTGGCCGGCAGCATGGATGGAACTCGTGCTGCAGTGGCTGCAGTTTGCTTCATAGTGCATTGCTTAACCCACTGCACCACCAGGGAGGCCCCCTCAAAAAGGATCTTAAAAAAAAAAATTAAAGTATCTTTTGTTTTCTTACTTTATATACATTGTAATTGAAGCAATATACATGTGTCCTGGTGTCTTAATGATAAAATAATGGCTACTCATTTTTGGAGTGTTTTGGTAATAGTACCAGGACTGCTAAGTTTACTGTATACATTATTATATTTTATCAAAATAGACATGACTCTACTTTTCTCCAATTTTATAGATAAAGAAACTGAGACACAGGAGTTCATAGCTCATTTACACTTCCACACTAACTCTATTGTAAGTCCCATTGTATTTGAGTTACATAAAATATATTCCTGACATACAGCTAATAGTGGGGCAGGATTTTAATCAATATGAATCCAAAATTCATGGTGTGAGAGAGAAAACTAGAATGTGGTTTTACATTTCTTTGTGCCTAGATTGCCTACTAACTACCAAACTCTAAGATACAAGTGAGGAGTGATAATGGGTACATGGATAGAAGAGTGTTAGGTACATAGGTATTTACATATGCATATGTGTACATACATGTCACGTAAAATACATACATGGTGTGTGCAAATACATGTTTGCAAACAATACATTTTTAGGGAAACATTCTAAAATTGAACACAGCTACGAAAATATTCTTTGTTTTCTGTTATGTTTTTATGCATTGTATTAGTGATATTGTCTTAAAAGCTCTTTTATTCAAATAATTTCAAGTAGAAAGATAAAATTTCAAGCTTACTTACGGTTTGTAGCAAGAATATTCTGCATTAGCAGATTATACCAGTCATTAATTATACACCATAAAAATCATGTATGAGCTGCAATATGATTGTCTCTATTAATATTAGTTCCCCTACAAAGTTAGCTTGTGAACAAATCTGTTCATCTCCATTTCATAGAAAGGAAGCTGAGGTTTAGAAATGTTGGTCCACTTACCGAAGTCTCATGGTTCAAAACGTTTGGAGCTGCATCTTCAGCTCTGGTGTGTGACTCCAGAGATGGCTGCTCGGTGCACACCAGCCTGTGCCCACGCAGCCCCCGGGATGGCCACCTCATGCAACATGGCGCAGCTTTTCCATGCGGTCTATACAAGTGGGATCTGGAGCCCGGCTTATCAATAAACCATCCTGGCCAAACAGTTCCCAAAGGAAGCTTTGACTATAGAACTGGAGATTTTCTAGTGTGCCTTTAAAATTGTTTCCTGCGCCTTGTCTACTCGCTCCACCCGCTTTCCAGCTCACGGGTCTGAGATTATCTGAGCACAGGCAGGGTTAGTAGTACATCCTGATCTACCTGTCTGTCCTGGGCTGGAGTGATGGCGCAAACTAAGATTAAATCTCCCCTCTTTCTGCCTTCTGTCTTCACTTGTCTCTTCACCTGACAACGCCCAGCTCGCTTTAATGGAAGGCCGCACTGGGGGTCTAAAGGCCAGGGCATCTGCAGCCCAGTGCCTGATGGGGATGAAGACAGGTCCTTGATGAACTGAGCAAACGAAACACCCTTTTACGGGAACTCCTGTCCAGACTCTGAACGGTGGGGAGGAATGACCGAAGTTTCAGCACTGCAGATGGTGATGAAGGAGGAGGAGACTTTGAGCCTAACCAGTCTCAGACTGGACCTAACTAACCAGATGGATCTGCTTCAGGCCACACCATAGCATAGGGTGCATTACCCAGCACCCCCTGTTCTCAGGATACAGTCTTGGAGCCCACAGTTCCTATTGGTCACAGAGTCAGGCAAGGGCCTCTCATCAGGACAAGAGTCTTGGCATGAGGATATCTGCTGAAAACAGCAGGCAGACGTCATGGCCAGATTAGCGTGACCAGCTAGACCACCTGGACAGGAAGGTAAGTGCAAACAGGCACTGGAGATGGGATGTTTTGATCAGCGGCAACAATGGAGCTATTCAGCCTCAATTTACTCCCCCTTAGCTTGTGCCAGACAATTATGTGCCGAACAATATGTCCACATCCCCACCACACACCTTCCTCCACACATTCCTCCACGGAGTTGCCCACCTCCCTGAATCTGCTATCCAATAAATGTAAGACCAGTCCAGAAAATGGGCACTGCATCTCCAGAGGTGAAGCCCCTCTACGTCTCTCTTTCTCTCTACTTGGACCTTAAGTTACCTTTTCTCCACCCCGCACTGTTCCCAACGCTGCTGCCCCATGAGGCGACAGGACAGAGTGTGCCTGGCCCCGGCTCTATAGCTCTGTGCTTAATGTCCACCAGCCGTCACTGTCCTGACTCAGCTTCCTCCTCTCCTAAGTGAAGCGTCCATCTGTCTCCCAGAATCATTTGTATAATCATTGGTTTGAAATGTTCAGTTTAATAGTCACAACATGGTAGCGGAACATTAGATGGTAGACATTGGATTGCATCACATAAAGGCAGCAACAACAAAGTGCCACTTCAGGCTGAATTACACAAAATTAGGTACCAAGGACAATATGTGGCCAATTGCATTCTAAACCCACTCAGCAGGCAAACGAACCGCTAGAAGAATGGTTTGGTGGTTGAGAACTAGGGCTCTTGAATCAGTCAGATCTTATGTTAAGCTCTTCCTTGAGTGACCTTGGTCAAGTAAATTAATTTTAAAGCCTCATTTTCATGGTAATTGAAATGGGCACTTTAATACTTTTATTTTTTTTCCATATTTATATAAATATTTTTATTTATTTTTTATTAAAATATTTTAAAATTTACATATACTTGCCATCAATTGTAATCCCCATGTATTCCCCATCACCATCTCACCAGTGCACCA
>JAGFMF010011709.1:2831431-2894316 GCA_019455555.1 Galemys pyrenaicus | reverse complement strand
TTCCATCGTGTATATGTACCACAGCTTCCCGATCCACTCATCTGTTTTTGGGCATTTAGGTTGTTTCCAGGTCTTACCTATTGTAAAGAGTGCTGCAATCCCACTCCTAGGAATATACCCAAAAGACACAAATACACTGATTCAAAAGAATACCTGCACCCCTATGTTTATAGCAGCACTTTAGTACTTTTAAATCAGAAAGTTGAAGAAAGATTTTATATATATGTATGATTTATATAGATTATATATGCATATACATATATATCTGTCACATAATGCACCTTTGATATATTAGATATTGTCATTATTATTATTAAATACCACCCAATACTTCCTCAATGTGTCTAACTAAATTGTCTCTACGTGTAGTTCCCATAAATTCATGTGTTTTTCTGGAAATCAGAGTAGTTTACTTGTTACATGGTGGTATCTTCTCCCAGAGTGAATTTTCCAAGAAAGGCCAGAAGAAAACTACTACTTGACTTATCACCCAGCTTGAGAAAACCTGAACATCACTTCTCTTGTATTCTACTGGCCAAACCCATTGCTAAGGCTGGTCCAAGTTAAGGGGATGAAGACGACACTTGAACTCTTAATGGGAGTGGGGCCAAGCCATGGGAAGCCTTCTTTATCCCAGACAGGAGTAAGTGAACTGCATGATGACGTGCTGTGTTAGCCTGTTCAAGCGGCCATTGCCTGCCTCAGCACGCCGTAGAAACATATCAGGGTCGCGAGGCTAGAGGTGTGGATGACGGTATAGTTAGGTTCTGCTGGGTGTCCTCTTTCTGGTTTGTGAATGACTGTGTTCTTATTGTGTCCCTCCATCATGGATTTCCCTGGGGTGTGTGTGTGTGTGTGTGTGTGTAGACAGAGAGGGATGAAATCTGCTGGCATCATTAACCTTTATTACGTCCTTAAAGGACCCATCTGAAATAAAGTCACTTTGGGGTTTAGAGCCTCACCGTGTGAGTTTTGGAAGGATACAATTCAACCCATACCCAAGACAGAGAAAATGTGCATGATCCATATATGGCTACGGGGCAGCTGTGTCTGGTCAAACTTGAAACTCAGTCTATTTAATCACGCCTCAATAATGCAAACCAATAAATTCTGCTTTGTTTTATATGTCAGTTTTGATCATATCTTCTTTTATTTGTAACAGAAGATGTTCTGGTTGATATAACAACCAATTATTTAGTGCCACACTGCAAGGTCATCAAAAGCAATAAGGGTGCTCGTGTGAAGATGGGGACGCTGGGAGATGGAAGCACAAACAACAGATGACATCAAAGGGATCAGCAGGGCCTGAGGACTGAGGCATGACACATCTTTATTTGTACGGACGATTTGTAAACTTTTTAATTTACTCTGAGAATCTTATAGTCACCATTCAGTGTCTGAGAAACAAAAGCAAAACAAGTCACAACTGAATCAAAACATCTTCTGGAATATAACACAAATGTCACTTAGAGGCTCTTGAGTTTGATTAGAAATGCAGTTATTCGCACAACTGATTATTTCAGTCTCCTCTCTTTATGGGAGAGAAAACCAATGACCAGAAAGAGAGTGATTTTTGCATGCTGGGCTACAAAACAGCAGCTTTCACAATCAACACTTCTCTCATGTTTAACATGCGCGTGACAGTTCCAACTTTTCGGAAAGTGACTCCACCCTCCCTCTGACAATTCTCTTACAAGGGAGGATGGTCAGGGTGAACCCACAGGCCCAACAACAAAGACAGGTATTGTCAAGGGCAGGAAGGAAAATTAGGGGCTATTTCCAAACAAAAAAAAGATGACCTCAAGTTCAGGAAGGTAGTATGCCAACAATAGATGCCTATTAATTGCTGTCACACGGGTTGCTGTCCCCTCTGTCAACCTAAACATGTGGTTGTCTACCTGATGGTGTGTTAGGTGTGTGCTGACCAGGAATGTTATGGCAGAGACACCAGTACATCACCCTGTGCCCCTCATATGCTTTCCCAGTGCGCTAGGTCAGCATCTCACTTTGTGGAGGGAAAATGATGCTTATAACATAATATAAAATAAGATAAGATAAAATAAAATAAGATAAAATGAAATAAAGGAAAGAGATTGCATGGAACATTGAAAAAGGAGAAAATTCAGCAGGTGAATACTCTTGTAGCTTAAGTAGTTTACCAAAAATTAAAATCATCATCTTAATGTTGCCAGTAGGATAGACGTTAGGCAGCAAGGTTGTGTCATATTGCACTATGGCTTTTGCAGGGCAAAAGAGAGAAGTTCTTGCATGAGATGTGCAAGGTGTGAATGGACAAATGAGTGAGATATGTAAAGGACTGGAAGATTAGGTTGTATATGTTAATCCCCTTCATCCATTTTACCTACCCCTTACTTCCACCCCCTCTAGTAATCACTGATCCATTCTCTCTCACCAATATTTTAGGTTAGTTTTATTCTGCTTATTAATTTTTTATATTTCACACACAAGTGAAGTTATATATTTGTTGCTCTATGTTACTTACTGTAATACCCTCAAAGTCCATCCACGTTGCTATAAATGTCATGCTTTTTCATGACTAAATATTATTCTGTTACATATGTATATATCTCCTTTGTCCATTCATCCATCAACAGGTTCTTAGTTTAGTTCCATATCTTGGTTATTTTAATCATGCTGCAGTTGTCACAGACGTACACACAATATTTTGAAATAGGAGTTTTTGTTTTCTTAATGTAAATACCCAGAAGCGGAATTGCTGCATCATATGGTGATTCAATTTTTAATAATTTGAGGAACATCCATACTGTTTTCCATTATGTTTACACCAGTTGACATCCTACTAAAAATGCACAGGTTCCCTTTTTATCTATTACTTCATTACCCCTTGCTGTTTCTTGTCTTCTTGATAATAAACATTCTGACATGAATGAGGTCATATCTTACTGCAGATTTAATGTGAATTTCCCTAAAGATTAGTGATGTCAAGTCTCTTTTCATGGGACTGTTGAACATCTGATTCTCTTATTTGGGAAAATAAATGTTTATTCAGTTCCTCAGCTTATTCTTAATTTTTAAACAATTGGGTTGTATGAGATTTGTGCTCTGACATAGACCAGTTTGTTTTGTTTTCTTTTGTTGACCTTGCCTTTCAGAAAGAAATTTAAAAAAAAAAAAAAAGAGGAAACGTTGCTGAGACTGAAGTCTAAGCTTTTTCTTGTAAGAATTTTTTTTTTGGAGTGGGTACTTCATGACATATATTCTAGTCTTTAATCCAACTTGAGGTAATTTTTGTGTCTGGTATGAATGGTGGTCCAGTTTCATTCTCTGGTATTTTGCTGTGCAGTTTTCCCAGCACTATTTTTTGAAGAAACTGTCTTTTCCATTATATTTTCTTCCCTCTTTTCTCATAATGTAATTAAAGATTTTTGCATAGGTTATTTTTTGACTTTCTATTCTAATCCTTTCATCTGTATGTCAGTTTTATGCTGCTACCATACTGTTTTGTTACTATAGCTTTGTAATATAGTTTGGAATTAGGGAGTGCGGTGCTTCCAGCTTAGTTCTTCTTATTTAAGTTTGCTTTGCCTATTTGGGAACCCTTGTTGTCCCATACAAATTTTAGGGTTTTGTTTTGTTTTGTAAAGTATGCCATTGGTATTTTAATACATTGAATCTGTTTATTTCCTTGGATAATATGGACATTTGAACAATTCATCCAGTTCATGAGCATGGAATATCTATTTCAGTGTACTCTTCAAATTATTTCATTACTGTCTTATAGTTTTCATTACACAAATATTTCACTTCCATTGACAAATTTATTCTTAGGTATTTTGCTCTTTTTGATGTAATTATACATGAGATTATTTTAAAATTATACATGAGATTATATATAAAATCATGTCACCAGAAAATAATCAGTTATAATTCTTATTTTCAATAACTCTATGTCTTCTTATTAGAGAATTTAATACATACTCATTTAAGGTGGTTTTTGGCAGATAAGTATTTACTGACATTTGAAAGGTGTTTCTTGCTGTTCTGAAGTTCTCTGTTCCTTTCTTCTTCTCTCGATCACTTACACTGTAGTTTCATAACTTTCCTTAGTGTTGTATTTAGATCCCTTTCTCTTTTTTTGTGTATTTCTAGAGAAGCTTTTTGCTCTGTTATTTCCATAAGGTCTATAAATAGCATGTTATGTACATAATATTCTAAGTTTATAGCAACTTAATTTTGAGTACATTCTAAAATATTACAATTTTACCTCATCCTCCCACATTTTATATTTTTGATAGCACATAAGGTATCTTGTGTGTGTGTGTTCCTTAGCTATTGTTGTTTTACTTAGTATTACTTTTGTCTTTTAACCAATATATTAACTTTATATGCACTATCTTTACTATATGTTTATCTTTACCAGCGATTTTTTTCCTCCGTGTTTTCCCATTTAACTTGGTTTAGTTTCTTTTCATTTTACAAAGACCCTTTAACATCTCTTGTTAAACTGGTTTTGTGTTGATGAATTCATCCACTTTTTGCTGTTCTAGAAATCTCTTTATCGCTCCTTAAAAATCTATGGGTAACTGCTGGTTAGAGTATTTGGCACTTTTCATCTAGTGTGTCACTCCATTCTGATCTGCAAAGTTGCTGATGAAAAGTCTGTTTATAGTCTTATGAGGGAGTTTCCTGTATGTAACATGTTTTGTTATTCTTGGTGTTTTTAAGATTATTTCTTTATCCTTAAATGTGAAAATGTTGATTATAACATATCTTGATGTGGATCTTTTATGATTAATCTTTTCAGTAACTTAATCTTTTTAGTAAATTGATCTTTTTGTGCTCCCCATAACTAGATGTCTGTTTCTCTTTAGTTCAGTAATTACCTTCAAATATGTGACTTCTGGTCCTTTCTTAAATTACCTACCTCTGTTGAGGTTATGACTTTGTTCGTCCATTCTTCTCAATTTGTGGAGCAATTTTATGACCATTAACTTGAGTGAGGTGCCTGAGATGGAGCCAGAAACCTTTACTTCTCTGAGAGAAGGTTCATATTTGTGACACCCCTCCAATTGTGGGTCACGATGCCATGGTGGGATGTCTTGTGAGACCTTGTCATTGTCCCTGCTACACACTTGGTGTGGTCTTTCTTTGCCTGGATTTGGAGGAGCTGTTAAGTTCATTCTCAGATTTTTGGAGAATTATTTCCTATATTGCTGTTTGATTGGTATGGCTTTGGGAAGAAAGCCAGTTTGGGACACCAGGATCTCCTACATCACCTTCTTGAACTGTCTCTCCTCTCAGTGATATACTTTGATCTCTATAGTTGGTATCCCATGATTAGAACAGTTTCTAAAGTTACATTTTGCACTAAAATCACACAACTGTTTTTCTAGGTTTCCAAGATTCTTTCACTCTCAGGTAATTCACCTTTTAAAAAATGAGAACATGTGTTTTTTCCTTACCTTATAGATATACTATATATAAAACATAAATACATATGTAAAATAAGTATGACTTCATGTAAGAAATACATTCACACTTACTATAACTGACTCCATACCCCTTCATTTTTGCCCTGTATTATATATATATATCTGTTAAAGCCTTAATTCAAGACTTGCAAAAATTTTACAATTTAAGTGGTTTGCACTGGGAATAAAAGGAAATTGATGGGATTGAAATGGTGAGGAAAAGTCCATCTATTGACAAGTAACTTGAATTAACTGTATTGTTGGGGGAATTGGGAAACTGGAGAGTTGGATTTTCCACGAGTGAACTTCTAATTTTAGCTCTTAGCAAAATGATGCTAACATTTAAGTCCCTCATCCTTTTTCATCAATCTAACATGATTGTATCTTTGCTTAATGACTCTGAGTTCTTTCAAATCTTGGACTCCGAGGTGTTCATGAAGAAATATGTGGAATTTAGTGTTGATATAAATGTAGGAGGTGGCGCTTGTTCTCTTCCAAGTTGACAATGCAAATACCCATGGACCTGTATAGTATAAAAAGCTGAAGCATCAGAAAACACTGGAGGGGCCTCCCTTGTGGTGCACGGTGTTGAGCACCACACTATGAAGCATCCGCAGCCACTGCACCACGAGTTCGATCCCCAGCCAGGGAGCTGACTCACATGGTGCAGCAGACCTCTCCTGCTTCAAAAGTGTATTTCAGGAGATCTGCCTGTTCTGCTCCCCATTCTGTCTATGGTGAACCCCCTCACCCCCTATACCTCTGGCCTATATCCCAGTTCTTATATGTATAAATAAATAAATCTTCAAAAAATAAACAAAAACAAAAACATCGGAGAAATGTGAATATATTACATTTTGTACTATTATTGGCTGTTTAATATATATATATCAGATTGTAATAAGCATTTAAGTTGGATTATCATACTTACTTGTAAACAACACATTAGAAGGCTGATACTATGAGTCTCTATCAGATGGTGGAATATGGAGGTGAAGCAGAGCTTCTCAGCATTGAGCTGTCTGAAAATCACATGAAGATCTTCATGAAGTGCCTGGGAAAGAGGCTGAGCTTTGAATTTCCAAGAGGCTCCGAGGCAAAGCTAATAAGTCATAGCAATCTGAGCAGCAAAGGCATCTCTCTATCCCTGCCCCTTGCGCACATAGAGACTCGTCTGGCTTTTGTGACTCCAGATTACCGCCCGTGCCTGCCATCAGACCCAGGAAACGCACCCTCAAGGAGGCCACAGGGGGCCTTCCTTGTCTGCGGCAGACACAAGTATGTGTACCCATGGTCTTGCTGCTCAGCTGGGCCATGCCTGCTGTTTCTTAATAAAAAACATAGAAAATTCACTAGCAATCACTCCATGAGATGTGGTTTACAGCATGAAACTTATGCTTTCATGGAGCTATGATTTCTGTGTTGGGCAAAAGACTTATGTGTCCGTCTTCCTTGGATAATAGCAAGCAAATTCAATTTTTTTTCAAATTAACATTTAAAAAATTCCTTGAGCATAAAAACAAAGGGGAAAATATAATGTGTCATTTCCTCCTATTTTAAAATTTTAACTGTAGTTTTATTTGAGAAATTAGACTTCAAACAAATCTATTTACTTATAAATTAATGGCTGAATTATTTTTACACTGAAAATTTACTACTCATAATACAATCTAGACTATGAAATTATGAAGAAATATTAGTAATTATACCCGGGCAGAGACTCAGAGACTCATGGTTGCCTCCAAGGAAATACTGATATTATGTTTGAACTTTTTATTTTTTTACATCAGAGTCTTGGGCCCCAGATCCAGCTCTACAGCTTATTAGCTTTATAAATCTCAGAAAATCACTGCACCTAGCATAGCTCTGTTGATCTCACCTGTTATTATTCCCTCCACCAAACCACCTGTGCCCACACCCCTCCTGCCTCTCTCCCTCAACCCCTGCACATTTCTTCTATCCCCATTATTTTCTTTTTGCCAAGTTCAAATTTTCATTTATTGTTTGCATATACATGTTTCTTGGGTATATAACATCCCACAGATGAGTGACACCATTCAAGATCTTGCATTGTTTGGCTGATCTCAATCAGCATAATCATCCCAAGATCTGTCCATTTTGTCCCAAATGACACCATTTGTTCTTTCTTCACAGCTATGTAATATTCCACCAAATATATGCTCCACAGTTTCTCTACCCATTCATCTGTTGAAGGGCACTTGGATTGGTTCCATGATCTGGCAATTGTAAATAGTGCTGCTGTGTACATAGGTATAAATAGGTCTTTGTGTATTAGAATTTTCATGGTATTTATATATTTGATAGTGATATTATGTATATATATGTATGTATATGTATGCACACACACACATACCCACACCTGATAGTGGCATTGCACGTTTGAATGGAATTTCTGTTTTTATTGAGAAATCTCCATACTGTTTTCCATGGGGCCTGTACCAGTCTGCATTCCCACCATTAGTGGGAAAGAGTTCCTTTTTCAGTGCAACCTCACCAATATTTGTTAATTCCATTCTTTTTCGCTGAGACATTCTGACAGGAGTGAGGTGGCATCTCAGGGAAATATGTAATTTCACTACTCAGAAATGAAGGCTTTGTGGATATTTTCTGTCACTATCTTGCACAAAAACTTTGCATACCTTTTTCCCTTTTGCATAGTTTGAATTGGTGATAATAAGCTATTATGTAATGATGAAATTTTTAGTGAATGCAAACACAATAAGACAGATATATCATACTTTAATAAAATATTTCCATCTGAATGTTTCCTATTAGCTCTTCACTTTCACTCTTAATGGCAAAAAATAGCATATCATATGTATGTGTTAGTTTTTTTCTGTATATCAATTTTAGTTCAGCCTATTGATTACAAAATGCTAGATATGTTCTCCTTTCCTTATAGTTTGAGCTTCAAAGGAGTGGAATTGGCCAACTGAGGATATACTTTTGGCAGAGTTTACATTTTTATGTAGATGAGATCATAGACACACTCCACTTACTACTCTCTGATTCACATTTGATAGAGTTTTTATACCCAAGTACACATCCTATCTCAGAGACTGTATTTAACACAAAACTCCTGTTTGAAGAGAACTCCAGGTAACAGAAATAAAATAATTGAAATAATTATCCTTTTCAAACCTTTAGTTAAAAAAAAATCTACCTCAAAATGAATTCTCTACATGAGTCATACTTCACCATCTTTCCACGCTGCCCACTGCTTGATTAAAACACAAGAATGTAATTATCTGCTAATTTGGAGTCTCAACTGATTAAAATAAAAACTTGCACAGGTCAGAGGTTATCATGGTGCATAATTAATTGTCTGACATCATCTTAATCAACATCTCTTCAGTTTGAGCATCTTGCATTTCTTGGACAGGAAAGAGATGCAATTTAATCAACTATGCCTGAGTTGTCAGAAATGGATGTGAGGAGGTGGCAACCCCTGGTTATTAGTGAAGCAGCTGAAGTGTTTCAGCCTTCAAGAATGGGTCATGCATTACCAAGTTTGCAAGATACAAAGCGTGTTATTGAACAGAAGACTTCAGCTACATAGCTCACCACAACTTGATTAATAGGTCGCAGTATTAGATCTGAGGAGGAAAGGTGCGCATGTGTGAATGTAATCTGACATGACACAAATTACTCGCCACAAAAAGCCCTTGGTGTGCACCGATGCCAGAAGAGTTGTCCTGGAAACCGCACATGCTAAAATATAAAATATGGTATAAATGTAACTTGTCACATTTTCGCAAAGATGCAGCAGAACAAATGAAATAGCAGTGAAGAGTATGCATCGGGGAGATGTGAACTTGCACACTCGCATCGTGACACTGACTCCTGTGTCACGCTCTGGGATAGAATGTGGACAGCCACTGGTTTTCCATCCTGGGACAGAAGATCAATAGTTAAGCTTTCCTTATTTAATCAGCATAATGACAGAGTAAGGCAGACATGCTGGCTCCCATTTACAGATGAGTAAACCAAGAATAGAGCGACCCATGTCTTCTCTGTTGAACTAGAACCTGTTGCCTTTTCCTTCCTGCCAGCACTGGCTGTGGCTTGCTCTGCACAAGCTTTTCTCCTTGCTGGATGGACCTGATGTTGTGCTTCTCTCCTTAGCTTTCTCTGTCATTTCTGCTCTCAGAAGCTCCTGTGCAGGACTCTATTGTCGCCGTGGGGTAGCACTGCCACTGGAGTTGGGGTTCGTCTTTCCTGAGGGAGAATTACGTCTTACACTTTCTGCTGAGCTTTCCTCCGAGTAAGAGTGACCTGTTTGGGGTGGTTTCATGTATTTCCTTTCGGATCTTAGGTCCTGCAGGGCTTAGGTCAGCACGCAGCATCTAGAGTGTATGACATAAGTACTTGTGGAATAAATTGATAAAGCCCACAAATGTGTAAGTGGATGGGCAGACACAGGTGTAGCCAGGTGGATGGGAAGACAAGTGGATGGTTAGATAAACAGATGGATGGGTGGGAAATAACAATATTTCCAAGAGAAATGGACATGTCTAAGACACTGCATTACCCTGTGATGCTAGTCAGATAAAGCAGAGACAAGCTGTGAGTTGCTGCCAAGTGTTTAAGGCTTTGGAGAGGCCTCCCACTCTGCTGTTAATTGGCACTCACACCCTATACTGCAGGCAGAGTTAAGGGTTACAAGTTTATTCCATTGTGGTAGTCATTAAAAATAGATTTCACTATTTAATTAGTGCATCGTTTTGATGTTTGTTTTATTTTTATTATGTGTATTAGAATTTTCTAGAAAAACAGAATCACTAGGTTGTGCATATATTTCTATTTCTTATTTTTATTTCTAATTGTAGAGAAATATTTATAAAATTATAAAGAGAAAGATGTTATGTGAAAAAATATGTATGCACATAGTTACAAAGGGATACAGTAAAAGGACTTGGCTACCTCAATTATAGAAAAAGACAAGAACTTAGATCTGTAGAGTGTCAGATAAAAAGCTGGGGACAAAGAGAACCACCGAGATTGTTCCAGTCCAAGTCTGAAGGGCCAAGGACTGAAGATGGTACATTTCCCACAGATCAAAGGCTCCTGAGCCAGGAAGAACTGAAGTTGTTTCAGGTCCAAAGGCAGATAAAGACTGATTGCAGCTCAATGACCCATAGGCAGAGGAATGTCACTCAGAAGAGGATCAGTCTTTTGCACTTTTCAGCCCTTCAACTGATTGCACAAAGCCCACCCACATCACGGAGAGCAATCAGCTCTACCTATCTACATACTTAAGTTTAATCTCATCCAAAAACACACTCATGGAAATACACAGAGTGATGTATGACCCAATGTCTGGACCCCCCATGGCTCAAACAATGAAACATAACACTAACTGTTAGACTATATTTCTTCCTAATTCACTTCTTCTCCCTCACTGCTTGAGAAGATGCAGTCTGAGGCAAAGCTGGTGAGTCTTGGGGAGACCCAGGTTGAGTAAAAGTGCACAGTAGCTGAGACTGTGGCAGAGCAGGGGAGATCTAGAGCAGGAATTCAACTGTGCCCTGCATCTCACCAGGTGGTCAAAGTGAGTGAGTACTGTTGTAATGTGTAACTGAAGTCCATACAAGATCATAGGAACATGGATGGAACTGGAAGGGATTATGCTCAGCGAAGTAAGTCAGAAGGCAAAAGAAAAATACCAGATGGTTCCTCCCCTAGGAGGAATATAAGGGAACCAAATAAGGATCAAGGAAAGGAATAATAACAATAATAATAATAACAATAATAATAACAATAAAGACACAAAACCAAAAATGAAAAAACAAGGACAAATTGGGGACACTTGGTGGGGAGGGGGGAGAGGGAGGGTTGAGGGAAGAAGGGAGCATGGGGTACTGAGGTGATGATGCACTGGTGATATGGTGATGGGAAATACATGGGGATTGCAATAGATGTATATAAATTAAAGGGAAAAATGTAAAAAAAATTAAGAAAAATTTAAAAAAAAGATCAGGATAGAGAAGAATTTAGGACTATGGCTAGACCATGAAATGGGTTTGTGGAAGAGAACAAGACAGGAAAGACCACAACATGGTACCAGAGTCTAGAGAAACTATTAGGAGAAATTGCACTAACCTTTGGGTGGTGTCAGATCCATTCAGAACCCTGGACAGCAGTCTCATCAAGAACTCATTCCTGTTTGTCATCACATTCCCATGTCTGAATTATGTGCTACCCTGCTTGGACTCTAAGAATGCAGCTCCATCCATTAGTGGTGAGTGCTGGGCTTATACTGAGCAATCATCACCTGCTTCTGTAAAATTCTTGGCCTCCGTCACTCTTTCCATCACTATCTGTGCACATCTGTGCACTGTGCTACTTCCAGTCTGTCCCCTAGTTTCAGCCAGCCAGGGAGCTATCTGGGTCTTCAGGGTGCTCCCCACCCCATCTCTGTGCATGCTCAACTTCCACCAGAACCCTACCAGACGTCCCTGCATTGAATAGTATTTATGGTTCCGTATCTATAAATCCACTGCAGCCAGAAGTCATTCATTTATCAACTATTTACATGAACCTGCAGTGTGGCATAGAGGGTGTAGTGGCAAGAAAACAGAGGTGTTTGGGCAAGCAAGTTTTATCAAGTGGAGACAGAGAATGTTATTAAAACTGAAAATAAAAGGCATGATGGCTTCATAAAGTGAGTAATTGTAGAAAGGGATTAAAATGGTGAGTGTCAAGTGTCCTGCTGAGGCTGCGCCCTCTGAGAAGTACCAGGGAAATAAATGATGGATCAAATAAAGGATCTGGGAATGATATTTTGCAAAGAATTCACATTACCATAGAGGGAAGCCAGAAAGCCAGAGCCATAGGAACAAGCAGCGTCTTTCCAAGCCCAGGTAGGTAGGAATTTCTGTTCTATGTTAAAGATGAGTGTGTCCTTCCCAGTGCCCCTTGTCGGCAGGCTGGAGGGTGGCTCTTCAGCTGCCGTGGGGGAAGAGAGTTTGTGCTTGATCCTCCCTGGATCACAGTGGTTGGTGCAGGGCCAGCTCCAAACAGATGCTCACAGACACTTGCTGAGCGAAACGAGCAAAGAAATGACTCAGGAATGCCACTCCCTTTCATGGTAGAATGGCCCTGCTTGTGAAATTGAATCTTCTCTTTCCTAGTTCAGTATTTTGGTAAAGAAAGACATCAGACTATATTCAGAACCACAGATTACTTTGGTGACTATTTCTCCCAAATTTCTGATTCAGAATCCCTTAAAACTAGCTATTTTTACTTAAAACTTAGCTATTTTTCTTGCAATAAAACTTTCTCTTAGTCATTTTGGAAGTATATCCCAATGTACCAAGGTGAAATTAACAGCCACCATAAATACAGTCTGGCTAAAATGAACAAGACTTGCCGTCTTATTTTATTCTATTTTCCTTTAATAAAATGCTCTAAATTAACTTCATTCAGAGGATTAACTTCCTTCCCCTGGTATGACTGTTTTACCAGATTGCAAATACAAACCAAAGATTCTTTGATTCATGATCTTAAAACTCATGGGGTTCCTATTTATGGCTGGCAACTTCTTCCATTTTCTCTCCTCAAACACAATTGTATAACCCTTTTCAGCAGCACAGTTCATTAGAACCCAATAGAAGCTCAATAGAACTGTATCTTGGAGTTTCTTACCAAATGGACCCTCATTTCTCTCCACATCAGCGATCCGGTTGCCCTCCAGTACTTTCTTCCCACCCCACCCTCTGCGGGGGTGTCGAAAAGGCAAGGACATTTCTTGTTTCTTTTTTGATTTTTAGAACTTTTCCCTCAGATTCTACTCATTTGCAAATAACGTACACTACGATGTAATTTGCGGAGCCCACCTTGCCAGAGCCTCCTTGCACAAGCTTCTCTCACCCGCCACCGAACCTGCACGGGTAGTGGCCTGCCGACTCCCTTCCCCTGCTCTTCTGCCCCCCACTCCCGACCCTTCCGGTCACACCCTAGTTTTCGCAGAGTCTAAGCATCCTTTTGCTGTGCTTTGTCAGTTTGTTCTCTGGGTCTTAGTTATAGCTCACAAATGAGTGGAACAAACCAAACTGTTCCTCACTTTCTTCCTTCCCTTTGCCTGTTGACCATGACGTCTGCCCTTCCTGTCCCAAAAGGCACATGTTGCCTTTTTAAATAAATGAGTATTCCAGTGGGTGACTGTTGCACAGCCTCCTTGCTGCTGGTCTCTGGCTGGGCACTGACTTGGTTCCTGTCTTGGCTACCATGAAAAATGTTGCTCGGAGGGCCTGTCTCCAAGAGCTCGCTCTCTGCCCTGGGCACCTGGAAGTCTGGGGGGGGAAAGTGTTAATTCCAGAGTCTTGGCCCTGCAAAGACTTCTCCAAGGTTCACTGCCCAAGCATGGACTCCAGTAGAACTTGGAGAAGATGAGCAAGTTTTTCTGCAAGATGCATGACCCACAGAGCACTGCAGACTGCGGTGAGACTTGTCCATTTGCTTATTTTGAAAGAATGCTTTTACTGAAATATAATTGACATAACAAAGTTCACCCCTTTTAAGCGTATAATTCAGCGGTTTTTAGTCCATTTTCAGAATTGCGCAAACATCACCATTTACTGATTTCAGAACTTTTCCGTCACGTTAAAGAGACTCCCATTAGCTCCCACTCCCCACGGCCCCTCCTTCCCCTCCCACGGCCAGTCATCTGTGTCACTCTGCATCTGCTAATGCTGGGCTTTCATGTAAATGAGATCAAATAGCAGGTGACCTTCCGTGGTGAGCTTCTCACTCTAAGCACGCATGCTTTCAAGATTCAACCATTTTGCAGGATGTACCAGCACTTCTTTCGTTTCCTTGATAAACAATACTTGACTGTATAAGATAGATCTCATTTTGTTTATCCACTCCCTGGCAGAGATGGGGGATTGCTTTGATTTTGGTTATTATGAATAATGCTGGTAACATTTTCTGAGGACATCTATTTTCAATTTTCTTGTGTATACCTAAGAATGAAATTGCTAAATCATATGGCTACTCTGGGTTTAATATTAAAAATAAAAACTGCAATCTCTTTCTGTGGAGGCTGCAACATGCCACATTCCCATTGGTGTATGAGCGTTATAAAATGTTTCATTGTTCTTTATGTTGTGATTTGTGTTGTATTTCTGGTTTTGTTTCATCTGTTTACTTTTTGAAACTCAAAAGTCACAATGTATATTGTATAAAGTATGGAATACACATCCCTATGCAGAAGCCTCCCAGTTCCATTTGTCTACATCTGTGAGCTTACCTTTGAAAAAACAATTACCTCTGTACAGTTAAGCATGGTCTTTAAAAATATGCCTGAGAAAAAACTGGGGTGTTCTACCAGCTCATAGTATAGACTCCAGACCTGACGAGTACTTGAGATCATTGCTAAGGGCAAAGAGTTCTATTGGATGATCAGGTAATAAAAGTCAAGATCTAGAATATGGAGGAGACGAGAGCATTACAAGATATTGGTTCTTCATACCATCTTTGGTTTCAGAGCTATTTGTAAACTTGTGCTTAATAAGGTAATTATTTAGAATTACATATGGGGCACATGCCTTTTGTAATTAATGATAAACTAAACATGGACACAGACTGTAGTTGTTCTACTCATCTTTCTTCTTCCAGCCCTGTCTGTGTCCGGGATATATTTGATATCTCTAAATGTTGATTGATTGATACAGATAGGTCATTAGTAATTTAGGAGAAATGAAGAAGGATGCCTAAGCTTTTCCCAAACGGACTAATATTTAATGGTCCTGCACTTGTTCCTACATCTAAAACTATGAGATTAAAATGAGAAACTCTAAGCCATGGGTGAAGGAGGACTGAGAAAAGACCATGGGGACCACTAAGGAATCAGAAACTTTTATTGCATTAAACCCCATAGTAAGATCTTTTGTCTTTTAAGAAATTTATTAGATTTCATATTTGTTCAGTTTGGGAAATCCCAATCTGAACTCAAAAGATTAAATCTACTCACATTTGTTATGAGAATTAAATTTGATTCTATATAAAACACTTAGCTGAACACAGAAAAAAACCCTTTTCAGAGCACTGGAAAGACCTACTTGACTCTTTCCTTTCTGTTCTTGTGCTTATTTCTCTCCATTTTATTTCTAGAACTCAACCCAACATGCTCGTACTCTTGCTAAATGAATGACTCAATGCATAGATGGATGGACGGTTAGATGGAAAAGATGAAGGGGAAATTGTCGGAATTAACTAATTGTTCTAAGATTATTATTTACTTTGATGCATTAATAGGAACAGGCTGATAAGGACAAGATCCAGTGGATCTCTTGACTTTGCACCATCCCTAAGAATGAGCGTGCGGCCTCCTCTGTGTGACTTACTCTGGGCGCCTGGTCCAGGTGTGGCGCTAACGTGGGCAGAGGCCAGGATTCACCTTTCCTTACTTTGCACCCATCTGGACTGATTTTCCTTCCTTTCTCTCCTTTCCTCCACATTTTCTGAAATATTATTATTACTATTGCTAACAGCAGTCGAAGCAGCAGAAGTGACGGTGGTGTTAAAGCAAGCTTTATTCTCAGACTGCTCTTGGTTCAAGTCTTCCTCTATCACTGTTTCAGTGTATAAACTAGTGATTTACCCCAACCAGTATCTTCTGATCTGCAAAACAGGAAGGAGCCATATCTCAAAGGTCTATTTGGAAGATTAAATCGAAACATAAATTCTTATTAGTACAATTTTTGGAGCCCAGCAATATTTCAGTAAAAGGCAGCTGCTGTTGTGACTGACATCATCGTTCTTCTTGACTATTCAAGTATTCTCTGGAGAAACATATTTGCAATTCTGAATCAAGGCAATTTGAAACATAGCTCAAGCCCCCTTGCTGCATCAGTGCAAGGAAACCTATTGACAGCAAATCTGGAGACTCAAGATTGAAGCATTAAAGAATTGAATTTGAATCAGAAAAAAAATGGGGGCAATCATCTCTATATATGCATTGCTTTTAAAGACAACATAATAATACTAGGGAAGAAAATAAATCCTACAAAATATTAGAGACATCAACAGAGAATTTAGTGGAAGAACTTTTCATGACTTCATGTTTCCTTCCATATCTGTCCCTTCTATGATTTGAATGCATTTCCATGAAACCGTTCACCATAATGTAAATTAAACTAAGTTAGATGATGAATACCAGAAGACTAAGTAGTAAACTTTGATCCCTATTCTTATGGTATCTCTGTTTTTCTTACAAAATTGTGTTCCTAAGTCTAAAAATGACTAGCCATTGTTAAAGATCCCCTGTCAAACCAACTCTTCTACCCCAGAAAGAAACCTAGGGCTATGGGTGTGGTCTTTAACCTCATTCTAGAACTTTCCCTCTGTGTGACGGCAGCATCATATAAGGGTGGGTGTTCTCAGATAGCTGTTCTGCCAACACATGGACCCACCAGACACACAGACGCAGCCAGCACTTCCTAGAACCACTCTTGTCAGAGCGGCACGCTTACTTTATCTCTCCTGATAAGTGAGTAATTGAATGGAATAAAAAAGTGAGGACATAATAATGGTCAGTCTCAATGATTATCTTCTTTATCTTGGGGAGGACAAAAAATAAAAATTCTTTTAGACACTGATCATCCTATCCCTGAAAATGTGAATAGGAAGCATTGGGGTTAGGAGCATGAGGGGCTGCATGTAGGTGGTCATGGGACGGCCTCCCTGCTGAGGTCTGTGTGAGCTGAGATCTTCAGGAAATGTTGGAAGGTGACTCGTGGGATCTGGCTCAAGAACTTTGGACACAAGCACTGTGAGGAAGAAGGAACTGCCCTTTGAGGAGCAAAGATTGCATGGGCGTGGCTATAGAAGAGGAGCTAAAAGAAAGTTGGTGAGACACTTGGCAGAGCCCAGGAGAGATCACAAAGTGCATCAGGAGCTGGACTTGTAAGGAGTTTGGGCATCACCCTGTTTGCAGCAAGAAAATATTAAGTAGGAGTTTGTCATGATTAACCTTAGAGCTTAGAAAAACTCACATGACGTAGAAAGATCATGGATTGTAGGGGCAAGTTCGGCGTGAACCTTGGGATATGGACAAGAAATGGGAGCCACTGCTCTCAGGCCAGCACTGAGGAAGGCAAGTACAGGGTTTCAGGCATATTTTGAAGTTGACCCCGGCAGGACTTATGGATGCTCTAGTCACAGAGAAGGGAAGATTCTCAGGAGATTCCCAGCCCAGTTACTGGCCGTTGCTTCAGTCATGGTCTTCTTGGCTATTGATGGGTTTTTCCACATGGTTCTGCAGCAGAAGGGCAAGCTGTGCCTTGACTTTTGGCGAAACAACCTTCTTTATCAAATATTCACCCAGGTCATTCTGCTTACTTTGCACGACACAGCCTTCTAACCTGGCCCCTTCAGGCCTGCCCAAGAGGAACAACTGGGATGCTAAAACACACAGAGGACTCTCGTCTGGTCCTCAAATGCTAGGCTTTCCCTTTGGAAATTTGCCCCCTTCCTCTGGAGAAAGCTACAAAGCAGTACTAATCTGTGTGGTCCTACTTCTCTGCTCCCTAATATAAAACACTGATGGGGAGGTGAGCCCTGTGGATCAGAGGGGCCAGTGGACCACCTCTCGTGGGGGAGCCTGAGCAAGAGGCGGGGGCTCTGCGTGTGCTGAGTCCTGTGACCGTGTGTGGGTCAGAGATTCGGCTTCTCTTGATCTTCCTCCATTGCTACTGGTTTTCTCTGTTGCTACCCAGTACGCACATATAGACAGACTGACGTGCATTCATTCAGTTAGTCTTGCTTCTCGCCATTTCTAACCTTTGTGTTTCCTTGTTAATGTTAGAGACTTTTTAAATAGCTCATGTGTTTATTGAGATAATACTCATATTAAGAAGAAACAGTGAGTCAAAGCCTGGACAGAAATTTGTGTGGGCAGATTTTTGGGGTACTCAACTCTGAGCTTCTCTGAAACCCCTAATAAGGGCTACCCTGCTATAAAGTGAATTCACATTAACTAATCCTTTACTTCAGTAAGTTATTTAGATGCTGCTGATATTATTTTCTCCATTAATTAAACATCAACATGCTAGCCAATTCTGGAAGACACAACACATTTAAAATACATTGCTTTTCTTGATTTTTTAATTAAAAATAATTATTCACTCAGTGCAGAGACAAATACAAAATAAAAACCTAATTTTAATTACAACTCTAAGGCAAGTGCATTTTTGTAAAAGTGGACTGGTTTGGGGAAGATGACTTTGAATTTTAAATAGAAACACTAAATGAACCTTGCTATTACTCTTCTGGTGATAAAATATGTCAGTTTGCACTCAGAAAACAAGTTTGTAAAAAATACTGCAATTTTTTATCACCGTGGATATTTTGATTTGTAAGTAATCTTACCATCAGGAATATCTGGTGTCTGGTACTCTCCTGGGTTTTATTATTATTTTTTCACTTGAGGCAATCTTTCTCTGTATATTATATTGTCTGATTTGATGGCAACCTTGTGAGGCAGATCAGAAAGTATCTTTGTCCTTATTTTGTATGAAACAAACTTATCCAAGGTTAACACACATGGAGATGGCACAGCCAGCACATTAATCTTATAATCTTGTGGGTGATTTTCCCTTCTAACTCCTCTACACATCGCCTGATAACAGCCTGGACCCCAGATTTCTCAGGACACTTCCATGGTCCATATCGCTGAGGTCACTTGAATGTCCTGAAGTTGCATCTCTGCACTCAAAGCTGTGGCGACGCTGAGGAACGACTACTGCCCACCAGCATTTTTTGATTGGACAACGTCCACTGCTTTTCCTGAACTAACAGACTGAGCAACTAGAAAGTTGTAAGTTTCATGGAAGAGCAGAAGATAGAAAAAAGTCAGTAAAGATAGAATTCTGTTCAAAGACAGAGAAGGGAGCGAGGGCATTTAAACTCCGGTGGTCCCTCCCAGTTGCTCAATTAGCTTTTCTTGTTTCACTTAGAGAAATGTGCTCTCTCCATAATTCTGCAGAAAAGACTAACAATTTAACATACCAGTAGCTCGGCAAGATAAGCTGTAACCTTTGAATAATCATCCTGTCATCTGCTCTTGGATGCTCGAATGCTAGAAAGATTAACAAAGATTTAATTTCCACATTAAAATTCTTGGTTGAGATCGTTTAATATTTCATTCTATCAATTTGAAGAGATTAATATTTACTGGAATCTGCTTTATCTTGAAACCCAATACAGTACTTTCGAGAACATAGTCACATTGTTGCATTCAACAGGCTCTGAGCAAGACATAGAATCAACCCCTGGTGTGTGGCATGGAGCATTATGCAAGCGGCCATTATTCCTGAGAGAGAATAGCCAGTTACAACTTGTTATTAAAAGCACAGTAATTTACCAACACTGTGACTGTCTGGGAAGACAGACTGGAAACACGTGGGTGGGGTTTTGGCTGGAGAGCATCAGCTGTGGAGCATGAGCCTTTTACGCCAGCCTTGGGAGGTGCTGGTTCTTACCACGCACCTGCTGGGGAGATGGATAGGGCAGGGCAGTGTGGGGCTGTCTGGGGCCTGGGCAAGGGGCTGTTGCTTGGGGGCAAAGAGGGACATGCCTCCTCTCTCTTCCTCTTGGTGACGATCTCTCTCCATCTC
Organism: Galemys pyrenaicus; assembly: GCA_019455555.1. Classification (NCBI taxonomy): domain Eukaryota; kingdom Metazoa; phylum Chordata; class Mammalia; order Eulipotyphla; family Talpidae; genus Galemys; species Galemys pyrenaicus. The sequence continues at coordinate 2,874,221 of JAGFMF010011709.1, read as the reverse complement.
ACCTTCCAGGACACCTTAGGCTTGCATGTCTGTTTCTTCCTCACGTCTCTGGGAGATGCTCAGGACAGGCAGAGGGTACCTATGCACTTTTAGAGTCCCAGAGGGTATTACTGAAGGCATGAATGAGTGGCTAAAAATCCTGAGATCCCTTAAGACTGAAACTTTCACATATCCATTTTGTCCGTCATTGAATGGAAAGATAAAACTATTAACCTTGAAAAGCACAATTTCTCACCTGCTTAGGTATTATTCCAGTGTAAGCCCCTATCTCAGACACCAGTTCTGTCACAAGCAAACACATGAAACCCCCCTAAATGACTGTCACTGGATGCTGATATCTTGGAGGCATCGTGGGCAAATGGAGAGTGGCTCAAAGTTCAGGAACTTCTTTTCCTTCTAGGTCATCAGTTGTGTATCGTGTGTGTGTGTGTGTGTGTATGCACGTGTGCACATCTCAACCTTGAGCTCTGTGTCCAAAGTTCAGAAAATTCCAATTAACCTCTGGAGGTCTGGTGGCAATTGCCGGTGGCAAACATAAATCAGGATGACGAGAACACCTGATTCCACGTTTTGAAGGGTCTGGTGCGAATGACACTCGGGTTGATGTGCCAGTAACAGGGAACCAATGATATTTTTAATGAAAACCAGTGAAATAATTCAGGATTTCAAAGGATGATTCTTGTTTCATTGTGGGAGTTATGAATTAGCAGTGGGAAAAATTAGCGAGAGGAAAGCCAGTGAGTTTAAAAGTTCAAAATTAATCTCTCCATGGATCCAAATATTTATTCTACTGTATGCCACAAAAATCTCTTCTCCTGGACATGATCTTGATCAGTAACTTCATTTGCAAAAAAAAAAAAGGCAAAGCCTACGATTGATTGCGTGATGCAGGTCACAGCTGCCAAGAACTTGCTGTGTCCTGTGAATGTGCTTCCAGGGCGGTGACCAGAGCTTTCCTGCAGTTCCTCCAATAGGTCTTTCTTGGTCACCTTTATTTTCTTTTGTCCTTGAGTCCACTCTCAATGGATTATTTCAAGTGTTATTTACCTATCCTCTAATCAATAGTTGGTGGATATTAGCACGTTAATCCTCTCAGCAATCTCAAGCCACTGCTGCCATGTTAGAGAGGAGGAATTCCAGACTGGGCAGCTTGCAAACTGGGTCAAAGTCGAAGACTACAAGCTGGTTGCCAGTCTGTGTAGGGTGCATGCTGTCGGGAGACATTGTTCAGACAGAAATGCCAGAAACAGTGCTCTCTTGCCCTCTCACTTCTCTCTCTCTCTCCTTCCCTTTCTCTTATTCTCTTCCTCTCTCTCTCTCTCTCTCTCTCTCTCTCTCTCTCTCTCTCTCTCTCTCTCACACACACACACACACACACACACAATCTATATCTGTGAGAACACCTACCTAAACTCCCCATGCTGTGATAAATAAATGAAACCAGCAGCAGTTCTCTGCCCACTTAAGTCGAAAAGTCCACAAACAGCACATGTAGCCCACTGGCGTCACATGGGGGACAAAGAGCCCCTGGTGGCCGCTCCGTCCTGTCTCCTGCTCCTCCGCGGTGTCCCGTGCCCGCCTTCCCATCGCTCTGCCATGTTTCCACTCTCTGGTCACACATCTCGCCTCTCGGGTCTGTTGCTAGACAGAGAAGTTCTCATCAGCCCTAGGCCAGTGCCTGGAGTCGAGGCGCTTGGTAGACGAGACCGCCTGAGCGAGGGCCGAGCAGAGGCTGACCCAGCACCCCTGCTGCTGCAGTCCCTGCCCGTCCTCAGAAGGCAGCCTCAGGGACTGTTGACAGAGCACGGAGCACCGCACGAGCCGGGCCGAGTAGTCAGCGCGCTCTGATACACAGAGCGGATTAAAGCACAAGCCGACCCCAGCTCTGGATCTCAAGAAGAAAGAAACAGCCTCACTGCAGGACAGGCTAGCCCCAAGTTAGTCTCCCTGGTTTCCATGGCGAAGGGCAGGACACATACAGCGACATCACTGTGACATCAGGGAGGAGGACCCACCCGAACGTTCTCCTGGCACCTGACAGTGAAGGCAGGCTCAGCGCGGCAGCTCAGCGAACCCCGCTTCCCGGACAGGTGCCTGGGCTGTTCCCTCACGCCACCCGTGAGGATTCTTTCACACCGGGGCGCCCCTGTGTATCCCCCAAGCCAGGCCTCTCCTTGACTTATGAGACACTCACCAGCCCCTCTTACATGCGAGGCCATTGGCCCTGGATCCATCTCAATCCTGTGTCCTGCCCTCAGCTCCGGGCTGCCCCATGCTCCTGGCCAGTCCGATTCAGGCGCCGAACGTCTTCTTGAGCCTGAGGACACAGCCGGCCCTCCTCAGAGGCCGGGCGCGCGGCGGCCCGCGGGTCCAGAGCTGCGTCCGGAAACAGCGGGCTGCAGAGGCCCGCACCGCACCTGCCATTCTCACCCTCCCCGCTGGTCCCTGCAGCCCCAGGCAGCGGCGCAGCCAGCCACAGAGCTGCTCGGGAAACAGCCGCCATGAGAGGCGGAGTCTCGCCCCACGGGGTCTCCCACACGCGGCACCACACGTGCTCGGCCCGACGGCGCTGCCAGGGCAGGACGCGAACTCCACGCTAACGAACACCCAGGGTCCTCTCGAAGGAGCGAGGAAGCCCTTTTCCCTCATTTAGCCCAAAGAGTGAAATCATCTTCTTAGCCCGAGATCCAAGGCCCTGCGTAAGACCCGGGGTATCTGCCAGTCTCCATTGTGCTCCAGCACCCAAAGCGCCCAAGGCACAGACTGAGGGCCCAGAGATTTTTATTCCTTTCTGCTTTGCCCTACCAGCTGCTCGCTCAGCTTTGGAAGATCTTCCAGTTTTTATGGTCCATTATGATGAAGACACTTAAAGCGACACCTTCCGTGGGAAGACGGCCTTGGTGTCCTCTTAGAATTCACCCCTCAGGCTCCCCCATGCTTGGCTTACACCCCGTTCCCTTCACATTTCACTGCGCCTCCTCGGCTTTGTTCTACATTTCAAAATCATATTTCGTTCATCCCCAGCCAACTGCTGATTTATTGTATGACCTTAGCAACGGGATCTATAAAGTTGCATCTATAAATTTGTGACAATCAAAAAGCCAAGCAGATTTTTTTCATCCCCAGGCTTCCTCTCTCAATTCAGTGGAACCAAATCTCCATAAATATTTAGGGATGCATGGTTTTCGGGGATATCTGTGAAGACACTCCTCTTTATCTGACTCCTGTTCATTTCTCTTTTTGACATATTAAAAAACTGTACATATTTTGCACGCGCACACACACACAAAATGAACCTCCTTGAGTTATGAGGCATATGCATCATGCCTTGTCACTAGGTCCATTTAGATTTTTTCCTCTTCTACAAACATGGTGAGGGGCTCAGCCTCCCTAATGCATGCACATACACACACCTGCATGTGTGTACTTCGGTGAAGCTGGAGACCAGTGAACACCTTTCTGGTGGATGTGGCTTGTGAGTAAATTATCCAAAATGTAGCCGGCTTGGGTATAGGCGTTCTGAAGGGGTGGGAGCTGGAGCGAAGTGGGAGATTTGTCATGAATGAAAATAATGCAGCCTCCCATGGGAGAGATACTCAACCGGTCTTAAATTTTGGCCTCAAAACTTGACCTATTTTTAAATTGGTGAAGATAATTTCTACTATTAATTTTTATAACACTGAACTAAGTCAAAGGTGCTGAATGCTGAGAAAAATTGCAAAGGTGTTCTTGTTTCCACACGTGGACTGTGGGAAGCAGGTGCTTAGAATCGTTTAACTGTAGCATGAGACACTTTACCCACCTTGCAGCTTGCCTGCGGCATTGTACCTGAACCTTCTGGAAAGCTTCCTTCTTTGTTGAAGGTGGAGAAGGTGCAGCCAGCCTCCCAGGATCTGTCTGAAGTTCAACTGAGGTGACCGCGCTGGTCAATTATAGGTGTTACCTGAGTCATTCTTTAAAATGACTCGTTTTTTCCAGTAAATGATCTATCCAACCTAGCTCCCAAAAAGAGTGTTTGCTTCAGCCTGGTGTGTCCAGCATGCATTTTGCCAGTTATGTGAGCCTCAACAGTGAGTGAGCTCTGGCTATTTCTGAGTGCCGCTCCTGCATCTTTCTACAGCCCTGTGAGAGCACCTGGGCGTGATTTGGCCTCACCTGAAATGGGGCCGTTCACTCATTCCCAGTTAAAGCTTTGTAAGCCCCGATTTCAATAGAGACTGGCTCCAAAGAGGGGTTTGTGACTGTGTGGGTCACTCAGCTCATACGGCTTGTTCCAGTGTGAAGGTGGGCTTGCCAACCTCATTCCTGCTTAGGACACATGACTGCGTGTCCCAAGTCCCCGGACTTTAATTTCCATCAATGCACATGCAAATTTTCACCTGGCTACAGAGAAAACATGGTCGTTGCCAGCAGGTTCCCAGGTCAGACAGAACACGGCTGAGTCACCTTCCCTCAGGCTGCCTTTGTATAATCTCCCTTCCCCACCCTTTGTTAACCCATCCTGTGGCCTCTATTTCTAGGCAATACATTTATTCTTTAGACCTGATGACTGACATGTTTGCTTTTCTGGTGTGGTCATATGTTCTTTTTCTTCCTGATCATACTAACATGACTCTGGATGCTTATGCTTGGTCATGGAAATGGTGCCCAATGCTGGTCAGCCTGGCCAGCTTCCTGCCTGTGTGCCAGCTTTTGGTGAGCACAGCACTGAGGGAGCTTAATCCACATGATATGCAAACGAGACCAGGTATATGAGAATGCTTATAAACTACAGGGGGTTAATTAAATGGTATTTGATTTGCAGAGCGATCTCTGATTTTCCTTTTGACGTACATGCATGTATACGGATGGTTAGGCATGGCTATGATGCATAGGGATATACACATGTGTATACGTGGAAATGTGCATGTTTAAAATGCATGCATCTGTGCATGCACGCACATGTATCTGAAATGAATGGTGCATGCTTGTCTGCTAGTCTGTCTGTACATCTCTACATGCATTTGCTTAGACTTGTGTTTGTGTGTGTCTGTATGTCACAAACCTGAGTTTATCAGACCTTTTCTCGCTGAACAATGATTGCTTCCCATTCAACCTCACCCTGGACCCGCCAAACAGCAAGTGTATTCCTTGCTCGGCTTCCGTCTCTGCATATCTTTCCATGAAGCGCTGGAAGCACATGATGGAGCTGTGTGACGGGCCACCCCCCATCCCAGTGTCAAGGCGTGTCCCGGTGAAGGGTTGGCGGATGTGTAGGTGACAGCTCTAAGCCAGCACGTGTGCTGTCGCTTTTGCCACTCGGGGATGGCCTGTCCCGCCTGGACACTGTGGGCATCCCTGGCATCTGGCTGCGGCTCTGTCACTGAAGGGTAAGCTGCTTCTGCACTTGGGTTTAGGGCACTGTTCCTGGTGTCTTCCACGGTAGTACGCACTCAGGAGGCCTTAAAAGCATAAATTGTTGATTAAATTAATGAACACACACGAGTGAAAACAGATACCAGTTCTCATAGAAACGTTAGAAAGGGAGCGGCTAGCACCAGCCACAGCTTCGATGTCCTCACTGATGGAAATCCATGACCTCGTGACGAGTCAGTCAGTGATGGCCAGCTGTGACTACAGCTTCTCCTCATGCTGATCCAAAAGACTTCTCCGCAGAGCTACAAAACCTCTGCATTCTGTCAGCTGGGTGGCTGTGGGCCACAAGGTAAAAGTTAGCAACTATGTTGCCCTTTACAACTTAGACAACAAGGTCTCCATATTACCACCCAGCAGTCACAGCCTACTGATGGGTTTTATTTGTGTTCCCATCGGTCAGGCTCCAGTTAGCAGAGACCCATGCTGGTTATCTGAGAAGGGTGAGTTACTGTAATAATGTTAACAAGGCTCTAAAGACTGAGACTGAACAGGAACAAAGAGAGAACGTCAGCGTCGTGAACACCGGCGCTCAGGGGAAGGGGTGCAGATCAGTCAGTTACCCAAAGCGCTGAGAACAAGAGGTCCGGGAGTTTCCTGTAAACATCCCGTCAGGGCGTGGAACTAGAGCCTGGGATGTCTGTCTTCCGCAGAGTGTCAGATGATGAGACCATCCTCATCCTGCCTGGACATCAGTCCGTCAGGGAAAGACCATGTGGGGTGGAGCAGGGAGCACGGCAATGCTATGGAAACTAGAAGCCAACTAGCAGAGAAGTTTCAGGACTCTGGCGCACACGACGGGTCACACATGACCAGTCACACAGAGAACAAACACGAAACAGCTAGTGCACAGCTCTGAGACAGCCCTGGAAGCAAAGTAATAAAAGTCAGAACCGTGGCCAACCTCTCCTGAGCTTAGAATCTGTTAGAGCAGGAGGTTACATGAATCCAGCACACCAAGTGTATTGAGTAGAGGGTCACAGCTGGCAGGAGACCCCAGACTCAAGAATATAGAGCAAAGGGTCCTGGTGTAGAATGCAGTCAGGGAGGACTTCCAGGAGGAGGTGAGTTTGTACTAAAATGCAGAGTGGCAGGAGGTACCTGGATGATGTGGGACAAGAGATGTCTGGGGTACAGTGGAGGCGGTACAGGGGCCTTCAGCATGGACAGGGCGACACAGCTGCCGTGGAAGGAGCCACGCTGGTTCAGGCCCTGGGAAGGGGCTGCGGTGTGGGCTGATGGCAGGGGACAGTGGGGTGATGGACCTGGAGGGAAGGCAGTGGCCAGAACTTGGAGTTGGTAAATGTGAGAAAGCCCCTAACTGGCAAAGTGCTCATAAAATGTGTGTTTGGCTATTATTCCTGGGATTCAAAAAGACAATATTGGGACGTATTTTATTCTGACATTTAGATAGTGAGTTATTGGAACCAGGAGGAAAGACTAAAACTGACAGGACATGTGAATCATGACAGTTCACCAGAACCACGTGTAGACCCCCAAACCAAGTCACTCTCCCAGCCTGGCCTGCCCAGGGAGACTGCCGAGAGCCAAAGACGCCGGGACTCCCCGGACTCGAGCTCCTTTATCAGAAGCTTAAAAGGTAATAATAACGCAGACTTAACGTTTGATCACAGGGTCACAGCAGCTTGTTAATAGGTGCAAAGAGAGGGATGATTAGAGGGGAGTTTGCACCTGAGGGAGAGCTGAGTGTTTGCTGAGAAGTCAGATTAGTGTTCCTGGCAGCGGGCCAGTTGCAAAGAACAGGGCAGTGCCTGGCAGAAATAAATCCTGCCCCTCCCGGGCCCCCGGGGAGGACACGCTGCTCACGGCCAAGGGCAGGAAGGAAGCAGGCGGCTCTGGGCTCACCCGACCTTGGCTCGCCTCCCTGATAGTAAGTGCTCCACCTGCTAATTGCTCTCGGTGGAGATAACTGCATTCAGATCCAGGTGGCGGAGCCCTGCTTGGTGGCGGCATCGCTGCCACCACGTGATTAAGAGGAAGCTTGGTTTTCACCGCCCGGCTGAGAGATGTGGGCCCTGTCCCATGCGGGGGACGGGGGGCCTGGGGCTGGCTGCTGTGACTGTGGGCCGTGTTTCCGCAGGGGTGATTAGGAGAGATGTGAGTTGGAGCGGGCAGGGAAGCCGTGAGAGTGCTGGCAAAGTCCAGGTGCGACAGCAGGCAAAGTGAAAAGTGGGGGGCTTGGAAGTCAGGGGGACCTGGGGTAGAGCCCTCTTCTCACACAGCAGGTCCGCGTGCCCTCCCCACCTCGGTCGCCTGCTGTGAACGGGAAGCAGAGGAGCAAGTGCGAGCCCTGCCGGGAGGCGCTCCCACCGCTCCAGCGGCCACCGAGTGGGCAGCGTGCGGCTGTCTCCGCGGGTCAGGAAAGGCGGGTGATGTCCCCAAGAGCCTCGCCCGCCCTTCCACGCCGCCGAGCCTGGCCCAGAGACGGAGACTGAGACGCCACCTAAGAACTTACACCTCCTCTGTGCTGGCTGCGCAGGGTAAACGGAGGCGCGCAGGCTTTTCCCGCCCTCCCGCTGCACCTGTGACCCTCCCCTGAGCTCGTTTCGGCCTGGAGCACGGTGTGCGCATGCGTGAGCGGGTGCACCTGCTCGAGACTGCGCCCCCAAGGTGGCGTCACAGAGGATGGGCCCAGAGGACCGGCGGCGGAGGGGGGAGAGCAGTGGAGGGCCCGGGGGAACAGCTATGAGAGGAAAAGAGCGAACAGGGGTCTGCAGGGTCTCCCTGCAGGTTCGTTCCCCGGGCGTGCCAGGGTGCTCCTCCCAGCCGCCTGAACGGACCTTGAGCCGCCCGCCTGGGACGGCTGCGGAACGGGCTGTGACCGCGCGTTGGGCTCCGTCTTTACCCCGTGGGCTCGCGCCCGGGCCGCCAGGGCACGGGTCCAGCCCTGGACAAAGCCTGCCTCTGAGTCAGCCCTCCGCTCTCGCTGATGCTCAGCAGGACCCGCAGGCGTCAGGCCCACCAGTCCCTCGGGGCGGCAGACCGCAGGCCGCGGGCACGCGTGTCCTTGGGGCCATCTGCCCCGGAGCTGGGCCTTTCTCCTCCTGCGCGGGCGATGGAATCAAGAGCACGCCTTGCCTGCCTCCCCTGTACCTTGATGGTCTTTGCCCTCCCCAAACAGCACGGCGGGTCCTGCAGAGATGGTGCATTAGCTACTGCCATTCCCATTTCGTTCTCGGAAAAGGCTGGGGTCAGCCACCCGCGTGGCTTTGCCGAAGCTACTGGGACTGCCAGTGAGGACCGAGGGCTAACCTCAGCGCTTTGGCACCTGAAACCAGCCTGCACCCGCCTCCATGATGCCCATGCTGCAGAATGCTGGAAGGTTCGCGCCACTGTCACCAGAAAGACTAGCGTGCGGCTAGAGGTTGGGCCAGCCCCAGCCCCGCGGAGGGAGGGCAGCTGGAGACTGACAATGACCCGGTGAATCGGGCTCACTTCACGGAACCACGGCAGGTCTCCGGACACGGAAGCTGGTGTGTGCCCCTGGCTGCTGGGCACGATGACCGTCAGGCAGCCGCGTGCCCCGAGGCCGCAGGCCGTGAGCTCAGAAGCTCTGCCTTCAGGCTGTCAGGCTTCGGCCTGCCCTCTGCCCTTGACTGGGCCTGACTCGTGTTCTGTATGACTATACAAGCATCGTCAGCACTTTCCCGAGAGCGGAGTCATCCTAGAGAAGCGAGAACAGGAGGGAATGACCCCCCACACTTTATGTCCAGCTGGTCTACAGTGAAGGTGGCCAGGGAGCCCACTCACGACGGGCTTCTGAAGCCCAAGCAGGCTCACCCTTGAAGCTGTGGAGGCTGATGCCACCTCCAGGTGGTTACTGTCAGAGCTGAGTTGCCATGCACCTGCTGGTGTCAGAATATATGGGAAATAGAACATTCTAGAAATAGCCTGAATTGGTTAAAACTTTATACACTCCTTTGACTGTGTGGACTTGGCAGTATATACCCGCCCTGTGTCTCCATGTTAACACCTGTCAGCCTGACTACTGACAGCTGCTCGTCGGGCCATCGGCTGTAGGTGAGGAATCCAAGTCACGTACAGAAGCACCAGCTCAGCAGCTCGAGTGTGGCCTGGTCAGTGTTGCCTTTGGTTATGGCCACTGGCTCCATCTCACTGGTCACCCAAAGTTCCTGTCCCAGAGTTGCCTCTTTGTGACTGCATAACCAGATCACCTGCAGACCCCAGATCCAGCCTGCTTTCCAGGTGGACACACTCACATTGTGCTGCAGAGGCAGAGGTGGACAGAGTTAGTGGCCCCTCGGCTTGTGTGTGTGGCAAGGTCAGAGCATTCTCTAGTCTCTTCCACAGGAGCAGCGGTGACTGTGGTGGTGTTAGAAAAAGAACAACAGACCCAGCGCAGGCCTTGCATATCCCTTTGGTGTTCTGTGCTGTGAAGTAAGTTCCTTGAAATCCTCTTCTCTGCATGTCTGTGTGGATGAGCTGATGTCAGGAATCAGTGCAATAAATATGTGGTGAAAGAGCCAAGGCTGAAGTTGGTGCCAATTCAGGGCCAGTCCCAAGGTCATGGGCTCAAGTGCAGGCAGGAATTCTTCACAGCACCTGCTGGCAGGGAGTAGTGGATCCATGAACTTCAGATACTGTGACGCTTTGATCACACCATCTCTGACCCACTTAGCGCTTGCAGATGCCCAATCAATGATATATTTTCTTCTTGACTTGCAAATGCATAATTTAAAGAAATTTCTCTAATAACTGCAGTGATACCCTGAAGATAATATACAAACTTACTCTGTTTTGAAGGCCCTTGAGTGATTTCACGTCAGCACTGACAATCATAATACTCATCACATTCATCTGTCACATTATGAGCCATTAACACCATTTCTCGGAAGGAAATGAAAACTTCTGAAAATATGAATAAGCCTGAGTTCCATTTCTCTGACTGACAGCAGGGATTTTATGGCTGATTCTGTTTATTCATCTGGGGCTTATTACATTTTTTTCCCAAGGGAAAGGGACTGAAAAAAAAATCAGATTCTGTCAATACCCTACCTTTCTATATTTCTTTTAAGATGAATCCAGTAAGAAACTAACCAAAGAAATATTTCTTATTGGAAAGCAAGTTAGTATATAACTTAATACTACTTTCTGGAAAGAAAATATACCCAAAACTTTGCTCATTTGACCTTCCTCCAGGCAACATGGGTTAGAAGATAAGAGCAAACAGACTGATACATTGATGATGTTGATGATGATGATGATGGTGATGGTGGTGCTGATGGCGATGATGATGGTGACGGTGGTGACAATGGTGCTGATGGCGATGATGATGGTGACGGTGGTGACAATGGTGCTGATGGCGATGATGGTGATGGTGATGATGATGGTGACGGTGGTGACGATGGTGCTGATGGCGATGATGATGGTGATGGCGATGATGATGGTGATGATGATGGTGATGGTGATGATGATGGTGACGGTGGTGACAATGGTGCTGATGGCGATGATGGTGATGGTGATGATGATGGTGACAGTGGTGACGATGGTGCTGATGGTGATGATGATGGTGTTGGTGATGATGATGGTGACGGTGGTGACAATGGTGCTGATGGCGATGATGGTGATGGTGATGATGATGGTGACGGTGGTGACAATGGTGCTGATGGTGATGATGATGGTGACGGTGGTGACGATGGTGCTGATGGTGACGATGATGGTGATGGCGATGATGATGGTGATGGTGATGGCGGCAGTTATTTTGTTATTTGTTACATGGACAGAAAGGGGGAATTGTCCCTTGTGCAAAAAAGAAAAGTTCATGTAAAAAGCACAAGATGGAGGAGTTGAAACGAGGATGTGGCAACTGGAATCCTGACTTGAAGATCTGTGTCTGGCATTTTACCCTTGAGCCTGTAATAGGTAACCTGGACCATTACCGTAATAGGTAATTCAATCAGCCTGAGGAGCGGAACAAGCACTGTGAGCTAAGGCTCTCTGTGCTGCTGGTGTGGAGTGGGTGGGGTGAGGTGCCCGTTGTCCCGGCTGGATGGGGTCGTCATTCCCTCTTAGAAGACTGGTCCCATGGTCCGTAGGTAACATCCTCCCTTGTCCCTGATCATAGCCCTCGTTCCAAAGTGTCTTTGTTTGACATTAGTAGTCACCATGGACTTCACTGGGGTTAGTGTTTTTCTGGTGGTTGCCATCTCTTCGTTTCCAATCAGCCTGCATCCTTGAATGTGAAGTGACTTTCTAGTGGATAACATATGCCCAGTAGTAAAGCTTGTCCGCTACTCACGTGCTTTATCCACTCCGGCAATCCTTGCTGTTCATCAGCATCATTTCTAACTCAGTGATTATCACTGTAGAGGTTTCACCCACTAATCAGAAGTGGAACATTCTTCTGTGGTATGATTCGGTATGGTTTATATTTTGAGCCTTGGGGAAACAATTACCATTAATTTATATAGAAAACATTTTGAACATTCCATGACCCAAAATTAACCTACCAAATGGGAACATTCTACTTTTAGATAGTGGGGAAAGCCATAGCTGGATAAGTATCATGTGTGTAACTGCTTTCTCTTTACTGCATTTGTTCCTTTTTCTTTTCCTATTTCTCTGCTTTTAATTGACTAATATGATTTCCTCTCATTACATTTAGGAAAATTACTTTAAAAATAAATTTAGGAATTTCCTGGAGTTTTCAATATGTATTTCATATGAATATAAGAATTCCACCAAATGATATTGTTAGTGCAAGTACATTGTGTCAGGGGATTTCCAGACCTTCCCTCCCACCCCTTATGACAGTGCATCCCGTCACCTCACTTCCCCGTGTGCTGTCACAGTTATATGTCATTGCCCTGAACAGCTAAATGGGCATGTGGGGGTCATCTGAGAATAAGAGAAGTGCAATAGTTGGCCATTATCTTCGTTCACTGCCCCTTTTCTTTCTCAATGTCAATCTGAGCTTCTGACTTATGTCCTTCTTCCTGTAGAACTTCTTTTAATCGTTTATCATGAAGACCTGCTAGCAGTTGATTTTTAGTTTTTAGTTTATATGAGAGAGTCCTTATCTCTTGTTTACCTTTCAAAAGTAATTTTACAGGCTACAAAATTACAGATAGTTGTTTTGTTTTGTTTTGTTTTGCTGTCAGCGGTCTATTGCCACTTACTCGCTCCCTGTTTCCGTGGTCTGCGACAAGAATCACTCAATAACTAGTCTGTCCACTGCAGGTAGGTTTGGGACCATCTTTGGCTTTTTTCATGATTTTCTCTTTGAACTTGATTTTCTAAACTTTGAATATGAAGTACCTAGATTCAGACTTTTTTGGAGTTGCTATCAATACTGAACTTTGTCTCAATACTCAATACTTGGTATTGTCTGAGCTTCCTGGATCTGTGGATTTCTGTACATTTTAGAAAGATTTTAGACATTGTTGTTTCAATTATTCTGTTTCCAGTTATCTTTCCCTTTGATATTCTAATTAGACATGTTACATCTTTTGAAACTTACCTACAGATCCTGGGTATTCTTTTGTGTTTTGATATTTTGTTGTCATTTCATTCCTTGTTTTACAGTTTTGAAAGTTTCTGTCAACTTACTTTCCAGCTTACTCACTTTCCTTGCTGGTGTTCAGTCTTCTCAGGAAGGAGCCATCAAATGTGTTCTTCATTTGTGTAACCCTGTTTCTAAATTCCAACAGTCCCTTTTACATGCTTAGAGTTTTCATCTCTGCTTACATCTCCTATTTGTTGTTGCACGCTGTATATTTTTTCCATTGAAGTTCTTAGCACCTTAATCGGTTATTTTAAATTCTCTGCTAATTCTAACATCTAAACCTATGCCACTTCTAGTCCGGTTCTGGTGATCACATCATCGCTTCAGCTGTCCTTTATTCACGCATTTGCCATGATGTATCATTTTGGTTGAAAGCCAAGCATTGGGTGATGCGTTGGATAGTGGGGACTGAAGTGTGTAGGCCTTTAGTGTGAGGCTTTATGTAATTCTGGCTAGGAGTTGGGCTGTATTCAGATATCATAAGTATGAGAGGCAGCAAGTCCATCTTGTGTTTTCATATCCGTCTTCCCCGTTGATGTTGGATTTTTCGAAATACTCCTCCTCAGAGACAGTCTGGCCCTACAGACTGCTATTCCCCATGACTCTGCTCAATTACTGTATGATAAGGTTTTGGGGAGGGGAGGAGTTACAGAATATTTTAGCTAAATCTCATCGTTTGATCAATCATGTGTCTCTGGACTGTGACTTTGACACTCAGTGGTCCTCTCTCCCACCCCACCCCTAGACCTTACATGAGACAGGATGTCCAGTAAGGGACAAAGTCAGAAGTGATCATCATGTAATGGGATAATGTTCTGGTGAACCCCAGAGAGTAGGCTTTTGTTCTGAGAACACAGAGTATTTAACAGAGATTAGTCTTACCCACCTCCTGCTGGAATCACAAGAGACTCATTCTGGCATCTTCATTTTGAGAAGCTGGCAGGACTCTCATTGCTAAAACTAATGAAAGAGTGAGCACCCCCAGCAAAAGCCCCCAGGAGAGTCTCATGCGCACATTAATCAAAAATCTCCTCCTGCACTTGTTCACGATTCCCATTGAAGAGTTTTTAACAGCTTCTGTGCCAGGTGAGAGTATCTCAGGTAAGCAGACCTTTCCTGTGACGCTGGGTTGAACTGGCTTTTGAGATCTCAGAATGATCGTATGCCACACAATCCTATCTTCTAGTACATCCAAGAAAAATTACTTAATATCAGGGTTTCACTTTTAATTTAGGTCTGAAAATGATGAGTCCCAAGCTCTTGTTGGAATGGCGTGGCCTATAAATTGTAAGTCAACAAAACTGTTATTTAGGAAAAAAATGTCACAATGGAAAACAGCTTCAAACATGGTTGATATTCAACTATAGAAAAACTTTAAATAAAAAAGCATTGTTTGTATTATGTCCATTTATGATCATATAATCTAGCGCCCTCTGGCAGGTCATGCTGGTTTCCATTTACGGAGGTAACAAACTTTACTCTCCAGTAAAGACACGGACTAGGGTTTGGGTGGATCTAGGGAAGTATAGTGAGGACGGCAGCACGGAGACAGTGCTGGGCCCCTCGGGCACGGGCAGCCTTCCTCCACACCACCCAGCCTGCCCTGAACAGGCTGATGGACACCACGGCCAGCCCAGGCTCATTCTCGGATGCGCACAGAGGACTTCTGCTCAGAGAGCGGGTCTGGGCAGACCTAACTCTGTATGACCGCTGAGCGCCTCAGACCTGAAGCAGCCCCATGACTCATCCAGAATTAAAACAAATGCTGCCCCCAGCTGTCAAAGTGGCTGGGCCATCCTGGGGGGCCAGGCCTTGAGGCAGCTTTTGGAGGATGGAATAGAGGGTGAAGAAGACTGAGCCCTCCTTTGCTCTTCCTTGTGGAAGTCCTCCCCCTTCTTGCCTGGGGATGGAGGCATTGACAGCAGCGACGTGGTTTTTAGAGCTTGTGTTTAAAGTCTCAGTGCTACACAGAAGTGACTTCCTAGTGCACTAAAATTTCACCAAGTCCTCAGAAGGCACCCACCTTCTCAGAAGGGCAATTGGGCATCACATGCTCTTGCACTCAAAGTAGGAGCCATCAGGCATGGTGAGGGTCAGGATTCCACCCAGCAAAGCAAATGTGGAGTTTTACATCAATGTAATATATTGGCGGTCTTGTATTGAGTGAATAAGGAGGTGTGTGGAAGACAGAATGTACTAGAAACTGACATTCCAGGAAGAAGTGGTGCGGGGACAAGATGATCATATCAATTTCTCCTAAAAGCATCAGCCACCCAGAGGCAGAGGAGCCTGGTGCCCTGCGCTAAGATTTGGGTACCAAGAGTTCCAACGCTGGAAACTCGGGGCACAGTTCCCTGAATGAAGCCCCAGGGCAGATCCATGAGACTGAGAGTTGCTGGGTGGAAGAAGCGCTCGGTTACGTGAGGGAGGAGCGATCTCCTTCCAGGGCTGCCAAGGGCCGATGCCTCACGCACGCCGGCACTTAGCCCAGCTGGCACTTGAGAGAGCCCTTAAGGAGTGAGGTTTTATTTTGCTGGTTGTTGCTATGGCTGAAAACCCTCTCCCTGTCCTGTCGCACCGGCAAGCTAGACAGGGCAAGATCGTCATTTCTATGGAGGGGGCGGCAAGAATGAAAAGTGTCTTCCGGCCACGTGGGTGGAGAGGCGGTGATGGAGCCACCCTGGGCCCCTCCTCTTCCCTACTCCCTCCTCCCTGCCCGCCCTGCCCCCTCCCTGGCCTTCTCATGCCTCGGGCTCAACCAATGGGCGTGGTCGCTGCCTCCACTTGACAGACAGCGGGGCGGGCAGGTGCGGGCAGGTGCGGGCAGGTGTGGGGCCTGCGCGTTCCACGTGAGCGCGGCCCTTCACTTTGCCTAAATGTCGGCTTCTCAGGATCCCCTAAGCTGAGCTGATGGTTTGGTTCATTTTCATGCCCGCGTCTTTGCTGGGTAACCCGACTTCACAAGCCGGCGGTCTGGGCCCTCAGCGCTGTCTCACAGACTGTCCGACCTGCCTTGGCCCTCTTATTGCTGCCCCTTTTAAATTAAATTTTAAATTTTATGATTTACCATCGTGTACGCAACCCTGGCAGTTCTGGGGGACAGCCTCAACCCGCACCTCCACTTTCCCCTCCTCCTCCACTCCGATAGCCCCTGCGCTGTGCCCTGGGACGAAGCTATTTGTGTTACGTTTTACCAGTTTGTTTTCTTTAGTTATTTATATTCCACAAATGAGTGAAACCATCTGGTAATTGTCTTCCGCTTTCTGAGTTATCTCACTCAGCATCCTCACCTCGAGAATACTTTTGATACAGAGTTGTTAGTGTTCACCTGACCTGGAAAAAAAAATCTCCATGAAAGGAAAATAGGAACTCAAGAGTCAGGGGTGTCTTGGATTACACGCCCCCCACAGGAGCGGGCCCTGAGGCGAGGGCTGATCCCGAGGCCTGGTCAGGAAAGGAGGGTGCAGGGTCAAGGAAAGGGTCAGGCTTCCCCGCCCTCCTGCCCCTGGTGTGATGGTGGACACCTGTGTGCGGCTCGCAGCCTGAGGGCGGCACGCAGGAGGGTGTGGGCGTGTGCAGGTGCGCGCCTGGGCTGAGACACCGGGTGTATAAGGTGGCGTCTGGAGGACATCAGCAAAGAGAAAGGCCTAAAAGAGCACAGACAGCAGAAAGAGAGAGAGAGCAGAAGAGAATGAGCAATAAGCAGTAGAAGCCCAGAGAGTGACGAGCGCCGGGGCTAGGAGCCTGCCAGCCTCCTGGCCCCCCGCCTGCCGCGCACCTGGTCCTCTCTGATATAAACAAAAATAAAGCCCTACAAAAGCCACTGAGGCTCCAGGACTCCTCCTTGACCCGTATGCAGAGATCATTGAGAACCTGCTCCGGGCCTCCTGCACTAAGAGAGGAACAAGCCAGAAGTACGAGCAAACCTGCCACAGCTGGGAGGCACCCGCCCTCTGCAGGTCTCCTGGTATTCATTGTGCTGCTGTTCACTGCTCCCTGGGTGCCTCTCACCCCCAGGGTGCTCCCCAAGGGGTGCCTCTCATGCAGGATGCTCTTCCCCCTGTCCCTTTTCTCTCCCAAAATAGCCCTGGTTCAGTCTGAAAATTCAGTGGTCACTGAAGCTCTGGGGGACTGGGGAAGGACAAAAGACATGATTGGCTGTGAATGACCTGTGAAAATGTCTTCTTTAACTTCAATTTTTTCTTTTTTAAATCAAATTTTATTGATTTACTATTTGCAAATGTACAGGGGAGCACAGCTTCAACCCTAAGGTACACACATGCTTCACCCCCACAAAGCTCCGTTGCCAATGCCCTGTTACCCCTCCTCCTCCCCTTTGCTCGCCACCATATTTTTCAGTTATCTTTGTTGTGCTTCCAGTTGGTTTTCTTTGGTTATTTGTGTTCCACCAGTGAGTGAAATCATGTGGTCATTGGCTTTTACTTTGACATATTTCACTTAGTACAATCACCTGAAGAGCCAGTCATATGCCCCAAAAGGCAGTTTCATCTTTTTGATAGCTGAGTAGTATTCCACTGAGTAGATATACCACACTGTCTTTATCCAGTCAGTTTTAAGTAGCATGTTGTTGATGAAGACACAGGTAAGTACACCCGAGTACTGTTACCTGGATTTTTTCCAAGTGTGTCTGCACCTCCAGGGCTGCTGCTAAATGTCTCCAACTCCTCAACCCCAAAGAAGCTGCCAGTTTACCTGATATGGTGCTTCCAAAGGCTTCCAATGTCCCTCCATGCACAGAAAACCTGTGCTTATTTTTGCTTCTACCAAAGTCTGTTTGTGGTGGCAAGGGAATACTGACTATTGAAGCCAGATGTGGAAAATACCCCAGGGATTCTGCATGAGCCCCTGATTCAGATTCTCTAAACCGCTTTCACCAGATGCCATCTGGAGAATTTGGTCTGAGCATCAAAGGTGGTTCTGAAATGTAAACACCATTGCCTCACTTCACAGGCCATTTCCTCAAGTGGTTGCCTGCAGGTTCATCCTTTTACCCGTCTTCCTTCCTACAGAAGGTGGTGGAGGAAAACTGTCCCGGGGCTGTGGGTTAGCTTCACCCACATTCGAATGCTGGAGCTGAATCTCAAGCCTGCCTTTCTGTTCCAGCCTCTGGTCACATCTCCGGTGTCCAGGTGCACTTCTGGGGTTCTATAGATGTTTCTTGAGTGCATAAAGCATCCATGGGGCTCTGTGCACCGCCTACATCCAGCGACTGAGTCTTGAGCGCTGTCTCCCCTGGGAGCACCTGCTTCAATCCCCCTTCTTCCCTCACCACCCCTCGCTTTTCAAAGGCACTTTCCCGGCTCCTCACTGGGCCCTCCTGGGTCCAAGCTGTCTGCCCACCGCGTGCATCACACAGCCTGCAGGGACTCCTTCCCAAATCCTTGCCCTGCCCAAGCCTCCCGTGGGCCTTCACTGCGTGCGGCCTACGCATCGGCCTAGCCAGGTGCCCTGTGGCTGGCCCCGTTGTCGTCTCTGGGTGGACGTCTGCCCCCCGCCCAACATGTGCTCCACACAACTGAACTGGTCGATTCCCCTGGATACATACCGGGCGGTGTCTTCGTGTCTCCGCAGACGGAGTGCAGTGGCTACCTGCACACAGAGGCCCGTGGTGGAGGAGAAGGGCAAGCCCGAAGTCGGCCAGAAGTTAAAAGAGTGACTTCAGGGCAAGTGTGCATGGAAGGCGGATCTTGAAGGGTAAAAAGGACTTAGGAAAAATTGGCAAACTCCTGCTGTCTTGCACATTTTACCAAGGTGGATGGCCATAGAGGAAGGCCTGCTATGCCCTCAGCCTGTGCCTGGCGTTGGTGCCACAGAGGAGCCTAGAGCTGTCAACACCCCCTGGGAGAGGGAGGCCGCCCACGTTCTCTGGGGCTGGACGGAGGGGCTGAAGCGTCCTGGGCAGGCTGGGTCCCTTTGCTCCCTCTGCGCTCTCTCCTCCGGGAGGGCCGGGGCTGCCCAAGAGTAGGAGTTAGTCAGCCAAGACTGCTGTCTCCTTGGGCTGAACGACGCTAACTTCTCACTGAGGGCCACTGGTTCCCTTTCCTCCCTCACCCTAAGTTGTTTCCACCCTCCAGAAAGTCTTCATGATTCATCTCAGCAAAACTGAATCGTGTGTCCTCCTTGACATGATTCCTGAACTTTGACTGTAGCAGTTTTCAAACTTGACTGACAAATTGTTCCTTTCTATTTCTCTACTGAATAACGGGCCAGGAGTGCACTCACCTCCTTTTCTCCAGTGCTTTGGCGGTCGCCGCGCAAAGCTGGGGCCAGTTTAGGGTTAGCCACGTGAACACACACTCAGGAGTGCAAACTCAGCTCTCAAGTTTTCCAGAACTTCGGCTGCAGATAACATATATGCCCCAGCTACAGAAACATGCATACTCAAGAGGAGAACATAGAATGTACACACAAGACAGAGACAACAATTATTTTTTGGCCACCATCAATTCCATCAAAAGCAGAACAGAAAATTAACCAGTCAAGATAAAACTGGAAATGAAAGAAATAAGGCAAAGTCATGACAAAGTGGTTACCCTGCTTTGAACTTAGGGTCTGAAATTTTCTAATTTATTTTACCGAAATCCTGTGTTCTGCCTCTGTAAATCAAATATTTCTATTAAATGATTTGTTATAAAGTCCCCATTTAAATAGTTGAAAAGAATGTCTGGCAGCAAGTAGGTGCTGGTGGGGATAATTTTGGGTCCAGACTTACTATTTGCATTAACAGAGGGAGAGAATCTGCAGCATTTTAATGAAAATTTGAAATGAAACTAAATTAGGTATTGAAATTAAGTGTAATTTCTCAAGCTAAGAATAGGGAAAAAAACATATTGAGAGGAGTTCTTTCTAGCTTAGAGACATGAGAATAAAAGTTTAACCCAATTTAGTTATTCTTAATGTTTCTCTCTAGCTGGAGATATCATCTTCTTCTTATCCTAATTGACTTTCCCTATCTCGCTCCCATTAATAACTGTTCCAATGAGATATTGGTCAAGTGGAAAATGACCATAATGGATTCCTGTTCTGTAGAGGATTCGGCATTTTTGGTGGATGGAAAGTGATGGTCTTGGAGAGCCTCACTGACCAGTTCCCCGAGGAGATGATGGATGGGATTTTAAAAAATGATCTCATTTTTTCAGACACAAATGAACTCACTGGATGATCCTTGATTAAGATTTACTGCCTGTGAAATATTCTGCATCTGCGCAGAAGAAAAAGCAAGGAAAACAAATAAATAAGAAAGCAAACTTTTTGTTTCTACCTCCTCCCCCCCCAAGTGTACAAAGTTATGAGGAAAACATCAAACTAGAAGAAATAACACAAACGTCCCGTGTTCCCTGGTCTCACCGTGGTGTAATCTGCGATCAGGAAACTGCTTTATTGTTCAATGTTGACTTTTAGGGAGATGTGAGTTGCAATGTCAGATGAGCTGCATTCTGCTCTCTGACTCTGTCCGTGCGTTTCAGGTTCCGAATGCAAATGGACTGGAGAGGAATTGGCCATTAGTCAATATAGTATCAACATTTTGCATCTTATAAGTTAGCAGAAACCTCCTGACTTGCCCCAAAAAGGTGATGACACCTGCTTTCTACTAACTCCCCTCCTTGTTTTGTCAGATGTCCCCAGGTCTTTGTCTGTTAGTTTCTACCTTCACATCGTGCCAGAACTGACCAACCATCGATGCATCCAAGCAACAGCCAGCCTGCCCCATTCTCTGCTCTGCCCCTTCCCTCCGCCAGCTGGAGCTGTGCTGGCCTCCATCTTCTGGGGTACAACAGATGAATGCCCCCATCACTGTCCCAAGGCTGCGCCCCGATCCAGGCCCCTGCGAACTGCTGCAAGCATCTCTGCTATTCGCCTCACAGCTGTGCTTTAAAACGGCTGTTCTCTGCAGGCGTGCAAAGAAGCATATATTATAAGATGTCAGTCTACTCCAATGACCTTCTAAAGGACAGAGCAAAATTTACAGTGCTGCCACGAACTCAAGGCGTGGCCTCATCGCCTCAGTGCCTGTCTCCTCTCCTGACGCAAGGCCTGGCCGGGCCCGGCACGCAGCGTGCTGCAGCCGTGGTGGTGGTTCTGTACTTGTAAAGCCGTTACACGTTCCCAGTCTCACACTTCTCAGGCCTGGTCTCCCCAGTCCCCCGGAAGCCTCTTGCCACTCGCAGGTACATGACGGATCAGGCTTTCGCTCCACTGGCCTCTGGCCATCCCCTGTGGCCTTGATCATGTCGACGCAGGAGGTGCTGGGAGTGTGGGCGCAGGGCACACGTGCCTGGTTGTGGACAGCTGGAGCATGGGTGCAGCACGCGCAGTGGTCCCCTCCGGGACCTAGCGGTGAGGGCTGTAAGGAGGGCTGCAGGAGGATGAGTGATGACGGAAGGGGCGAGACCACAAGAGAACACCAGAGAGAGCCCAGGCAGAGTAAATATTCATGGGAGCGGGCAGGCGTGGTTGCCCACCCGCCTCCCAGACCCCCTGCCTGGCCTGTGCCTGCTCTTCACCTGCCAGCCCCTGCCCGCATGCCTGAGAGCATTAAAGCCTGAGAAATCCACAGAGGGCCCCGGGACGCTCCTTTATCCGCGTGCCCGAGTCGCAAGAGAACCTGCCCTGCGCCCCCGGCACGAGACCACGGACAGCCCATAGCTCAGAGCTCCTCAGGCCTCAGCTGACCGCTGTAATGGTGCAGCCCCCGGAGCAGGGGGAAGTCCCAGGTTCGCTGCGCCAGCCTAAGGGAGAGGAGCAGGGAATGAAGAAGACCAAGGGAAGAATGGAGGCGGCATCGCAGCAGAGACACATCAGGAAACCACGCTTGCTTCTCGGCCTTGAAATTAACCTGGGAGCTGGGGACATGGAAGGAGATTTGGGGGCTAGTGTCTGAAGAGCCTTATTTGTCAGAGTGGCTCAACAACTCACAAAGAGGTGTGCTCCTTTCCTTCCAGGCTTGCCCGGCCCCCTCTGGCCCTCTCCTGTGGGTCTGCACCAGAAGGCACCTTAGTCTTGAGGCAAGTCTGGGCGTTGACCCATGAGGGGTGGCTCCCTTTGGGAACTTCGTTTGGAAACGGGTTTAACTGCTATATTCCTTCTCTTCCCTCTGTTGCACACTAATTGCATTACATTTCTTTTTTATAGAAAGGCTTACGCGCTAGGAGTAAGTTTGACTTTACATGGCAGAACCCAAGTAGAGCAGGCAGGTTTGGGGTCCTGGGGTGCTCTTCATTCTACCCCCTAATATACCCTCTGAAATCTGTCTCTGGGGAACTCCACCGAAAGCACTCCTGATCCCTTCTAATCGCCAGCTCTCCTGCGCTCTTTAAGCCGTGTTACTACCTGCAAACTGCCTACTTCTTTCTTATTCATTGTCAACTGGAATTTAGGTACGTTCTCAGCAGATGGGAACCTCACCTGACCGCTTCCGTGCTGAGGCCTGGGTGGTGGGAGCCCACATGTAGGACCAGGACCGGCATGCGCTCCCAAGAGCACCTGGAGGGGCCCATGCCGGTGCGTGTGCCGGGAAGGACAGGAGAGGAAACAAGTCAGAGACTCCAGAGGACCCTTCCGGTTTCAGCGTCTCCAAGTAAAGCGCGTGGCCTTGTCACACTAGTCCTTGCAACTAGAGAAAGAGAAGTCGAATGAAGTACAAAGCAATGGCCTTCCTTAGGCCCCTCAGGATCTGAGGTTAGAAGGCACACTGCCTTGTTACAGAACAGGGAGGGGGCACCCCAGAACCCCAAACCTGCCTGCTCTTAACAGGTTCTGCCATCCACCACATCAAAGCTAAACATGAGACCTCTAACGGAAAGGAACCTTAATGCAATTAGCGTGCAACAAAGAAAAGACCAAGAACAGAGTTCCCAAATCAAGCACCCAGAGTAACCCTTCCCCTCGTGGGTAACCACCCAGACATGCAGGGTTGGCCCAAAGCAGGACCTCTGAGGCCCGAGAGCTGCCACAGTCAGAGACCCCAGGACAGTCAGAGCTGAGTGCTGTCTCCCGGCCGACCTTAGCGTGCCCATCCTCATGACCCTTGTCCTGGCTACCCTGAGGTGCTTGATTAGTCCCCTTTGGAGTCTGCTGCCCTGTCTCTGGAGCCTCCCTCACCTCTCCTGACGCCCCATCTGCACTGTCCTGCAGGCGTCTCACGTCCCTGACTTGCCCTTAAGACTCAGCGCCTTCAGGCTGTACCCACAGAGAAGGGCCAGAAACAGCCAGACAAGTCTGGAAGGAAAAGAGTAAACTCAGAACCAAGATGAAAGCTGCCATTGTCAACCTCCCTACGGGTCTCTCACCCACATCTGTTCCAGCCAGTGCAGGACCAGACCTAGAAGCAAGAGTAGTTTCCTTGCATGTCTCTGTTCCACGTGCCTCCTCCAGGTCTCCTTCTTATCATCCTGCTTCCTTCCCTCTCCAGTTTCTTTCCTCCCTGCTCACCTCCACCCTCACTTGGGTAGGGCAGGGAACGTCCCCATTTCCTGGGCCCCCTGTTACACCGTCTCAGGGACAGATGGGCGCGGCGTAACAGCCACCATGAGCTCACCTGAAGCAGAGGCTGGCGTCATGAACTAGAGTAATGCACGAAGGTTGTTTCTGATGAATCTCTGGAGTGCGTGCGCACTAACGTGAGTTACAAACTCCTGGGGAGGTCCGCACAATTTCATGGCATTTGCCTCTAGAAGTCCTACCAGGTTTTCATGATGAAGATCTCCCAGAAACTCCTTATCTTGGAAGAGGGATGAACAAAGAACACAACAAAGCAGGAAATCAGAGGAACCCTAAACAGCCGCGGCCCTAGCAGCAGCAAACATGAGGCAGCCCAAGGGCTATCCACGGTACGGGGAACGTTCACGGGGAGACGCGCACCCCGGCTCCTGGTACCCCACGCTCGGTGCCCACTGGACAGAGGCCCCCTTCACCAGTCTCTTGTTTGCTTCTTTCTCCCTTCAGATTGTAGCTGGGTTCTGACCCAAATCAGATCTGACTTTCAGTAACGTTCCAGCACATGCTAAAGGGCAAAGTCCAAAGAGACAGCACAAGCAGCAGAGTCGGACTCAGAGGAGAGCCACGCCTTTGGAGCTGACAGTGAACTTAAAGCACCGGGGTGGTGTGCAGAGAGCACGGAGGGAAGTGGGCAGCCCCAGGAGCAGGTGGGAGGATGGAAGCTCAGGTCAGAGGGGCTCCTGGGAATCCAGGCCAGCACAGAGACACGAAGAGGCCTGCGATGGAGCACTGGCCAGGGAAGAATCAGGAGCTAATGCTGGTCAGCAGACACTCCCCAAAGCCAGACATAAATGGTGAATATTTTAGGGAAAACAAGAAAAGAAAAATACAAAGAATCTAAGAGACAACCTGCAGAGAAGGTGTAGTGTTGGGGTTTACAGGGTTAAAAACTCAAGTCTTCCTAGCCTAGCAGACAAGGATGGAAAGTTTTACACAGACAATGGAGCTGAAGAGTTACCATGGGAACCAGGCCTGGAGACCTTGGGCAGATGAGGGAACCAAATGATTGTTATTGAAACCTGGCTATAAAGCCCACCAGTGGCCATTACAGGCTCATTTAAATTTTAAAGAAATGCAGAGACTAATTAAGGCCTGACACTTTAATAGATAGCAGCGCTCAGACCTGTGTCTTAAATCCTAGAGATAGCCCTCAAACTCAGGATGTAAGAAAGAGCTAGATCTTTCTTGGAAGAGGGATGCTTCCAAGTCTTGCCCAGCCTGGCCACAGTAATTCCATAAATCTGCGTTTCCTATTTCTCCACAGCCTCCGGTGGGTTCTCTCACCCCCACATGGCCTGGTACCTCATAGTCTTTGATCTCCCTCAAGTGGCAGGTAATCTCTTCAGTAAGTGGTTTTGGAACAATGTGATATCCGTATTCAAAAATATCTAGATGGAAACCATAACCCTTTCATAAAAAACAAATTGAAAATCTATCATAGTCTTAACTACAAAACTAGACAACAGCTAGGAGATAACAAGAAAAAAAATCTAGATGAAAATCTTGGATTTAGACATGAGGTTTTCGATACAACAAAGCAGCACAGTGTGTCAAAGAGAAGAACTGACCATTTGGACTTCATTAAGATTCAAGGCTTCTGATCTGTGAGAGATACTGTTTAATGAAGTGAAAGGAAAACCGTAGACTAGAAGAAAATATGCACAGAACACGTAATTGACAAAGGACTCGTATCCACAATATAAAAAGAACACTTAAAACAGCAGTAAGAAGAAGAACAACCCATTTTAAAAATGGTCAAAATATTTGACCAGAACTTTCACTAAGATAAACAGATGGCAAGCACATGAAAAGCCGAGCAACATGACCTGACATTTGGAATATGCGGACTGAAGCAGAGCGCTGTCCTGGCACACCTACCGGAATGAACTCAGAAACACAGGGCAGTGCACACGCCCGCTCCTGAGGCTGGCGAGGGACCCTTTGCTCACGCGCGCAAGATGGTTACCCTGCTTTGGAAAGAGTCTGGCAGTTTTCTCCAAAGCTAAACTTAATCTCACAATATGATCCACCTGTCACATGCCGAAACACTTTCACTATTGTGTTGGAGACATATGTTCTCACAGAATCTGGATGCAAATGTTATGGCAGTTGTATTGATAACAACCAAAAGCTGGAAGTAAACAAGACGCCCTTCACAGACTGGTAAATATGCGAACAGTGCCCCCCCCCCCCAGAGAGCAAAGCATGACTTAACGATCAAAGGCTCATCAAGAACCTAAGGGGAACAGAGACCTCTCAAATGCATAGTCCTAAGTAAAAAAATGTCAGTCCGGAAAGGACAACAAGCTAGATGAGTCCAGCGATACGCCGTTCCAGAAAAGGTGAAGCTGGAGAAAGGACGAGTGTCGCGGTTTAGAAGAACGGGGGCTTGATGGTTGGGCACGGAGCATGCTTAGGGCAAGGAGACTCATCTGTGATGCTCTCGTGGAGGATCCGGTTCCTGCTCTTACACATGTGTCCAAACCCACTGACCTTTAATACACAAGAAGAGAAGCTCACTGTAAACTGCGTCCTTCATTGAACAAGAATGTGTCCACATCGGCTCACTAGTTTATAACGCAATACCACAATACCACTGAGCTGTAACTATAATAAGGGGGAACAGGCTTGGTTCCCAAACTGCAGAGCTTGCCTGGTAAAATCTGAAACAGACCCCACACCTGGAGAGACCAGAGACAGAGGCTGTGGCCTCCCAGCTCTATTGGCTGGTGGCTGGGTTTACACAGAATGTCTAGTTTTGTCCGGGGCACTCACAAGAGGAGAAGACTCTACCCCAGTCGGCCGGAATCTTGCAAGTTTGCAGAGATGCCTTAGCCATGTTCAGACACGTCTTCAGCCGCTGATGCGGTGACCAGCACGGGTCTCTCTTCCTGCCCCATCAGATGAGCCTCCCTGTGTGCACTCAGCAAGTTCGTCCTCTTGCATTCTAAGGAAAAGGAAGGACACCCCCAAGAGACTAGGAAGGAAGTCCAACCTCTAAGGAAGCCGAACATCAGGTGTTAGCCAAGCAAGCTGGCGCCCACGAGAAATCTCCGCATGCCCGAGTCCAAAGGCCATGCCGACCCTCGCCCCCCTCCCTTTTGCTCTACTCCTTTGTGTAAACACCTCTGCCCTCTGCCCTCTGCCCTCTGCCAAGAGCAGGACGGGTCTTCAGATGAGCCTGCTGTCCCTCTTGGTTTGTCGACAAATGAACCCGCTTTCCTGCTCCTCAAACTGTTTCCTTGTACTGGCTGAGGGAAACTGAGACCGGTGTCCGCTATCTACGAGCTCCACAAAACATTGCTCTCGCCAAGCTGTGCCCTTGGGAATCGCCCGCTGTGGGAACAGTGTGGACTGCGCATTTCAACAGCGGGGAGGAGGTGAGGTGTCTACCACTTCCAAGATCCTGTCGAGGGCCCTGCAGTCACACCCCGGTGGCCTCCTCCAGAGGGCAACCGCTGGCACGTGGCAACTCTATGATCCGTAAGATTGTCTGTACATTAAAGTTTCCAAAAAGAAAAAGATGTCTACTGATTTAGCAACAAAATACTGAGGAAAATGGTAAAACTGCTTTTCCATGAACAGAAAGAGTCCAAGAAAAACATCTACATTTCTCTAGTCCTTTTTCTGAGGCGGATTCAAGAACCAGAGCACGAGGCAGGCGGGGCCTAGCAGGGCCGTTGGCGACACGCTGAATAGGTCTGGTTGTTTCATCGAAGATTCTGTCAGACATGACACACGTTGTTCATGTGCTAAGTGAACTTTGCTCTCCACTTGGCTTGGACATGGCTGTTGAGGAGAAGAGATTAGGACACCTCATTCAATCCCTTAGTGGGCAGAATGAGAGGGACCCCAGGACCCCCAAACTTGCTGCTCCAAAGGGGTTCTGCCATCCAGTGCATAGACAAACATAGCTTAGTTCGTATGCGTCCCTAGAAAAGAATTAGTGTCCAGTAGAGAGAAAAGAAGGAATTCATACAGTTTGTGCCCAATAAAGAGGAGAGCAAGAATCCAGTCTGAAACAACGCGCCCAGAGTTGCCCATCCCCTCGTGGCCCAGCCAAGCAGGGTTGGGCCAAGCAGGGCTGTTGAGGTCGAAAACCCGTCACGAGTCTGGGCGCCTCCTGGGGGGGACCCACAGGGAAGGGGCACAAGTACAGGCTGGAGTGTCACCTCCCTACGGGGCTCCCGCCTGCGTCTGTCTTTTCCAAATGTCTCCTTCCATGTCCCCACCCCCTGTAAGTGTAAGGCTGAGAAGCAAGTGCGACTTCTTCACATCTCTGCTCCGTGTGCCTCCCCTAATCTTCTATTCTTCCCTCCTCTACCTTCTTTCCAAGTCCTTCTCCCCATCTTCTCCAGCAACTCCCGACTGCTCAGCTCCACCCTTCCTTGGATGGTGCAGCGAACTGGAACCACCCTTTCTGTGGAGATCACACTATTGCAAACCCCGCAGAGTAACTAGGGGATGGGGCACTACTTGGGGAGGGGCAGGGATAATCTGCCCCCAGAGGGACAATGTTACCTTCTTGATCACCATCATAGAAGAAGTGTAAGTATCTGAGGCTTTCGTGCCTCCTCCCCCACTGTCCTGGGGATGGAGGGTAGGGTGGGCTCAATGATCAAAATCCTTGTTCGCTTGTTCTGACTCCATAGAAGGACTCTGCCTATGAACAGCTACAAGTACTAGTGGGGGTTGTAGTTGATTTGCTGGGAGGTGTGCATAATTTACTTGCCTCGGAAGACATAAGCTAATTTTGAACAAATCCCTTTGCTGTCATCTAGCATAACACAGCCAATTTAGATAAATCCTTGAACTGGGATTCCTCGTGCATAATACAGTCTCCTAAACAAAGGAAAGCAAACTCAGGACATTAATAGTATCCAAATGATTGCTTAGGTTTAATGCCAAGCTCCTTTTTAAAAAGTCCAATTTTTAATCTCAATTGTGCAAACAAAGCCTCAATCAGGAGATTAAGAGTGTTCAAGAGACAGCTAACAGTACACAGTGACCTGCGTTTAAACCAGAGGGGCCCGTCCTTCTTGCATGCTTTGACCAAAAGATCTGGCTGCTAATTAGACATTAATTAAAAGCAAAGAGCCATTGTAGTGTTTTTCATCAAGACATAAGAAAATATATCTTTGCTAATCTTATCATTATGGCCAGTATATAACGACAGTGGGCCGCTGGCTACACATTCAACCCATTTATGCTCATAGTTTTGTTTTGTTTTTTCTTTAGGATTTATCTTTATTTATGCATATAAGAACTGGGGTGCAGGCCAGAGGTGTGGGGTTGGTGAGAGGATTCACCAGAGACAGAGTTGGGAGCAGAACAGACAAAGTGACTAAAACACACTGCTGAGAGAGCAGCTGGAAGACAGGAGAGGTCTGCTGCGCCATGTGGGTCAGCTCCCTGGCCGGGGATCAAACTCAGGTCGCAGTGGCTGGCGATAGCTTGATAGCGCTGAGACTTAATCCCTGCACCACCAGGGAGGCCCCTTTTTTTATGCTCATAGTTTAGGTTGAAATGTAACTGGACTGCAGTCTTCCCAGTTTATCCCCAGGCACAGTTTGTAGCAGTTCTCCATAAACTGCCCTGGTAGTTAAGGGCAGGGGTGGGGATATGACAGCTCTGGACTGTAGTCTGCAGTGTGACTGAGCAAGTTATTAAGTCTTCCGAGCTCTAGTTTTCCATCAGTAAAATGGAAATAGTAGTACAATTTCTTCAAAATGTTGGTGGGAGAGTGGAATTAAATACCCACGGAAAAGATTCAGTCCCTGGGCAAGTGAGCGTCCATCAGGCAGCTTCAGGGACAGGCAGACAGGGACTCCGGTGTTGAGGAGGCTTCTGAGGTAAGGACAGGTCGTCCCAGAGTGCTAACCAAGACACGCGCCAGAGGGGTCAGAAACCCTCTGACCGTAAGAGCCTTGGGCAGGGGCGGTCTAAGGGGGACCTCTGTGCAAGATCTGGGAGAATGCGCCACCGGCCGGAGCGTGGCCGCTGGGAGAAAGCCCCAGTCACGAAGTAGGATGATGACACCTCAGAGCAGGAGAAAAAGTTTCACCAGCCCCGACGGACCCCGACGCAGGCCCAGGTGGAGTCTTTGCCCCTCCGCGGCCTTGCTGCCTTGCAGTCCTTGCTTGGGCTCTTTCTCCTCCAATTACACGTTTAACTTGTGCATACAGATTTGCTTCTCTGCTGTCCATCTGAGGGCTTGTCCACGAATCCTCTCACAGCCGTGGGGCCAGCGCGCGCTGCTCTGGGGCTCCTGGCGGGCAGCGGCGGCTGTGGCCAAGTCTGCGGCTTCACGGCCCCACGCGGCTCGCTGGAGCGTCTCAGCAAACGCTGGAGCTGTGAGGTGCTGACAGTGTGCTGCAGACCAGGGCCCCTCAGAAGCCAAAAGGCGGGGATATCCCACCTGCGCCCCCGCCCCTCGGTGTGGCCGCCACCTTGGGCTTCCTGAAAAGCGCCGCTGCTGGGCTGCGGCTAGAGGAAGTGGTGGGGCATTTCTGGATTTGTCTCCCCCCTGCGTCTTCAGTACTTTATGTGCGTCCCCTCCTTTGTGAACCTTTGTTGTCTGTGCCTGCTCTTGGGGCTTACTACAAGTGCCTTTCAAACGCGCGGTGAGGACCCGGTCAAGCAAACCCACTTTATATCAAAGTTACCCTAGGACTTTCCCAGAGGGTCCTTCCCTGGACCTCTGACCACTGGCTCCTGCCTGGAGCACTGACACCTCCACAAAACAGATCTAGCGGTTAAGTATTTTTTGGGGACTCATAGCGTGCCAGCTCAGGAACTGGTCCCCGGGCTTGCAGGAGCTGAAATGAAGGGTGAACTGTTCCCTGTGGGCCTGCCAATGCGTTAAGAGGAACAAAAGCAATTTCTCGATGTCCGGAAGGCTGTGTGCTGTGGACTGCACGTGCCTAGCACGCTGAGCTCGGGCCGCGAGTGCCACGACCATCGCACTGCGGCAGAGACAGGATGCGAGGAACCTGCTCGCGGACACTGCTGCGGGCCAAGGCCGCTGGCACCGCCCCGGCTTTGATGCTTTAGGACGTTTCAAGGGTTCAGTTTCTGACCTAGAGACTTAGGAGCCTGACAGACGTACTACGGAAATGTCAAGGAAGTTGGTGCAAAGAGACACCTAGACTTCAAAGAAAGAACAGACATGCAGAGGTCAGAGTCACCTGCTCGGGTAGAGACCTGGAGACCGGGACACGCTCAAAATAGCTGAGATCGGACACTTGAGTCCTCTGAGGCGACTTCCGTGAACTATCAAATGTCAGTCTCCACTTCCAGAGATTTGTATTTAATTGATTCTCAGTGGGGCCTGGGCATGTCTTTCTAAAGTTTATTAAGTGATCTGAATGCATGGCCAGGACTGGAAGCCATTAACTTAAAAAGACACTGAAGAGATCAAAGAAAAGCCTCATCATAGCGTCCAGAGGTTCGTCTCTAACGTGAGAATTCACGAGCAGAAAGTGGCTACAGCACACGGGAGCCGTGGGAAGCAGGCAGACACTCCCACCGGGAGACTGGGGTAACGGTGGTAGGAGAGCTGGAACAGCAGCTTCTGGAAATACAGAAATGGGACCTGAGTGGGAATTCGGGAGAAGAGGAGAAGATGCTTTTGTTATAGGGTAACTTTGATATAAAGTGGGTTTGCTTGACTGGGTCCTCACCACGCGTTTGAAAGGCACTTATAATAAGCACTAACTGCAGGCACAGACAACAAAGGTTAATAAAGGATTTTATTTACAAAAGAAGGGGAAATGAAGTAATGAATAACGCAGGGAGAAGAGAGGGAGACAAATATGTAAACGTGTCCTACCAGATTCTCCGAGCTGGAACCCAAAGGCAAGCTGAGAGCTGGCTCCAAACAAAGAGATCCCCCATGCCCACGTGTTCGGATTTATACGCAGCCTGGCTGCTTAACTCTACTTTCAGGTCCCAGAGATCCACTCTTTGATGGTGACTTTATAGGATTTGTAGATCTTGGGTAGTGTGGTCTGGAGTGGGGGCTGGAGTCCATAAACCTACTTGTGTAATCCCTTCAGGACGACCTTACCCCTAACACTTTAATTGCATGAAACCAATGAAAACCAACTCTGTGAACCCAACACAACATTGAGAAGCCACAGGAAAGACTCAGAGCAATCAGCCACTGGACTCGTGCAGGTCACCAGCCGCATCTGCCCAGACAGACATCCACCCATCTCTGATTGGCCACATACCCCGGTCACACTGGTTCTCATCCATAATGTACAATAAGGTGACAGTTAATTTAGGTCATCAGATACTGTCTGGGAACTTGAGATCCACCTACTTCTTCCAATCAACCATTTCAACAAACTGACATCACTACAAATTCCTTGTAAAGAGCTGCCTCTGATGGAGCAGGCAGGCACAAAAGAATTCTCCAGATTGATGACTGGACTAACTCAGGAGAAAGCTCCTCTTGAATGCCCACGGTGGGGTGTGCTGGGAGAAGGGTGTCCTCCAGGACAGGGGGGGTTCTTGCACCCTTCTGTTTACCTATTGTTCTGTGTGGGTTTTTCTCTTCATTGCAGTAGCATTAGTTCACAACCCTATAGCGGTTTTCACCCCTCCACCCCCACCTCCTACTCTACCGGGAAAAATTTAGTCACTATCTCCCCACAAACTTGGCCCTCCTTCCCTCTGTGACCACCATGGTGGGTCAGAGCCTAAGAGCTCTTGTCTTTGTTTTTGTTTTTTCTATACTCCACAGAAGAGTGAAATCATCTGGTGTTTGCCTCTCTTATCTTATTCCACTTGGCATTCTCCCCTCAAGGTCCATCTGTGACGATGCATCTATTTTTATGACTGAGTTGTATAGAATTTGCAGTCAGTTTCATCCAGCGGATAAACCTTCCCTAAAATGAGAGCTGAAGTCCGCATGTAGGGTAGGAGCCCGCTGTGTCATCCCGCCCTCCCCCAGTCCCGCCACCGACTGGTCTGCTGCCTGGGACACATCAGATGCACTCAAAGGCTCAGCTTTCTAGCATGGAAAAATGGTGGTGACAGTAGAACAATCCTTGCAAGGATTTCCTGAGTTCCAGTTACCTGGTTAAGAGTCAGTAGCTGGTGCATTGTTATAATTCTATCATTATTTGTGCTGTCTCACCTTAATTACCTAAGTGACCAAGATTAAATTTATTTTCCTACAATGTGCATCAAGCCTTGGGTTTGCAGTAAAACATCTATAATATCTAGAAATTAATAAGCATATCCTTGTCCAAGAGAAATGCAAGCCCGGGTGGGGATCACAGACACGGGGAGAAGCTTATGGTGAACATGGCACAGGTGGTCCGTGCACTGTGCAACAGTTTTTTGATCGATTCGTTCATTTATCACATGACTGGTTTTCTGGGTTCCTCCTATGTTCGCCCCCAAAGTAGTTTGCACAGAGTAGGAACTCAATATGCAAGGTCTGCACCAAAGAAGTGGATAAGTGATTCGTTGTCAATATGAAAACCCTGCACGGAGACCGTCTCCACGCCATGTTACCTTATATCTGATGATCAACACTGAGAGTGCAACTCTGGAATTGGAGACTCCTTTGTTGCAGTTTTTATCAACACTTTCGGTTTCATATGCAGAAGCAGCTGATCTGGTCTTAGTGCCATAAGGCAGAGGAGCAGCTTTGTGGCCCTTCATCAATATGTTTTGTCTTAGAACGAAAATAACACAGACGATTTAAGCCCATGGGGGAAGACTGTCTCATTTTTCACTTGAGCTCCTCTGATCCAGCGAGACAACACCATGTGCTGAACGCTTCTCCTGCTCGCCCGCCGCCCGCCGCCTTCCTCCGTGCACATCTGCACGCGGTGTCCTTTGCTCTCCTGGGGCCCCAGGGTCCCCCGTTCTTTGTTCGAGGATGCCTGTGTCACTTGCCCGCACTGCGTTGAGAGTGTCCTCAAAGAAGGCAGCAGTCCTCGCTGGCAACATCACTCTAGCTAGAATTATGAACTAGGAGTAAGGGTCAGTCTTGAGATGACAGACCTGCTTGGACCCTGCCCCGAAACCCCAGGGCGTGCGACTCCCCTCACGCGCTGACTCTGGTTCTTGCTTCTGCTTGGCTTGGCCCGAGTGTCCTGGTGATCTGGTCTCCTCTGGTTTAGACAGCGAGGTGAGGAAGCACAACCTTCAGAAATCGTGGGGGCTGGGAAGGAGGGCTGGCCCAGTGCTGCGCCCCAAGAGACAGGATGGTGAGTGGGGTTTCCTTCTGCATGTGCAGACTCAGGCGCAGAGAGCAGAGGTGTGGGGGAGAATCAGGAGCGTGCATTTCTCCCTTGAGCATGCCCGCACTTTCCGAAAGCAGTAAGAGCCCAAAGTATCAAAGGCAAATAGATTTCAGGTAGAAAATCAGGGTTGGAGGCTGTCGGTGCTTCGATAATAATCAACTCCAGTCTCCAAGATACTCGGGGAAAAGCAAGAATTTTCTTTAGGATGTGTTGCTCTCATTCAATACCGCTGTTCCCATAGCAGTAACCCCACTTCCACCATGTGCTCGTCGCAGGGCTTTGCTGTCTTGGGCCCCCGGTCTGTGTTTGGGAGACTGAGCAGTCAATCATGAAAACCGTATTAAGAACAGGCACTGGACAGGCGGGGGCCCAGCCAGACTCCAGATTCCATCAGCCACATCAGCTGAAGCTGTTCACTTCTCTCCATCGTCATTGTCCTCTCTGTAAGATGCAATAAGGCAGGTTGGGAGTATCTGCCCTGTACATCTCACAGGAGGTGAGGATGCGGTCAGATGTGGATGCGGAGACAGTTCTGAGCAGGTGGGCTATACTGGCGCTCCTGTGTCTGCACAGGGTGTGCCTATGAAGTGCCCTTGGGTCTGGGTGTCGGTGATCAGCAGTTGTGTGTGCGCATCGGGTGGGGTATTAATTAAGGTGAAAGTGTTCGGGGAACTGGGGTTAGCTCAGCATTGCAGAAAACTTGTCAAGGGGCCCTCAGAGCTGATTGCTGCCTGTACCCCCCACAAAGCTGGCTCTGCAGGGAAGGGAGGAACAGCCCAGCAGGTGGCGGTGGCTCAGCCCCTCTCACCCGTTGTCTGAGGGCAGCTGTGCCTGACCTGAGCCGGTGTTAACCCTCAGAAGCACCCCTGACAAAGCTCATCTGCCAGTCGGGCAGGCCGGGGCTGAGCGGCAATGCTGTGTTGCCACATCAAGAATGCAGTAGTCTTTCAAAGCGATGTAGAGGTAGGCTGAGTAGCCCAGACCATACATGCACAAATGACTCATCTGACTTCATTCAAACATCTCCTCTGAGCGCTAGAGAAGAACCCAAGTTTTGTCCACGTGACCAGTTCACCCATGCTTTCCTCCCTTCCCACCCCTTCCCGATGGTGGCATGTCCTGTGGAAGCTTCTGGTCCTTGGTCAGACTTCCAGGCTCCTCTGTCACCTGACATGCTGTCACAGAGCTCTGGGCTGGGCACGTGAGGCGTCTTGTCTTTTTGTCCAGTTATTCTGCCACCTGGCAGGGGCCAGGATAGTGAAGGTGGTTCCACACGCCCTTTGCACTGCGGCCCTTTTGCTCTGGCTTGGACGGCTCCTGGGCCTGGAGCAGCCCTCAACCTGCAAGCTACTGGGCTGGTTTTGGCATCACCGCTGCATGCACCATTCTCGCACCAGCTGGTCATGTGCCCACGTCTAGGTGGGGATTCTAGAGGGTGCCAGGGGAAGCAGGTGAAAGGTAGGGGTGGGATGAAGAGCCTGGTGCCCACTCTCTTGCTCTTCCCCATCTCTTTCGTCAGCCATTCCATCACAGGGCTGGAGATGCCGATTTTCTTTCTTTTATCTTCTTGTCCTTTCTCACTAATACTGTGCCTAACATTTGAAAAAGAAATCAAATCAGGATACGTTTGAAAAGTTGCACAGTTACTATACTACTGGAGTAAATGAAATCTTAGGAAAACGTCAGCGGTTCATTCTCATCAGCTATGGCGTGATGACAGGTAGAGTCAAGACTTGTCATTTTAACCAAAGTCTCAGATTTCAATTGACAGCTCAAAGACTTTGCCTGACCCTAGGTGAGTTACAAATGGCCATGAGCTGAGAAGAGAACTGGGATCAGAGGAGAGACTGGCCCCAGGGCGCTGCAGTCAATTCAAGGGAGTGGTGTAGTAGAGGGGAGTGCTGAGACTGGATGTGGTTCTAGGGCCTGGACTTCTGAGCTGAGGGACTCAAGCAAAGTCTTAACCTGCCCAAGCTTCACTCTAACACTTTGCAGTGATTCCTTCCCTCGGGCGGCGGTGGGAATTGCGCCAAGTCTGAGAACCAGCCTTGCCCCCAAATTGCTTTCTTGTCTCGTTTCCTCTTCTGGTAATAGATGGGACATGAGGTAGGGGTGGATAGCAGAATACTTCTGAGAAACCACTAGCAAGAGTTACTTGCTTTCCCCTCATAACATCCATAAAGTGAATGTTATACGTAGACATCAGGGGCTTAAGGAAGCAGGAGATTTCCATGTGAGGTTCTCACACCTTCTCCGAGCACAAGTGCATGGCTGAAAATGTTTGCGAGTTAACCTGTCTGTGTTCCAGTTCCTAGAGGTGGGAATATCCCAGAAAGCTGATCAAGGGCATTCATGGTCAAGGGCATTCATGGTCATGGACATTTATGGTCAAGGATATTCATGGTCAAGGGCATTCATGGTCAAGGGCATTCATGGTCATGGACATTCATGGTCAAGAGCAATCATGGTCAAGTACATTCATGGTCAAGGGCATTCATGGTCATGGACATTCATAGTCAAGGTCATTTATGGTCATAGACATTTATGATCAAGGATATTCATGGTCAAGGGCAGTCATGAGTGATACCTCCCCTGTGTAGTAACCCTGATAGCATGTGTCAAACCAATTAGGAACTCATACTGAAAATGCCTTGCCTGGGGAGGCTGCAGTGGCTTTGGGGAAAGAGCATGTGGTGTAGTGGAGGGCGTGTTAGAGGTAGTTACATGGAACCAGAACTCAGAGTTCAAATCTGGAAAGCCACCTCTGAGGTAGGAGCACCTGAGCACAGGGCCTAGAACTTGTCTGGGAGTTGGGGCGAGGGAGGAGGTGGCAACTGCAGAGGCCCCTGGCTGATGAGCAGCAGGAATGGCCCTGCCGGGTGGCTTTACTGCCACCTACAGTGCCTGAAGGTTTGCCCCCAAAGTTCTGTCCACTGACACCTCTCCCACCCCCCCTGTGGGGCTCAGCTGCTGTGACTTTGTTCTCATTTTCAAAGCAGGAAATCCATCAGCCACTCCCCGCCTGGGCCGCTCTGCTCTGTCCCTCTGCCGACTGTCAGCAGCGCAGTGGCGCCTGATTTGTTATGGTGGCAGCGTTTTTTTCTTAAGGCAATTCTCCCCAAACTCTCCTGTCAATAGAAGAGGGGAAAAAATAGAAGGAAAGAAAAAATACCTGCCTGGCATCAGTATTGTAAATGGAGCCATTGAAACCCCCTCTGGGTTTTTATGATAAATACGCACACCAGGCAGGTATTTGGGTGAAAAACTATTTCTATTTTAATGCAAGAAAGACAGACCAATGCATCAACCTCCTGCCTCTTAATTCTCATAATGTGTTGCCTGGCTCGGCTCACCCTCCTTTTTGCTGGAGGAAACACTTTTTAACTATGTCTGTGACATGCACGGGGCCTGAGCTGGGTCTCGGTTCAGGACGCAGCCCCACAGCGAGGTGTCCCGTGACACCCCATCTGATGGTCAACCCCATCGCTGAAGGTCAACCACCAGACCTCTCCTTCTCGGCCTTCGGGTCTCCTGCTGACTCTGGGTGAGCTGGTAACCTGGTAGCAGACATTGCTTCTGCCCACGGGCCACCCCCGCAGTCACAGAGCCCCAGGACCCATCCTCCTGCTTTCCCTCATCCTTCGGGGATCCCGAAGAGCAGAGTCTCAGCACAGGCCTTTCTGCTGGATTCCTAGGAACTTCTAAGTGGGAGCTGGCCACTGATCAGGGATGACAGATTACACAGAAGATGGAGGACAAGTGTGAGAGACAAAGGCAGGAGGAAGGTGACACTAAGAGGTGCCCAAGGGGGGAGACGGGCGCACAGGACCCCGCTGCCCTGCCCCTTTTGCTTTCTGCAGGCTGGAAGCTCACCGGCAGAGCATCTGTGAGCAGCACTGGTTTGCTGGATGAGAGGGACGCGCGTCGGGGCGCCCTTCTGATTCCCAAGGGTCAGTCCTGGAAACCGTCAGCCTGGAGCGACCAGCTGTTTCTCACTCGCCCAGGAGCATTTCTTTGACTAGAGACGTCGCTGCAGGACACCCGGCTCTTAGCCCTCGAGGTCCTTTGCTGCCACAGGGTCCTCAGTGTGCACACGGGCAAGCTCCAGGTGTAGTGAGAATCACAGGTGACCCCTAGTGCTTCAGCGATCCTCCATTAACTTCTACGTCTCTTCTCACGTAGGGCTGTGCTCACGCAGTCGCTATCTACCCGCGCTGCTCTCGCAGAACGCCAGAGCGCCGTCACTCATAAGCCCTCAGCTTGAGCCAGAGCCCAAGACCGAGGTGCTGGCAAGGACCCGTCTGGGGGTGCTCGCCTCTGTCCAAAGACCGCCCCTTCTCCCCGTGTGCCTGCATGATGGGCGGTAGTGGGACGCTCTCTGGGGTCTCATTTACAAGGGCATGTACCCCATGTAACCTAAGCATCCTTGAGGGTTGCAGCTGCAAATACCAGCGACTGAGTGTTAGGTGCCAACACGTGGCTTTGGGAGAACATACAACACTTGGTCTGTAGCACATCATACATCATATATGGGTGTGGCAATGCATGTGCTCTGTTGCCAGTGCATGTGTTTGTATACATGACACGACTGTCACTCACAGCACAGGTCCAGGTGGTCCCAGAAGGACCTCAGTGTGCTAGCTGGGACACAGAATTTAACCATCACTCCCTTCCAAGAGGACTGAAGAGATCTGCAGCCAGGAAACCTTCAGCTCTACCAGAACCATCCCGAACAGATGGTGTGAAAATATCACTGCACTTTCCAAGCAATGTACATTCAGGACAGGCCTCTCGTTTCTTTTCCTTGTGCTCATGTTCTTAAAAAGGTTTGAATAGATGGTTATGATCCAGCAAAATTTATATTTCTAATTTTCTCAGTCATTACTTTGTGGGCGATTCCCAGTGAATTTCTAATTCTCATGTGATAGTCTGCCTTCTGTCTACTGCCTGTGTAAATCCCCACCCTGGAATACAAATCTATTCCCACATGCCCTAAATTGTATTATTTAGTGTTTATATATATATGCATATATATGTATGTATATATATATTGCTGATGTTCAGGAAATAGGATACTTGACTTCATGTGACTTAAATCATAGTGAATTTTTATGTCAGATGTCACGGGTTTCTGAAATTTGAGAACCAATATAGCTCAGGGATGAGGCCAACACCATAGGTTGACTTTGTTAAAATTTATTTTTCTTCCCCCTCATTGGCAAAAGGTGGCTGCCATTGCCCCATACACCGCATTCTCGTTCAACAGCATATAAGTGTAGGGAGAGGTGACAAGGCTAACCTCTGTGCATCACTCATTTGAAGTGGAAACGGTCTCCAGACTCACACCTCGGACCTACCCTCAGGGTTTGCCACGTGCACTGAATGAGCTGCAGGGAGGCTAGTCACTCCAATAGGTGGGAGTTCAAGTGAAGGTGAGAACAGCAAAGCTGAAGGAATAGGGGAAACCTGTCGAGAAGCCAGACAGCAAGACCACCCAGCACCACCTGCACCTCGTCTGCTCATTCTGATGGTACCACTGGCCTTGCTCTCCGAGCAGGCAGGCTGCCCCCCTCCCCCTTTCCTCTACCACACCTGTTCCCGCCCTCACTGCCCCTTTACAACACGGTCCTGAAGTGGCCTGCTCTGTCTCTGTCCGTCCTTGTCAAGGTAAGCGCCTAGAAGGCAATGGAACTGTTCTGCTCGTGATTCCATCAGCACCACCTGGCTACTGCTCAGAATAGAATGCATTAAAAAATAGATTGCATTTTGTTGAACGCTGTTAGGATACATTTCACTGCTAATTTGACAGCGTGTGGATTACATACTGAGGGATAATTTGTCTATAGGTTTTGATTTTTCTGACCTGGCTTTTAAACAAAAATAATATGAAACTCAAGGAATAATTTGTTCCAGGTCCCTGCATTTAATCATTTCATTAGTCTCACTAAAGAGATAAATTAACTGAGGTCTCAGGAAAGGACTCGCTCTAGCAGTTTGAGAGCTGCAGGAGACCCACCCCTTCACGTGCGGATTTTAAACAGAAGTGAGTTAACACAGGGAAGCATGAGCTGATGGAGTCTGCGGAGAACGGGAGAGGCTAGCTGGCAAGCCAGTGTCTGGCAGTGGCTGGGGTTGGATAATGGCCGCCCTGGGGGCAGGGAAGCCAGGAAGTGCTAATTTAGCTCCCACCACCCTGGGGCGCTCTCCCTGGGGATCCCATTGTCATGTCAACAGGAAGAGCTGGAGGAAAATGGCCCCTTCCTCACCCCTTCCTTCTAAGTCACCTGAGCCCAGGAATGGGTAGAACTAGGTTTGCCTCAGAAGCCTGCAGGCTGTGGGCCAGGAGGTGTCGTCTTTGCATTCCAGCCCTCATGGCCCCGCATTGCGAAGATGACAGAGGGATGGACACACCTGGCTGTGACGCACCTGACCCTGACCAGTGACTCCTGGGCCGCGAAGGGGCGGCTGTGCCAACCTGGGGGAGGCGGCCACAGCCCAGACCAGCTCTTGGGCGCCCCCACGGCACTGGCTCTGCAGAAGGCCCTGGGAGAGCGGACCTCACCATGAACAGCAGATGTCCCCGCCACCCATGGCCTGTGGACACCGTCTTCTCTTCCTCCGGAGCGTGGCATGGCCACTTTGCGGTGACCGGCGCAGCACGCAGTGTGGAGCAGCGGCCATGGGCTGGACACTGGGGCTGCTGGCCCATGGAGCAGGTCAAAGAAAACTCTCAGCTTTCAAAGTCATCTGGCTTTGGAGATGAAATTTGGCATTTTGGAAGTGAAAACATAAGTTGGGAAATGAAAACCACACCTTCCAACAGACACTCAAAGGCATGATGAGCTCATAAAAACCTGAGGTGGCACAGTCACCATGTTCACAGCACCTGCTTCGCTTCGGCGCATCTGCAGACGAGCCCACACCAGACGGAGCCCATGCAGCTCTGGCGTCTCCTCACCCTGAGCTCCTGAATGTAGGCAGCCGGCGTGCGGTACGGTTCGGCGTCTGAGTTGTCAAGAGTCCAGACGCCTCCGATTGAGTTCCAGAGGTGACAGGCGCGGCAGAGTGTTCCGGTGACCTGTCCATGCTCGAATCCTCAGTCTGTCAGAAGTCCCAGTGGCGCTGCCTTGAAGATGCCCCGCGTGTCTTAGAAACCTTCTTGTTCCTGGTTTCTCCATCGTTCATTCATTCAGTTACCAATGAAAGTCAGACAATAAGCTCCATTTCTTTGTCGGTCAGTTCTCTGTGTATTCCAGAGATTTCTCCTCAAAGCGGTGGTCAGTTGTCAAGATCGGTCACTATTTGGTGTCCCTACAAGGAGTGACAAATGAAGCAAGGAACAGAAGGGAGCTGAGTTAAAACGGATGAACTCTTCCAAGAAGCTTATGGGTGCAAAGACCAGTCTGCAACTTAGCAGCTGCATGGGCTGCAAGTTACTTAAACTTTGTCTGCCTCAGTTTCCCATCTGTAAAGTGGGAATAATTATAATGAAAAGAAGAAGAATATCTGTTGTTAGGGGTTTATGGGCTAATTGCATAACACTGCATGGAAAATGCCTTGAAACCATGGCAACCACAAGAAAATGGGTCAACGGTGGTTGACTGTTGGTGACCAGAATGTAGTCACGCATCCGGATTGTCGCAATAAGAACATCACATCATGTTAGCCGCGTTACATCGGTCAGGCTGCGTTGAATGTTCATCTCTTAAACTAGAAAGACAGTTCATCTCTTAAACTAGAAAGATGATGTTTAATTGCACCCTAACAGGTTAATTCTCATGAATGTAATTTATTTCAAATAAAAAGAATGTGTTGGAGGCCCATAAGTATGTGCCTGGCTTTGGGCTTGCCTTTGTTACCTTCTTGGTGTTGTTGAACGAGTAGGTTAGCGTGAGAACCTTAAACTCCGAGAAGCCATTTCACTGAGTACGTGATTTGGGGAAGGGGAAATTAGGTAATCTTGAGGCACCAGAATGTTGGGGAGGGGGACTGGTGAAGAAGGAACTAAGTAACCAGGAAACAGGAGGTCATATCTTAGGGACCAGATGTTTTGGCTGAAAAGCTTATCTTGTCAGACCACCAGGATTTGGTGCA
Organism: Galemys pyrenaicus; assembly: GCA_019455555.1. Taxonomy (NCBI): domain Eukaryota; kingdom Metazoa; phylum Chordata; class Mammalia; order Eulipotyphla; family Talpidae; genus Galemys; species Galemys pyrenaicus. The sequence goes on along the minus strand of JAGFMF010011709.1, from coordinate 2,832,386 downwards.
AAGTCAGAAAATGTATAGCTGTGGAAAAGTACTGTGAGTTGGATGTTTTGGAAAATGCTCTATAAACCCTGGTCTTTGAGTGCTCGGGGTCCTTGTTGAAAGCCACTGTGTCGGGCAGATGCTTGGACCCCAGCTAGCTGGAAATAAAACGCCGTTGTGTGACTTGCATCATCGTGAGTGTTCTCTGTCCATCTGAGGGGAGGTCAATACCAGACTCTAACATTGCCACACAGCATTAAGCAATATTATCTATTTTAATATTTAACATTATATATGATATTGAGTTATACAATACACGTCCAATCACAATAAAAATGACACACGACTCTTAGAATTGCTACAAAGGGAAGACAAGGGGATTTGTGCCATCTCTTATAGAAGAGTTCTTGGTAGACTTAAGACATCCAGTGTCAATTACCATTATTAGGTAATAATAATCGTCTGTCAGATGCCAGTGGCAGAGCTGGAGTTTAAACCCAGGTGAATCCACTTCCTGAGTTCCTTGGCTGTTTACAACATCACAGAAGCTTTTCCACGACCTTGTTTTTATCAGCAGGGAGGTAATTAGCAAAATCACCCAGGACAGCTGTGCATGCAGACATGCAAACATGGAGGGGGCTGATGGAGCTAGGGCATCCCCAGATGCTCTCAGTCCTGGACTGCCTGCTAAATAGGCACAGACTTGGTGGGTGCTAATTTATTTAAATTTTTATTTATGTTTTTATTTATATATATTTGACATCATTTGTGGTCCCCATGGATTTCATTTTTTTCTTTTTTTTAATATAATTTTTTAAAATTTACATATATTTGTGGTCCCCATGGATTTCATTTTTTTTCTTTTTTTAATATAAATTTTTTTTAATTTACATATATTTGACATCAGTTGTAATCCCCATGTATTCCCCATCACCGTAACACCAGTGCACCATCACCTCAGTCCCCCGTGCTCCCG
>JAGFMF010011709.1:2818321-2831121 GCA_019455555.1 Galemys pyrenaicus | reverse complement strand
AGTGTATTTGTGTCTTTTGGGTATATTCCTAGGAGTGGGATTGCTGGATCATATGGAAGTTCCATTCTTAGTAGATTGAGGAACCGCCATACTACTTTCAATAATGGCTGGACCAGCTTGCATTCAGTGGGTGCTAATTTAAAAATGAATTTGAAATGAATGATTTAAGAAACATGCTTAATAAAAATTGACCATCAAATAAGCAATTCTGTATTGAAGGTATTTTCTCGACTGTGTTATTTTGTTATATCTAAAAATCCCCTTTGTGAATAATTTAATTCAGGATTTCATTTTTGCCTTGAGTTAAATTTTAACTTCATAGAAATTCTTGATCCCCTCTAAGTTGTCAAATATATTATTCTCATGTTTTTGTGGAATTCTTTTGTTAGCTTAAATTTTAATTCTTTAAACAATTATCTCCTTTGTTCCTAATGTGTTTTATTGAAATATGCACACAGGGAAGGAAAAAGAAATGGAGAATGAACCCTCAAATGTCGTCACAAAGCCAAGCCCGCTGGCTGACTGCAGGTCAGACACAACCTTATGAAACCGACCTCAGCTCCTGCCTTCTCCCGGCCCTTTCTCCACTGTGGAAAACAACCATAATCGTTGAGTTTTAACACCGCATTTAAAAAATATTTTTTCCTCTAAATTCCACATCACTTAATATCCCATTCTATTTCTCTGTTAATTCTAATTATTTTGTGAAGGAATTTTGGTGGCAAATCTTTGTGCTTTTAATTTATATTTCCTTGATGATATAATATTTGTCGACCCTTTAAATATACTCTTTTGATAAGTCCTGATTTACATCTTCACCCATTCCGCAGTTTTAATAGGGCAATGGGTATTTTTCTCACATTGATTTGTGGGCATTCTTTATGTCTCTTCTGGTTGTGAGACTTTCTTTGTAAATATTCATAAATATCTTCCCCTATTTTGTAGCTTTACCTCTTTAATAATATATTTTGATGAATCGGAGCTCTTAAATTTAGTGGGGTCTATTAATTTTTTTGTGGTTACTATTTTTCTCCTTTTTAAGGAAATACTTGCCTATATTACTGTCTAAAAGATGCTGCTTTATCTCTTACACTTAGATGTGGAGTCAGGCGAGTATAGATGCTTACTTTCCCCACACAGCAGGGCCAGTGTGCTATTTCTCGGTTCAGCTGGCTCTGTGGCATGTACTTAAAGCCTGTCCTTGCCTTCTGTGGCCTTGTCACCAATCACCTGTCACTCATGGGTGGGCTTTTGACCTCTCATCTGTTATTTATATCTAATAGTCTGAGTTTCTGCTTTCCTACACGCTCTAATTTCTCGAACATTCTTCTGCGTCTTCTTAGTAGCAAGGTGGACATCACCTGTGTCCCTCTCTAGCGACACACAGAGCCAGTGTGTACTGAAATCCATATGGACCATGAAAGATTCCAAAGAGCCAAAGAAATCTTGACCAAAAATGAATGAAGATATCACACGTGCAGGCTCCTTACTCTCATGCAGAGCTGTACAATGCAGAATGGTGTTGAGTAAAAATGGACACGCAGACCAATGGGATAGAAGGGAGAGATCAGAAATAGAAGCAAGAGACCATAAAACCCCACATTTATATGGACAGTTAATTTATAATAAAGGAACCAAGAACATGCAGTGATGAAAGGAAAGTGTCTTCAAGTAGTGGTGTTTAGAAAACTAGACAGCCACATACAGAGAGTGCAATGATATCCTTATCCCCTAGCAGACCAAAAATTAAGTAAATACAGACTAGACTTTTATATACGACCTAAAGCCATAAATACATAGAAGAACACAGGCAAAGCACTCTCAGACACTGACTTTGGGGGTGTATTTGGGGACTCCATTCAAGGAGGTTCAATGCAATCCCCTCAAAACAAGCATGGATATGATAATTCTAACTTTTTAGAGGGATCCAAAACAATTTTAAATACGGATAACAAAGTTGAATCACTTACAGTATTAGGATTCAGACTCAGGAACCAAGTCGGCGAGCTAGATCTCTATTTCGGTTGTTTGTTAGTCTTACGCACTCCTCTGATTGGCTAATGTGAGTTCATATTTATTTTTTTGTGAAAAATAAGATCGTTACAGTGACAGCGGCTTGTTACAAACAAGACCACTAAAACTGCTGTGGTCCATCCACTCTATGAGGACAGAACACTTGGGGAGGAGTCCCACATATCTCCTGCAGCCCCCTGTATTGAGGGTCTGAGTTAGTCCTTAATGCTCCTGGTTCCTTAAGAGACATCCAGTGTTGTGGCTTCTCTCACCAGGACTGGCATCTCCATCATCCACAGTTTGGAATCAGTGGCTTGGGCAATCCACATTTGCAAAGAGCTGGCTGCTGAGCGCCTGCTTTCTCGTTTTAGGATGATTTCTTCACCCCAAAGCTCTCTCCGTGCTCCATACTTTCTTCTTTTCTCCTGCTCCCCAAGTTTATCTTCCTGTCTCTTCTCTCCAAGTTTATCTAACCGTTGGGGTCAATATAATTTGATCAGAAAGAAGATCCTTTCTCCTGTTCCTGTGCATCTTCATTTCTGCTCAAAGTTGCTCAGGGGGTGCCCCCTGTGTACCCATGAAAAGGACAGATGTAGCAGAAACACAAGGACAGAGGAACTAATACGAACATAACCTGAGAGCTCTATCTGCCCCCAAACCACAACAAAAACTGGAGGGGAAATGATCACCTCGGCAGTAAACCTTGCAGATATACCCTGTTTCTGTGATTCTGTGCCCTCTATGAGTCACAGTGGTGGCATTTGAGCTTTTTCCTGAAAGATATTATACACTGTGCACAGTTAAAGGAAAAAAATATAAAAAGCCACATCGCTAAATAACCTCAAACTTTCAAAAGGGGGATAAACAAACCCAATATGGTACCTGAAATTTTCATAGATGAAATATTGACACTCTACATTCATTTCTGTCTCTGTTGTTTATATTTCAAGTCAGGGAAGAAAAAAGCCACCTAGTTCCAAAAATGTAAATAAAGACATGCATTCGGGGTGAAAGTGTCCATGGTGCTTGAAAAAGGAAACCAGAAATGTCATATTTCTCCATTTTATACCAATCCTCCCCTTGTCCCACAAGAGGTGACATTTTACATTTCATCTACTTTATGGAAATTTTGAGACTTTTTAAAAAGGGCCTTGGCTTTACCTTGAGCTTATTTTGATCCAATTTCAAAGGGTGGAGGTGATTGAGGCTATTTTAACTCTAATGTTTTAATGTACAGGAAGCTGAGGGTTCCTGCTGGAACACATGATTAGATTTAACTCTCGCAATATACATTTGGCATCCTCTTCAGATAAACAACCAACCAAGCCCCGATGTTATGGGCGCTCCTGTGTGCTCACGTTCCTGCTGACTCTGCCCCTATCAGCTCCCTTAAGCCCCCAGCAGTGTGGGACGGAAGCCTCGTTAGCCCTATTTTACAGAGTTTTTTCTTGACTATTTTACAAATATTAAAAAGGGTCTCTTTATGATGTGGGTAAAGGACACTCATGAGCAACAGGCGCACCTAGGTAAAGAGAGACAGGAGAGGCTCCCTAGCAGTAGAATCTAAAACAAATACCTGCAAATGGCAAAGACTCTGTTAGAGCTGTTTCTGCTGACCTCCTTGTCTTTATGCCCTCAGATAACTCTTCTTTGTGCATAATAAATGGAGAAGGAGGTGGATGCTTTAAAATATTAACATATTTTAGCACTAAGCCTCTCTGACCTCAGTGTGGTAATCCCCAGAAGGGCTTGTAGGAGGAACCAGCATCTGACTGGTGTTCTTCAGCCCCGTGAGTCCACAGCCCCCCCCTTCTGCCGCTCTCCAGTCTCTCCTGCCAATACCTTCCCAGCCAGTCAACCTCTTCCCAACTCTGAATGAAGTCTGATAGAGGATGTTTGCTTAGATGTAGCGATTAACTCCTCATAATTATGGAAATGCTTCAATTATTAAAACACTGTTAAAGCATGCAAATGGGATCATATGTTGAGAGAAGAATAAGATGAATTACCCCAGCTACAGGTTATGAGGAGTTTGACAAGGCATTTCTCAACAGAGAGCTATCAGAGCACGCCCGTTGTAAGAAGCCATGTTTTTCAGAGGGCTCCTCCTCCCGTCCGTCTCCAGAGCTCTGGCGCCCACACTCGGGGAGTCACCGGAGCCTGTGACTGTGTTATCATACCTACGCCCCTTCTGTTTCTTAACACAGACCTGTTGGTGAGGACCTCAGAATATGCCTGCCTGCCTTCAGTTTATGGCTGTTGAACGCCTCACGGAAGTTTACCTTTGGGGTGAGAGAGTGTCTGAGATGAGTCTGGGAAGTTTCCCTCTGGGGTGAGAGGGTGTCTGAGATGAGTCTGGGGCCCTTCTGCAGCCCCTTGATGAAGGCTACCCATCAGCTGCAGCCGGTGAATTTTGTTTCCACAGCTCCCCCAAGTCTTCCCTTTGTGTTCCCATTATCATTTTGGTTATTTTAGTGTCCTGTATCACAGTTGTTTTGAAAGTGCCCCTCCCCCACCCTTCAGATGCCGTGATATTGTTACAGGGCAGGGAGAGGAGCATCCCAGAACCCTTAAACCTGCCCTCTCTGAATGGGTTTTGTTATTCGCTGCATTAAGATAAACATATAAAACCTTTAATGGAAAGGAACTTTAATACAACTAGGGTACAATACAGAAAGGATAAAGAACATAGTTACTAAGTTAGGCATCCAAAGTGACCCGTCTCCCTGAGGGCAAAAGTCCAGCCAAATAGGATTGGCCCATAGCAAGGCCCAAAAGCCTGCCACATGTCCAAAGGACCTTTCAGTGGAGACCCACAGAAAAGGGTCAGAAAGAGTCAGATAGATCTGGGAGGAAAAGAGCAAAATCAAAATCAAGATGACAGCTGCCATTGTTAACCTCCCCACGGGTCTCTCACCCGCATCTGTTCCAACCAGTCCAAGACCAAGAAGCAAGCGCAGTTTCTTTACATGTGGCTCTGCTCTGGTGCCTTCTCCAGGTCTCCTTGATGCTTTCTATTCTGCTTTTTAACTTCCTTCCTTCCTTCCTTTTCCCTGCAGAATCTTCTTTCCCTCCCTAGCTCCACTCACTTAGGGCAGAACTGAGATTTTGGAACTTCCCCCTTTCCCAGGAAGACCCTGTTACAATATCTCTGCTTTGTGATGTGCTGCCCTGCAGGTGTGATGTTGTAGGAACAGACTTGCCTTGAGTTGAACTGATTTGAGTCATTTTCTGTCCAGCCTGACTGTAAAGTATGTTTATTTTACATTTTGTTTACTTATGCATACAAGAGCTGGGATACAGGCCAGAGTCATGGGAGGTGAGAGAGTCACCAGAGACAGAGTGGGGAGCAGAACAGGAAGATCAACTGAAACACACTGCTGAGGGGAGCAGCGGGGAGGCAGGAGAGGTCTGCTGCGCCACGTGGGTCAGCTCCCCAGCAGTGGCAGGGATCGAGCCATGTCCCTGGGGCCCGGGCCTGAAGGAGACGCCGTCCTCAGCCGCAGCTGGGCGAGCCTGTCTCTGCCGAGCCCCCGTGCCCGCCGGGGGCTGTGCGGGCAGAGCTGTGCTCGCCGCCCGGGGGTGGCCGGGCGCGGCTGGACGGAGGATGGATGGCTTGCTCGAGCCACTGCTCATGCCCACGGCTGTTAAACACGAGCTCATCACCGCAGTCCTGGCAGTTTGCTATTTGCAACCACCGTTGGCGAGGTGGCCGCCCGAGCGAGGGGCCGCGATGAGGCGGAAAGCCCAGGCAAGTGGTGGCTCGGAGCCGACGCCGCGGGTTTTCCAGAGCGCTCCTGTGGGTGGGGGGTACAGGCTGCGGCGGAATGACCGGCCGCAGGCGCTGGGAGGCCGCGCTCTGGCTCGCGAGGCCTGGGCGGTCAGGGCTGCCCGTGCTCCCCTGAGACCACAGCGCAGCCTCGTGGCGAGGACACGATTCGGGTGCGGAGGGCAGCCGTGGCCACACGGGTAGTCCTGGAAATGCGTCTAGCAGATCACCCAAGGTCACACACCTTCTGTATTGTAGTCGAGAAAGAACCAGGAGAGCACAATATTCCCGCGGGAGCACCATGTGTCCCGTAAGCGTCCTGGGAGGCCAGCAGCGTTGCCCGCCTTTCCGCAGACCCCTCTGTGAGCGCGCTGAGCTAATGCTGGGCTGTGGGGGTGTCAGAAACCGATCCTCGCTCCCCAGCGCTGACCAGTGAGGGGAGCCAGGAAATGAGAGTACAGGAGGTGTGCGGCCCCTGGGGCTGCTGGGTGGGGCCGCAGAACCGCCGTGTTCAGGTGGCTGGGGGCACCCGGAAGGATGAGTCCGGAGGTGAGTCCAGCCAGCGGGGGGTGACTAGCAGGAACCATGGAGTCGAGGGCTGCGTTGGGTACCAGCTCTTTCTCTACTGAATCATGTGCTTTGCTGGGTCTAATTCCCCATCACACGGGGATCATGACAGTCCTGATCTCAGGCCCTTGGTGTGGGGACTAGATGAGTTTCTGCTTGCAGAACCTCTCCCCAGGCCAGGGAAACAGACACCTGCCGATTGTAAAATGTGATCGCTAACACTTCTGAATTCAGCTCCAGCTCAGCGCATCCTGAGCATCAGAGTTGTCAGCAAATAGAAGACTTTGCTCTGGAGAGACGGGGTCCCCTGGCCCTGGAGGCGTGTGGCAGAGAAGTCCATTTAGCTGTCAGTGATGGGAAAACAAGGGGATCAAAATGAACAGAATTGTTTAAGTTAAGGACTTATATAGTTTCCACAGCTTGGAATCTACTCTTTGCAGGGCTGTTTCATGGGAGTCTTTACCCAGCGATACAAAAAGTAGAATTTGGGGAAGATGTTTTCAGTCTTAGGTTATCAGTGATAGGCTGATAATACAATATGCTGTCTGATAAGAATGGTTTTGAGAGTGAAAGGGAGGTGTTTTTAATAGTTATGTTGGAGGGCCTTCCTGGTGGCGCAGTGGGTTGGGCAACGCACTGTGGGGCAAACCGCAGCCACTGCAGCACAAGTTCGATCCCTGCTGCCGGCCACGGAGGGGACCCACATGTTGCCGCAGACCTCTCCTGCTGTGCCCGCTGCTCCCCTCAGCAGTGTACTTCTGTTGATCTGCCTGTTCTGCTCCCCGCTCTCTGTGGTGAATCCTCTCACCTCCCACACCTCTGGCCTGTACCCCAGTGCTTGTATGCATAAATAAATCAATCTTTAAAAAAATAATTATGTTGGAGCTTTTCTGCATAAATAGTAGCTTGTGGTCACCTTAGTTTCAACTATTTATTGCATTTAAGTATAACTGAAAAGCTTAGTTACATGATGCAAGAACTCAAGATGAAAGAAAAGTTCTATCCTGAACCCATCGTGAGGTAGAACATTAAAATCAGTTTTCTTTTTTTATTTAAAATGATGCATTTATTTTATTTTTAGTGAGGTGACATCTGCATAACAACCCTTTTAAAGCCTACAATTCAGTAACATTAGGTATATTACATCATCACGTAAACAATACCTCCATTTAGTTCCAACACATTTCTAATGCCCCTAATGAAAATTCTGTACTCAGTCACCTGGCCCCTGGTCCCTGGAGTAACTAATTTTCCCTGTCTATGGATTTACCCATTTTAGATATTTTATATAAATTAAATTGTATAATATGTGAAAAATTTTACCTGGCTTCTTTAAGTTACCATAACGCTTTTTGAAATTAATTCACAGAATTTATTATAACTGCATTCTTTTTTACAGTGACATAATGTGGAACATTGGCATATTTTGATGTTTCATTCATGCAAGGACAGAGACTTACATTAATGACTGGCTATTATGAATGTAGCTCTGTACATAAGGACTCAATATTTGTTCGAATTTAACTTCTAGTCTTTTGGGTAAGTTTCAGCCAGGAACTGAATTGCTGGGTCATGTAGTAATTCTATGATTAGAAATTTGAGTCAAAACTATTTTCCACAGTGACTGCACCGTATTCCATTCCTAACGAGCATATTTTCAGGGTTCCAATTGCTCCATATGCCTAAGAACATTTTTTTTAAACAATAGCTATTCTGATATGTTTGATGTAGTATCACTTTGAATATGTTTTTAAGTAATAATTACATATGCTCTTAATCTCATCTCCCAAATTACTAATGATATCAAGCCTATTTTTAGGTACTTATTGGTACTTTTCATTTCGTTTTTGGGGAACTATCTATTCAAATCTTTTGCCATTTAAATTGGCTTATCTTTCTATTGTATATTTTAACATTTTTAGTAATACCTCTTTATCAAATATGTGATTTGTATTTTTTTTCCCTATTCTATAGTTTTTTCCTCCTTTTCTTAGTTGTGTCCTCTCATGGGCAAAATATTTAATGTTGATGAAGCCTCAGTAATTATCTGGATACCTTTGCTAAAAATCAGCTGACCATGGATGTTTATGTTTATTTATGCATATGCCCTTCTGCCAGTACCACACTGTTTGTATCACTATACCTTTGTAGTAACTTTGTTTCAGATAGGAGGAAATAGCTGAGCAATGTTAACCACCACTCCTAAAATGCTAACATAATTTAATATCCTCTAAATCCAATTCATATAAGATGTGAAACTGTGAAACTAGATTTAGATTTTAGAAGAAAATGTTAGAGTACTTTAGGAGTAGTGTCATTTAGAACTGCACTAACTGTAAGAAGTCATATCCTCCGGGTCCAGGTTGGTCCCACTAAGCAATGCCACAGGCCTCTTTGACTACCTGTGCCCTTACGTGCTAACCACAGTCACCTGGTAATAACCAGTAGTCCTTTGTTGTCTTCGTCACCTGTTCACCTTTATGTTATTTGAAATAGAGAGTTTATGATCAAATTCCCTCGAAGTCAGGAAAGGTACAAAGACAAAAGGCCAAGATGTTGCTCTAACATATCTTCAGATGCTGAGCGAAATAAAGGAAGATTCATGCTAAGAAAATGCTTCCAAGTTCATGAAGTAGCCCCAGAACAGAGCCCCGTGACAATGTGGCTCAGGTGATCATGGTGGTTGAAGGGAGTTGACAATAGGGGGGAGCTTTGGGATTTGGGAGTTTTGAGGTTTTGGGACTAGTTAAAGTGGCCATGAAACCCATAACACCCTAGGAGTCCTCTGTGCTCAGTGTGGTTTTGTTCCCTTCCAGTCCAGGCAATTCAAGATGAAACATGTAGCTATGCCACCTCCGTGTCAGTATCAAACCCACATTGGAATTGAACTTACTGACCTCTCTATACCTGTTTTTCTCTTCTGTGGACTGCATCTAGTCTGAAAAAATGTAAAGACAACGATTGTATTTGAAAAGTCTTTCCTGTTTTGTAGATACCTTTTTCACATAGACACCTCACATTTCCAGGAGACACAGGGCTGAGTTATGGAAGGACTTTCATTCTGTGGCTGGTCATTTTCAGAACGAAGTCCGGTTTACTCCTATTGTGCATCAGGAAGCCTGAACTTACAATCCAATTTAATTCCATCTTTTGCTACTTTTCCCCAGATGTAATCACCAGGTTCTTCCACAGAATTATTGACATAGAACCAGGAAATGTGTCCCCTTAAGGAGCAAAACTCACTCACTGTAAATAACTTCTCTTTAAAAAGAAAGGCTTATTGGATCAGCACCCTGGACAGCATGCACACGGGTTAGATGCAGAATGCGGGCCTGTGCTTTCTGGCATCCAAGGTTGGTGCTGGGGCTTCTCCGACCCAGAAGTCAGCAAAAAACAACAATAACAACAAAACACTGCCTTCATCATGGTAGGACAGAATTCTGGCTACCTCTGGAATGCATAGCAGGCGAGAGCAGGAAGCATGCCTTAATTTCTGAAGTCACAGCCCAGTATGCACACAGAGCTCATGCCAGGAAGGAAAAGTTTCCATTAATTTTAAATCAAAACTCATTACTCTACAGTCAGAACCCTTTCCTTTTTTTCCAATGAAGAGTTTGAATTTAGTTTTAAGAAATATAAAACCGATGCTGACTGCATGATTTAAGACATGTAAACATCAATCAACCTTTGCATCCAGAAGCAGGTTTCTTCATACTGCCTTTTGTCAGGTGCTGCTCACCTGCCTATGCCCTCCTCGCCCCTCAGAACCACACCTGGAAGACATGGAGTGAGGACTGGGTGTGCAGAGGACTGGGGGAGCATGCTCAGCTTTTGAGCTGGAGAGAACAAGAAAGAAATGGAAAACATTCTAGATGCCATCCTAACAATAGGACGGAGACAAGGGCAATACCCAGGGCAGTGTGGTCACACCAGCATGTTGGAGATGGGTAGTGCCCCTGGGTGACCTACCCGGTAAGGCCTGCGTCCATTTCCACCCAGCATTTTGCCATGAAGGAGAACCTGGGATATTTTCTACTCTGGGCATGGGACGTGGACACCCTCCCTCTGCAGAAGATAACTGCTCATCTCCTAGTGCTTAAAAGGGCGAGTTGTACTGAGCTCTAGAAGACAGTGAACATAAGCAGCATTGTCTCTTGGGTTGTACGAGGCTGCATTTCCTAGAGAAATTTCTAGAGGCATTCATTTCTAAGTACAATGAAATGAGGAAGGTTTACCTGAACCAGCAAGTAAGCCCACATGTGGTCTGGGAGTTCACTGTTAATCACTGCCTATCCCAGCCTTCGAGAATCTCTATTTAAATCTGCCTCTGAGGTAACTGGGTGTGTGCATGGGATTCACACACTAGCTCTCTGGGCGGTGCAGGAACTGGCAGAGGATGCCAGCAAGGTCGTGTCTCAGATGTGCCAGATGTAGATCACAATAAGAATTACATGAGCTTGCAAGTGGCGAACACAGTGTCTTTTAAGGGGGTGTTGATGAATTTCCTTATTTTTTAAATGAAACAGTGATTAAAGCAATCCAGTAGCCTGAACATAGCTGAATTGCTCATTTATCTTTTGATGGATGTCTCTGCTACCGAGGCACGGTCTTGACCGTGAAAAGCACTTAAACAACTGCCCAGCAGGACAAAGTATTTGGTGCTGGAGCTCCCAGCTGGGCCCTGTCCTGTGTCCATGCCCCTGCCTACACCCTCCTGCCCATACCCCCTGTTCACACCCTGTCCAAACCCCCTGGCCACACCCTCCTGGCCACACCCCCTGGCCACACTCCTTGGCCACACCATCCTGCTCACATCTTCCTGGCCACACGCTCCAGCCACATCCTCCTGGTCCTGGCCACACCCTCCTGTCCACACCCCCTGTCCATGCCCTCCTATCAACATCCTCCTGTCCACACCCCCATCCACATCCTCCTGTCCACACCCTCCTTTTCACACCCTCCTGTCACACCGAGGCTCCCTGCTCCACTACAGATGTGGGGCACATCCACACAGGAGATGGGGGGCTTCCCCGCACTCTGCCCGGGTGGCTGGCTGCGCTTTCCTGGCGAGCTTGGGGATGCTCAGCCACTGGACATTGAGTGGCCACAGACTTGGAATCAGGAGTTGGCAGCCTTGTCCTGTAACATAATCAGCTAGACTTCGTGTCTGCAGTGTCTGTGGCTGCTGCTCCAGCGCTCTGCGGCTCACGAGGTACAGCCATGGCGAAAACGGACCTGAGTGAAGGGGTGGCCCTCGGCCGCCTCTGCCTGAGGCCAAGTCCACAAGGCTGTGACCGCACTCGCGACTGGCCATTGAGTCCAAGGGTCTGGCTTCAGAAAGAATGCTTTCAAAAGTTTTGGTCTGAACAGATTTTTCTTGGCTTCACCTTTTCTTTTAGCTTCTCACCAGACTGTGCGCCTGACAGAAGCGCTAAGAAAAACAAACAGATTCGTCATGGCTGACAGGAAATGCGCGAGGGCCGCGCACAGAAGACGGGGTGGGGGGGCAGTGGCCGCGTGTTCGGACACCGACGTCCACACTCCCACGAGGCTCTTCATCATCAAAGAAACGCTGTTTGGGACAAACAGAATTCTTCTAGGAGCCATGCCTTCAAACTTACCGTTACTTTTGTTCCTCAGAGAAGCATTTTCGGGATAGTGGAAATGCAGACGTTTGAAACCAAGTGGCTTTGGACTTTATCTCAATATTTCTGTTCCAAAAATTCAGTCAGTTGACCCATTTTTAGAAGTCATCTGCTGTTTTCTAGGCCCTCCTCAGAGCAGTGTAACTACAGTGGCACCAGGACGCCCGCCAACGTGCGCCTGTGCTAACAGCACTTTGTAATGTGCAAATGTTGCGAACCAGATAAAATTAATTGACCTTCCTGGGGCTCAGCTTCTTATCCGCAGAACGTGAGAAGTGGGTCATATTCTGTGAGGTGACTGGGCCTTTGGGGGCATTCACTGTGTAAGCGTCTCACACGAATGAGGCAATTCGTTGACGCCTAAAACATGACGGTTGCGAGCCCTTCCCGCGTCTGGACCTCAGCCCTCCACGCACCTGCACGCCTCCTGGGGGGAGGCTGGGGTGGGGTCCCTGCGCTCAGCCGGGGAGGTGCTCGGCGCCCCAGCTTGGTCGGAGCAGGGGAGACTGCAACTTATCTATGGGGGTGAAAATATGTGATTACCTTCTGAGCATTTTAGTTGCATGTTTTCATGAATGCTTGCAGATTTGTAGGCGGTGAATTTCTGGTAAAATAACCATTACAGAAATGGAAGGAAAGAGCTTAGACATGCTGATGGCTGCTTGGAAAGGGCCGGTGGTGGCACAGGAGACGCCTTCCTGGCGGACTGGATGGCGGCCTTCAGTGGACGGCTGTTATGGTCCAGGTGACGACTGGTGTGTGGGGGTGTGGTATGTGTGTGTACGTGGGGGGGTGAGGGGTGTGTG
>JAGFMF010011709.1:2797157-2818158 GCA_019455555.1 Galemys pyrenaicus | reverse complement strand
GTGGGGTGTGTGTGTGCATGTGGGGATGTATTGAGGCATTTGTGGTATGTGGTGTGTGTGTAGTATGGGGGTATGTGTGGGTGTGGTGTGTGTGTTCATGGGGGGTGTGGTATGTGTATGTGGGGGGTGGTTGTGTGTGTACGTGGGGGGTGGGGGTGTGTGTGTACGTGGGGGGTGTGGTATGTGTGTGTACATGGGGGAGTGTGGGGTGTGTGTCTGTGGGGTGGGGGTGTGTCTCCTGTGAGCATGTGGGGGTGTGTTGGGAGATTTGTGGTATGTGTTGTGTTTGTAGTATGGGGGTGTGCGTGGGTGTGATGTGTGTGTACATGGGGGGGTGTGGGATGTGTGTGGGGTGTGGGTGTGTGTGTGTGTCCTGTGTGTGCATGTGGGGATGTGTTGGAGATTTGTGGTATGTGGTGTGTGTGTAGTCTAGGGTGTGGGGTGTGTGTATGGTTTACTAGGAAGTGAGTCCCACTTGGACCCAGCGACCCCCACGCTACTCCAGGTCTGCAGAGAGCCGCTCAGTTGGTCTCGTGCTGTTTTGGGGGTTGGCACCGACAGTGCAACCTGCAATAGTTTTTCTTCATTTTCAGAAGGAAAGTGAGACCGTGCCCAGCCCCCTGGATGCCCGGTCTTCCCTGAGTTTATCGTGCTCTGTGGTCTGTCACGCTCCCAGCAGGCCCTGGGCTCCTGTGCGGTGTCAGGGTTTCTCACTGCTTCCTCCTCTTCGTGTCTACACTTGATTGCGCAATAGCGTGGAGCCCATCAGTGACTATTTTATGGAAACTTAGGTTATCAAGGTTCCTCCAACTATGAGAAACAGCAAGACGTCAGCACCACCCTGGACCGTGGGGTAGGGGCCTGCTCGTCCCATCCTGGGAAAACAGTGCCGTTTGGTCGTTTTCCAGACTGACAAGAGTGATGAAGGGGAAATGCATCTTCAGGATACAAACAGCAGCCCAGGGGCCAGGGGCCATGTGACTCAGTCCAGTTCCTACACAACATGGATGTCACCACTGATGACGTTTGTGGCCATCTACGGCCACACGCTGTCACCCGCCAAATGTACCCTCAGCAGAGCTCAACGTGGATATAGCAGAAATAAATGCGCCCCACCTTTTGCTCCGTGGTCTGCTGCCTCCGTGGATGCCCTCAGGAAGACAGCATGGCCTCAGCCTCTCGCCTGCCCCTTTCGCCAAACCGCCCTGACTCAACAGGTCAGGAGGCCTCGTGAGGGGGAGGGGGTTTGATGACTGCAGAGTTTTGCTGGAACTTCAGCTACTGTGGCCCCTCCCTCAGCAGGACTTGGACCGAGCTCCGGTCATCACCGGTGCCCAGAGAGTCTCCCAACTCTGGTAATGGTGAAGTCAGAACCGGAATCTAATAACCGCTGCACAGCTTGGGCGTTTCCCCCGTGCACAGTCGCTGTAGTTAGAAAGCAAAGAAGCAAGCAGCGCAGCAAACACATATGTGTGATGAGGCGGCACTTAAGGGAGATTTGCACAAGCTCATTTGGAGAAAAAAGAAGATCCCCAGCTCATTTCATGAAGCCTGACCGTGCCAAGCAAAACCTGGAAGTGCCATAAATGCCAAATTACAGGCCTCTTCCTTGGGAGCAAAAGCGAATTTCTCTCTGTCTATCCATCTGTCCATCTATCTGTCCACCCATCCATACATCTACTACATGTTACAAATTAGTCCATTACAAATTAGTTTATCTGTGAATATAAAGTAGGTTTAACCATTGAAATATCATTTTTATCACCCAACCAAATAAAGGATACAGTTTAATAGATTCAGAATGAGACCTGTATAAAAACTCAGCAACCATTTGCAGTAAGAAGTCATTTTAATAAACTACAAGTAGAAGTGAATTTTCTTAATTTTAAATTAAGCAATTATCCACCTTGATGGTGAAAAGTGGAATTCTTTGTTTCTGAAAATGGGAATAAGCCAAGCCAGCCAATTATCACAAAATCCATGCAAGTTTGTTCTGGAGATCCCAGGAAATGCAGAAAGGAAAAAGGAAGGTGGGAAGGGGGATATAATATTACAATATTTGTAAAGGGAGAAAAGGATATTTAAATTAATCCCAAATGAAAGAACTGAGCGCCTGTGTATATAGGAAATCCAAATAGGTTCCCAGATAAACTGTTTGAAGCACCGGAAGCAAGAAAAATTTTAAAAATTTAAAAATAAAAAATTTTAAACGACATGCATTTATTATTATACTGAAAATACTGAAGAGGGATAAATGATCTCTATTCAGAATGTTATAAATAATTCTGAAATAAATTAAAGACCATCTAAATAAATATAAATAGATCTTATTTGAAAAGTAGAAGACCGATTGTTGCAAAGGTAGTCTTTCTCTTTAGCTTAATTCTAAACCTTCTATAATTTCCATTAAAAAACTACAAAGTTGTATGGAAATTAATAAATTGATCCTAAGATTTACATGGTGTAAGTCGTACGTCTGCTAGACGTCAGCGGCCCGCTCGGCCACCTACTGTTACCTGCAGCTCTGCACTCCCACACAAGGTCAGGGATGCCCTTCAGAAACCCGTCAGTCAGAGGAACCAAACCTTATAAGGTGCCTTTCAAATCAACCAAGAGCAGAAAGCTGCATCACAGGTAGGACCAGGAATGCCCGGGGGTGAGGACGGATGTGTAAGCTTACTCCTGACTCACGCATCACAAGGTATGACCAGGAACACCCCAGGGGCTGAGGACCGATGTATGACAGGGGACCCTAGAAACTGACCAGTGGAACACCTTGTTGAGGTTAGGACAATGGCCCAGGGTCCGGGGTGCCGTCTGATTACAACACTCGACCGTCAGTGGATGGACGTGGCCTGGCCATCAGACTCGTCCCACTGAAGCCCCAGATGACGAAGGCATCTCCACCCCACCCATCTTTCCTCCTTGTCCTCCTGCCGCATGTAGTGATGCTCTAGGATGAGTCTTCCAATCAAAATGCCAGGGCCTGCTCGTTCAGCGGCACCCCGCACCGGGCAGATGCTCCACAGCTGTATCTGCCTATCAGCGTGGTGCTGCCGATGCAACAGTGGGGGATAAAAGAGCAAAATGGTGTTTGGAGATCAGCATGGTGGGAGGGCTGATCAGCCGCTGCTAGGAAGGCCTGAGGAGGGGTCTTTGTCTGGCCGCGGGTCGGTTGGGGCGGTGGAAGGAGCTCTGGCGGAAACTTGGGTAGATTTGGCTCCATGATTGATGGCAAAGATGTCACTCGAGATCAGTAGCTCTGAAAAAACTTTCAGGAGATTTTTCTGGAAGAATTGGTTATTAAGCAATGAGGAAAAAATGAAAATTTACCTCTGTTCCCTCTGGAAGTGAAATTATTGTCCAAGTGTGTTGTGAATTAAAATAGTAATACGCATGTAATAAAGTTCCTATATGCATAGATATGAAGGCAGCAAAATAGTTTTAAAATAGGACACACGTATATACATTGATACATTTGACCATGTTGAAATTAAGACCTTTTGGAAGGTCTTATATGTTAGTATGGTAGTCAGGGTTCTCCAGAGTAAAAAGCCGTGTGTGTGTGTGTGTGTGTGTGTGTGTGTGTGTGTGTGTGGAGAGAGAGAGAGACAGGGGTAGAGGGTGAGGCATGGGAGGGGTAGGGGGAAGAGAGAAGTTTTCCTTGGTTTCATGAGACTGGCAGCTTGGTGAACGTGCCATTTGCTGGGCCAGGATCCTGGCTCAGGACGCATCAGTCTTTGAGCTGGATCAGGACTGGATCAGAACCGCCACATTGTGGGCGGCGATTTACTCAGAGTCCACTGACTTGAACATGAATCTCCTCTCACAAAACCTTTAGAGAATGTTCCATTGATTATCTGAGCACCATGGCACCAAGTGGACAGAGTTAGCCATCACAAAAGTCACAGAGGGTGTGTTGGGCCACTGGCACATCTGACTAGTTATTTGGGATAGGTAAGGGACACAAATTGAGAAAAAATGATAAAAGACTTGCATAGACACTTCATAGAGGAATAAATGTAAATGATTGAAAACACTTAATTTATTCGTCGTCTGAGAAATGAGAATGAAAATCACAGTGGTTCAAAGTGAGACACCTGAGCCCCAAATAAGCAGGATGTGCACGGAAGGGTGTCTGAAGCCTGGGGACCTGCCTTGCAGCTGGGGGTCCAGGGCTGCATGCTCAGGGTGAGTCCTGGGCCTGCTCCCGGGTGCGCTCCGCAGACGGGGCCCGGGTGGACCCCGGGCTTGCACAGGATGGACCCCACGCCTGCGGGAGCCCCCAGATTGAACCAACAAGTGCTGCAGAATAAGCCAACAGGTGTGTTTTAGTCACTGACACAAAGAAACAAGATGGCGTCAGAAGTGCGTGAGTTGAGGCTTCCCGGAGCACTTGGTTAGACTTGACAAAGCTCGTGTGACGGGCCGGGGCGCCGAGGCCCCCTGTTCCTGACTGCTACCCAGCAAAGGACTCTGGCACAAGGCAGAACACGTGGTTAGGTTAGGTTACTGAACAGAGCTCACCAGCGGGGTCTTCGGGGGTTTTGACCACTTTTGGGTGATGAAAGGGGCAGGGATTTACAGGTGAGATGAGTTTGGGCCACTTTTCTTTTTTTTAAACCAAAAGCAACTGGCCCCAACCTCCTGTTAGATGAGACAGGCGAAGTTTTACAACTAGTGGCCACTGGTGTGAGACTCGCGGACGGGGTCTTAGCGGCTTTGTTCCGGGATGGGCACAGCTGCTTTCAGAAATACTGGTGGGCGAGCCGGGCTGCGGCCGTGGCGCTAAATCCCTGGTCTATGTCAGGTCATGTGCTGTGATTCAGAGGCAGCCCCAGGAAAGGGGGCGATGCTGCAGAAGCTACAGTGTGGGGGTCGCGCTCCTGGGGGGTCTGACCTCCCCGAGGAGATGAAGGAATGGGCATGTCATCAGCGCCAGGGTCCCCTTTCAAGAGGGGGACAGGGCTGTTGTGGATGGCGCACTTTACAGGGGCGGCTC
This sequence comes from Galemys pyrenaicus, assembly GCA_019455555.1. Taxonomy (NCBI): domain Eukaryota; kingdom Metazoa; phylum Chordata; class Mammalia; order Eulipotyphla; family Talpidae; genus Galemys; species Galemys pyrenaicus. The sequence goes on along the minus strand of JAGFMF010011709.1, from coordinate 2,813,156 downwards.
CCAGGTCTGTGGCCTGACCCAAGTGGAACTCATACAGGTGTCCCTTGTTCTCTAGATAGACGGCAGGTATGAGGGGCCTATCTTATGGGATGGGGAAGGGGGTTCATCACATTTGGGAGGCTCCCCAGGCCAAACGTTCCAATCTTTTTTCCTTCCCCATTCCCTCTGCCTTCCCCAAGGTACAAAGCATTCTCCTCAGAGCAGTGTGTGGGGGAGACCCTGAGCCCTGAGAGTGCAGACTGAGAGGGGGAGGTCCAGGCTCCAGGCCCACCCAAGGGAGGTGGAGCCGAGCAGCCAGGAGAAGCGGGAAGCCTGGGAGAAGGATTCGGGAGAGAAGGAAGCCTAGGAGAAGACCTGGAGGAGGCACATGGGATGCACACGTGAAGAAGCCACGCTGATCTTGGTCTGGGACTTGTACCAGGGACTAGGGGACGTGGAAGGAGACGTTTGAGTGGGAGAGACACAGGTGAGAGACCATGGGGAGGCTGACGGTGGCAACCTTTGTCTTGAATTTTAATTGTGCTCCTTTTGTCCAGACTGGCCTGGCCCCTTCTGCCCCATTCCTAAGGGTCACCTCCAGAAGTGCCTTTCCCTGGTGGCAAGGTTTGGGCCTCAGTGTCCCCACTTTGGGCCACCTCTGTTTACCTGCCAGGGGGTGGTGGTTTTGGGTGTTAAATTGGCAGCTATTTAAACCATATTCTTTTTCTTCTTTCTATTGCACACCAATTATATTAAAGTTCTTTTTTATAGAAGGTCTTGGGCACTAAGAGTATGCTTATCTTTATGCACTGGTTAGCAGAACCCATGTAGAACAGGTGGGTTTGGGGGTCCTGGGGTGCCCCTCATTCTGCCTGCTAACACTTGCCGACATTTTCCTTCTCAATGGTTTTCCATAGATAGGTACAGACTCATATGGTCACAGTATTGTGACTTCTAGGAAATGTCTTTGTTTATACAGGTGATGGCTATTTGTCTTCCATATTTGGCCTTCATCTGCAGCTCCTGCCTATCAGCTCCTCTGGCCATTTCCTAAAGGTTGGAGTGACTCAGGTGTCTCTTGTTATGTCCATAGAGGTAAATTTTGGGAAAATACCTGAGAGGAGGGCAGATGGTTGTCCTGGAAACCAGTGAGCTTGGCTGGTGGCATTTAAGCCCCCTCCCTCGTCCTGAGGAAGGAAGGAGGATAGAGGTGGGAGCACTCACCAAAGGTCAGTGATTTAACCTCTCAATTCTGTGTAATGAAACTCCCGTAAAGGCCCAGAAGGAAAGGCCCTTATGAAGTAGGCTTTCAAGTTTAACATTGCAATTTTCCAGGTACCGGCTTTGCATGTGTGTCTCTATATATGTGAAGTAGGTGTGTTTGTGTATAGATACGCATGACTCAGTAATTGCTCTTAAATGGGCAAGACATAAATTATCACCAGCACCTGTAAAACATTCTGTTTCAAGGTTAGACCCTACGTCTCTCTTCAGAGTTGACCTTAGCATTTATGAGCCCTTCATCTTGTTACAGAAACACACCTATGTGTGTGTATTTATGTCCATGGATATCTGCATATATATTAATTATATAATTCCGCAGAGTCCGTGTACACATTGAAGGTAATTATATTCACAGAACACTGTTTGCGTGGGCTCAGAGGAGACAAAACCCTGAAATGCTGCAGATGCTCAGCAGATTGTTTCTTGAAGGGACTGGAAGTCCCAGAGTTTCTGCTTAGCACCCCATCTTAGTCTTCACCCGTTTCACCACCACTGGGCCATCTAGGTTTCTTTCAAATTTGGACGGTCATGAACAAAACTGCCGTAAACCTCTGTGAGCGGGTTTTTGTGTGGACATAAGGGTTCGTTTTCTTTGGGCCAATATCCAGACGCTTTCTTACCGGATGATGCCATAGAGCTGGCTTAGTTCTGTATGAGACTGCCAAGCTGTCTTCCAAAGTGGTGGTGTCCTCCACTCTCTTTCCCGACATTGTTCTTCGTCTTCACAGCCTTGCTGGCAGTGCTCTGGACTTGGCTCAGTCAGACAGGTGTCCAGACGACAAGCTCCTTGTGCGATTCAGCCAGCACTTCCTGCTGACACCTGCTGTGGGTAGTATCGCTCTGAGAGCTGGCTTGCCAGCATGCATCTTCTGGGGTGAGGTGTCTGTTACAAGCTTTGGCTTATTTTTCAATCAGTTTGTTTATTTTCGTATTGTAGAGTTTTGAGTTTTTGATAAAATTTAGAATAGTCCTTTATCAGATGTGACATTGGTAAATTTTTCTCCCAGCTGTGCCATTTCATCTCATTTCTCGGCATTGTCCTTCACAAAAGTTTCTAATTTTAATTAAGTCCTATTTAATCATTATTTCTTTTGTTGCGTCTGGAGTGCCATCGCTGTGCACAGGTCATGTGGATGTCCTACTGTGTTGTCTTTTAGGAGTTCGATAGCTGTGCGGTTTACATCAAGGTCTGTACTCATCTTGAGTTAATTTTCAAAAAGGGAGTATGAGGCTGTGTCTGTCTCTTTTGTTTTTGCATATGACGCCCACTTTCCAGCACCGCTTACTGAAGCGGCAATCTTCCATCCTGTTTTTCCCGTGCTCCTTTGTCAAAGAACAGTTCACTGAATCCATGTGGGCTTATTTCTAGATTATCTATTCTGTTCCATTGATCTAATTGTTATTCTTCAGTAATGCCACACTGATTCGATTACTGGAGCTTTTTTAAAAAGATTTATTTATTTATGCATACAAGAGCTGGGGTACAAGCCAGAGTTACGGGAGGTGAGAGGATTCACCAGAGACAGGGTGGGGAGCAGAACAGGCAGAATGACTGAAACACACTGCTGAGGGGAGCAGCAGGTGAGGCAGGAGAGGTCTGCTACACCATGTGGGTCCCCTCCCTGGTCAGGGATTGAACTTGTGCTGCAGTGCTGCAGATGCTTCACAGTGCGGTGCTCAACCTGCTGTGCCATCAGGGAGGCAGGTCCCTGATGACTGGAGCTTTAAAGTAAGTCTTGAAATAAGGCAACATCAGTCTTCAACTTGGTTCTTCTTTCATACAAGTTGGCTATTATGGGTCTTTTCCCCAAAATATTTGTTAGGGAGATTTTACCAAAGTCTTTGAGGCTTGATTTCTGTCTTCCTATCCTCTAGTATGGCTTGGAGTGGCTTATGGCTCCCATGAGAAAGCAATGTGAGTAGCTTATGCCAGAGACTTTCAGGTCTGTCCTCTTCCTCCAAGTTCAACTGTGTAGCTCAGTCCAGGTGGGCAAACAGCAGCATTTTCAACTTTTCCCATAACTGACTGATCAATGGATGGAGTTGCTCACTTGTTCATTCAGTAATGTCCAATGACTGTCAAAGACATTCCAGGATCTGTTGTAGGTTCTGTGTCACTGGAGACCAGTGCCAAGTTTCCAGCCCTTACGAACTTTTGTTTTGAAGGGGATGAAGGTAATACAGCTCTAGAGGGTCTTACAAACTATACTAGCTCAGGAAATGCCCAGGGTGATAGCTTGAGATTTGGCAGGCAAATCAGTGTGCAGTTATTTTCACAAAGAAGTGTTTTATATAAGGAAGTTGTTTCTTATGCCAGTGAGTTAAGTGACAGTAAGTTTTACTTTGTCAGGGATCATCTTGGTTTATCCTGTTATCACACTGTGATTATTAATAGTGTCCTTTACCACAGAGGTTGGAAGACAGACTGCAAAATCATTCTAGTAAAATGGTGCTTTTATTAACTGAAAACCAATGGTTTCATTACTAATACTTTATGTGAGACTTATGGTCAGTTCAGCTATAATACTTGTGAAAACCAGAATTTGTTTCAACGTTATTGCTGTATTTAGAGGAGTTTGAACATAACACTAATTTCCTCAAATGGCTTGCAATTTATAAAAGAACTTCAGCCAAACTGAACCCTAGTGGAATTCAGAACATGCACACATTTCAGGCACCTGGGAGTACCTGGGAGCCCTTCTTAAGGTACTAGTATAATTTTCCACTGATTTTTGGTCATCCTCCTTCCCCCCCACATCAATAACTCACAAGCTAAAACTCTGTTACGTCCTAGTCCATCATTCATTTCAAAGTTATTTTCAAGGTAAAGCACCATATTTTAATATACTAAATACTAAAATATAATATTTAAGAGATATTAGTTCTTAACCTTTAACCTGTGTCACTGTTGTGTGAAATCCCCTTTGAGTCACTGATGTGGCTTTTGAGTCTTGTGCCCCCACTCTAGTTTTTCCGGTAAGTTCTATGGTGTTCGTTGCGCACTTTGTGCATTGTAGGGTCACAGACGCCTCACTGCAGAAGAACTGAACATCGTTCATTACTGATTCAGCAACACATTGTCTTGTCCAACAGTGATTATCTGTAAACACCTCCTTGACTCAAAACCATGAGTTTGACTGTCTTGCTTTGTGTCTAATTGGACTTCATGATTGATGGCCCGTCTTTCCAGCCTAGCAAGGAAACACCAGGTCCATTGTCAACCCATGGATGGAGCCAGGAAAGGGAGAGGGGAGCAGTGCAAAAGTATCTGCTTTTTAAAATTTGTTAATTAGGTATTTCACCAGATATCTCAGCATTTAGTGTAACCCTAGGTGATGGATTTATAAGTCTGATTTTATAAGTGACAAAGGAGACCCTTTAGTGAGAGTATGTGCAGTTTGTCCATATTCATAGACTGAGATGGTGAAGTGAGAATCTCCAGCGAGGTCTGCGGCTCCAGCTCCATGAAGGCTTAGATGGAATATTTCTAATAAGGGTTTCCCAGTAAAACAGCCAAAGCTACCATCCCCTTAGGAGCAAAAGCCCAGCCAGCAGATCTCTGTAGATCTCCATTGTAGCACCTGGTCACATGTATGGGGTGCAAATGCTTCCTCCATTCATTGGGGTGTCTCCTTGTTTTGGGTACTGTCTCATTTGCTGTACAGAAGCCTTTCAGTCCGATGTGATCCCAGCTGTGTATATTATCTTTTTTCTTAGATTTATTTATTTATGCATAAAAGAACTAGGGTACAGGCCAGAGGAGTGGGAGGGGAGAGGATTCACCAGAGAGAAAGCAGGGAACAAAGCAGTCAGACTGACTGAAGCACACTGCTGAAGGAGGCAGCGAGCGAGGCAGGAGCGGTCTGCTGCGCCACGTGGGTCCCCTCCCTGGTGGGGGCTGAACTCGTGCTGCAGTGGCTGTGGATACACCACAGTGCGGTGCTTAACTTGCGCCACCAGAGAGGCCCCTATGCTATCTTTTGTTCCCTCAACAAACTGAAATAGAAACCTTGAAGAGAAAGAAAACCCCAACGGGGTTGGCCCAAAGTGATGCTCCTGAGACCCAGAAGCTTGTCAGAAGTCTAAGGCATCTTCTGGAATGAGAGTTTGCTGCAGCAGGTTCCAGAAAGCTGGGGCGTCTCATCAGATAGCAGCTGCCACCATGAGCCTGCCCAGGGGCCTCTAACCCACAAGTCTCGTCTGAGAGGCTCTGCAGGGCCCCTCCACACGTCTCCTTCCTGTCTCCTTCCCAAGAGGAGCAGCTGCAGGCCGGGCGGCAGGAATGAGCTCTTCTCCCTTGAGCCAGCTGCCTGGGCGCTCGGTTCTCACCGGTTCCCAGGGGCTGGTCCCAGTCCCGCGTGTCAGTGACCCAGGCACTTGTTAGCTCCCCTTTTATGGAGACGCCTCTGTAACCCACAGGCACAGTTTCGTTCAGACTCCCAGCAATGAACACACAGTTTCTACAAGGAAAAAGAAGCTTTTTTGAAATAAATTTTGTCGATAAGTCGATAATTTTTTGGGTTTAACTTGTGACTCTTTGCTCTGAGAGTGAATCCCTTTGGTAGGACAAAAAAGTAATTCTAGTAAAGTTTAAGTTAATTCAATTTTAAGTGATACTGCTATTCTGTTGTCCATCGCAAAGCTTGATTGCAGGGAAAAAGGGGAGAGGAAAGGAAGAAATAAGAAGAAAGCACAGGGACAGAAGAGGAAAGAGATGAGCTAGTCAGTAAATAGCACTTATCTGTAGTTGATATTTCAAATCCACATCCCTCCCCATCTGAGTCATCTGCATGAGAGAAGCAATGAGCTTCCTTGTCAGAATAAATTACCTTGATTATTCACGCTGATGAATCCCAGGACTCACTCCTTGTAATACAAAGGCTTTTATGATCTCCAGCTAGTCTTTCAAATCTGGAGAAGCATGCAGACCAGGAAGGTTAATTATAATATGCGACTAATTGTATTTCCTTGTCCGGCAGCACATGGAAACAATGGCACGCATATGCCTACAATTAAGGCTTGAAAATCCACCGATGAATGGCCAGTGAGAGTCATGATGCAGGGGCCTCAGATGAAATTATTGTCTTTCATCATTCATAGAGAGCACACCCACACAACACACACACACACACGCATATGCTGACAACCTGTGTGTTCTTAGACTCTCGATCAGTCTTGTGTCTTCGTTTGTTTATCCTTTTTGGACTTGCAACAATTAGACATGGGAGGTCTTTGGATTCCTTAATAATGATAATAATAACAATAAAAATGATGGCATCATCACAATAATTTAGAGTGACACCAGGTCTTTTTGTTCTCTTGGAAAATATACCTTAATTTACAACTTGTTTATCTTTTATTTATAAATACGATATCATGTTGCATGACCGAAATAGAGCAATGAATTTGTGCAGTTGCATATTGCAATGGAGAACAAATTCATATCAAAGAAATATAAATATATGCACAGAAATAAAAAGGGATGCTGATTTTTTTTCCTATTAAATCCAATTTCATTCAAGGTCACTAAAGCCTCAACAATTTCTGCCATTAATGTGCTAGAAAACACCACTGGAACGAAAGCCAGCTGAGTACCAATTTTATCCTCCTGGAGGTGTCTGTTATAAACAAAGGAGAAATGAAATTGTCCACTTAAAGCAGTCAATTATTTTTGGAGGCTTGTTGTGTGAATGGAAGCCATTTTAGCTTTATCCTAGTACTTATGTAAACCAGCTTCCAGGCTTAAAAGAACCAACTTACAGATGTCCTCAAGTGAAGTGGCTAAATGGTGTGATTTCAAAAATAAAAGACTTTGAATATGTGATTAGATGGCTGTTCTTCATTCAGTCATTTGCTCTATCTAGCTGTGAATTCACCTAACTTCCTCTGAATATATTCTTTCCATATCCATAAATAGACACGCCAACAGTTTTCCAGTTTCTTTAAGTAATGAATCTGTGGCCATTTTTGTTCTCATCAATTGGTTGCTTGATCTAAATACATTCAGTGGTCGGTTCTGCTAAGCTAAGACAAGAGCAGTTCCAGGTGCTGTAAGAAGAACAGAGGGAGCGACAGCTCCATTCTACATCTACGAAGTCTCTCTCCTGCCTGACCTGGCTGGGAGCGGGACATCACCACGCACGGCTTGGCTGCTCGCGCACTTGCACGGAGAAAGCTGGAATCAGCACTTCCTGTGATCACATTTGCCCCTGGGCCCCACCCTGTGCAATGGTTCAGATTGCACATTGGAAATGAGAAGCAGACAGATTAAATAGTCATAAGGTTAAATGTCATTGTCCAACACACACAGAGTTCAAATCCATATGTGTTAGAGTTCGGATAATAAAAAAGTGATGAATGGGCCTCCCTGGTGGCGCAGTGGGTTAAGCAACGCACTGTAAAGCAAACCACAGCCAATGCAGCACGAGTTCGATCCCTGCTGCCGGCCAGGGAGGGGACCCACATGGTGCGGCAGACCTCTCCTGCTGTGCCCGCTGCTCCCCTCAGCAGTGTACTTCCGTTGATCTGCCTGTTCTGCTCCCCACTCTCTGTGGTGAATCCTCTTACCCCCCACACCTCTGGCCTATACTCCAGTGCTTGTGTGCATAAATAAATAAATCTTTAAAAAAAAAGTGATGAAGACCTTGAAGACCTATTTCTCGGTTTTGAAATTTGACTTCATATTTCTTACAACTCTTAACTCTTGGGTGTTCTAGTAACGCCGTGGCCTCAGCTTTCAGTCCATGCTATGGAGGGTTAGTTTTACCTACTGGGGTTGGTGTGATACGGAGTGGGTTACGCAGGTTAAAATTGTGATAAATGCAGTGTCTGTAGATGCGCTAATTCACATACAAGCATTTGATAAACAGGGATGTGCTCTCTTTGAATGTTTCCTTGGCTCTGTATCTTAGACCTTACAATGGAATCGCATTTAACCCTGAGGGCAAAATTTACATAAATGAATATGCTTACCCAATTTCAGGCCTCCCTAGATCAGAGGAAAGCAGAGAAAATGTCAATGTCTCTGCTTATAAAGAGAAACAACCTAAAGTTGGAGCATAACTCCTCACTGCCAAGGCCTCACAGCTGTGTATGAATTACAACCCAGCTTTGAACCCAGTTTGGAACACTTCAAAGGCCATACCTCTTCACTCTGCCTGCTGTTAGCCACGTGGGCCCACAGACCACACGTGTGAGCTTCACGCCTGACATCATTAAAGGTGCCGCAAGAAGAACATTTCATGGCGTGTGGAAATTATGCACGCTCTACACTTGGTTTCCAAAAATGATGTTAATCAGAACTCAGCCCTGTCCATTTATGTGTTGTCCATGCTGGTTTGTGCTGCAACTGTGGCATTAAAAGGTTGCAACAGGTACCTTAACCCCTCCCTTTTAGGGCTGAATGACACCACATGGCGTGCGCATCCCAGCTTTGCCTCATCCGTGTATCATCTTCACTTACGGAACGTCAGGCGCCGTGACTGGAGTCTGCGCAGGTCCGAGAAGGGTCTCCCACATGAGGGTCTTCAGTCTCCGTCTCCCAGGGAGGCCGCACTCGCAGCACCTGCCCAGCTCCCAGAGCGTACAGACTGGAGCTGACACCGCTGCACAGCCTGAGTCCTCATCCGCTCGCTCTCCTTACTCTCCTGTGCAAATCCGGCCACGAGCGCATCCCCCCCTTGGCCTCTGCAACTGTGCTCAGGCCAGCGAGGCTGTCAGGCGAAGGGGCTTCTCCGCTGACTCCCCCCGACCGGCGTGATTGCCTGGACGGCCAGCGATGAGCCGCCGAGGGCCGACTGCCCTAAGTCAGGGCGAATCAGTCCCCAAGAGGCGACAGAGACCGTCTCGTCCCTGTGCCTCATTCCACAGACGGGGCCATGATGCGCGGGAAGAGAAGACGATGCTTGGACTTGTGGAAAAGCAGACAGAGGAAAAGCAGACTCTAAGCGGGAGACGGCGCCTGGGTAGGTGCTTCCCTTCAGGTCTCAGCGCGCAGGAAGAGATCCCGCGGGGGAGGGGTCCGAAGGTGCAGGACGTGCTGTGAGGATGTAACTCTCCGCACCTGCCGCAGTAATGAAAACCAGGACGCACGTAGCATAGAGGACAGGGGACCCCGATCCCTCCTCTTCCTTCTGGCGGCGGCTCCCACTCACCACCCCCTCTCTGAAGAACAGGTGCGCTCGCACACCTCCCTCGACGCGCTTCCCGCGCCCGGCTGCGTGTGCTTCCGAGTGCTCAGCATCCTCCAGGCATCTCTGTTGCCCTGACATGTGACTCCACCCGAAACCGCCTTTCCTCGCCTCCTGCTGCAGCCACTAAGGCCACAACAGCCCAAACAGCCCTCTCCACCCCGGGCCAACACCCTCGCCCTTGGACACTGGACACGGGGAGTAAGAGTTGTCACTGCAGTTCCCTTCTTCCCTTTTGATGTGTTCGCCCTTGTATTTTGTGCACTGTCTATAGGAACTTTCAGCAAACATTATTTTTAAAAATGTTATTTATGTATGCACACAAGAGTTGGGGTACAGGCCAGAGATGTGGAGGGTGAGAGGACTCACCAGAGACAGAGTAGGGAGCAGAACAGGCAGACTGACTGAAATACACTGCTGAGGGGAGCAGCGGGGAGGCAGGAGAGGTCTGCTGTGCCCTGTGGGTCCCCTCCCTGGCCGGGGACCGAACTCACGCTGCAGTGGCTGTGGATGCTTCATAGCACAGTGCTCAACTCCTTGTGCCCCCAGGGAGGCCCTTAGCAAAATTTAGAATTGCCAGTAAGAAATGTCCTCCGGAAGGTAAAGTAGTCATCTAAGGAAACACCTCTGGTGAGCTTCTGTAAAAAGACACGCATGCTCGTGGGCGGCGTAGAGAACAGGAGCAAGAAAATCAGGAAGGTCAGCGCCGGCCACAGCCCAAGGACGTTTCGCTGTGTGGCCACCAGTGCCCGCCGCTGAGTGCGGGGCTCAGGGCCTGTCCAGGGCTCCCTGACCTGTCAGCCGGGCCACTGGCAACTGACAGGTGCCTTCGCTCCTCCTCACCCCCACTGCTCCCCCGTGGCTGCCCTTCCCTCAGCCCCACAGGTTCCCGTGATCTGGTGTTGAACCCGCTGACCTCTGGGCTCTTGCTTTTTGCTAGAGCGACCTGAGACTGACAGCGGCCTCTGTACAAGCCCACAGCTCCTCACGCCTCCGTCCTCTCTCACCCCCACTTCTCACTCCACTTCCCAGAAGGGATAGACGCCTCCTCTTTCCCAGGGAAACACGTGTGGGGGAGGGTGCGCCCACACCCTCTTGATTCTTCTCAGCTGGAAAATAATTAGCATCAGACAAATTAACAAGGGGAAAACATTTAAATAGGAACTTAACAGAAGTCTACGTAGACGTGACATGGGGATTCATGCCATTGTGGGCTAGGGGTAGTGTTTGAGGACCTTTAAAGCTTCAGAACAAATAGATAAATAGAACCTAGTATGGAAATTGATAGTAAAATAGATAAACGAAATAGATGCATGCAATAAAAGATGGAATAGATCTATTAGTATATAAATAAAAATAAACACATAAATAAAAATAAAATGAATCGCTGACTATAATGCAAATGCAGATTTATTTGTCTGTGTAAACGACTTTGCCTAGGTCACGCCACAGTGACGGGAGAACTTAGTTCTTTCTGGGGCTGAGTGCTTCATCACGTCTTACTGTGATGGGTGGGCCACGAGAGAGCCCCCTGGCATCAGGGGTGCTGCCGTGTCCTCGATTTGAGTGATCTGACAGCCGGGGAAACACCTGAGCCCCAGCCCTCCAGCCCAGGCTCCCGGTGCAGCCCCCCTTGCCTGGGGCAGCCGGAGTAGCCTGAAGGAGTCTCTGCACTCAGACTAGGACGTAGAGTCTCTGGAAGGCCAAGCAGCCCATGCCGCCCTCATTCAGGGTCAGCAGGAGGAAGCGGGGTGTTCGTTGCCCGCACGTCCGCAGGCTTGCGTCCACACTGGGCCCCAGGCTGTGTTCTCCGCGGTGTCTCTGCAGAAGGCTCTCTGGTGGCCGCCTGTGGGCGCCGTCCTCAGGGGGCTTGAGGGCTGCGCCTTTCCTGGCAGCGGGCACTTCTCTCCTGCTTCACATGCAACTTATAGAAGAGTAACAGGGGCCCCCAGGAAAAGGGGAGGCTCCAGGTCCCCGGCCCCACCCAAAGGAGGGTGGAGCTGGGCAGGGAGGAGACGCTGGAGAGGAGACTGGGAGGAAGGAAGCAGCAGGGGAGCTGGGAGCAGCCCTGGAGCAGGCAGCAGAGGCCGGAGGAAGCTGCTCCGGCTGCTGGGCCCTGCTGGCTGGAACCACGCGGTGCGACCGTGGGGAGGCCGTGGAGCTTCCCTCCGGTCTGATCTGCTCTCTTCCTCCCAGACTGCCCGGCTCTCTCTGACCCTGTTCTCTGGGTCTCTGTCGGAAGGTGCTGGAGGCTTGTGGCAGGTTTTTGGGCCAATCCTGTTTGCGTGGACTTTTATCCACAATGGGGTGGGTAACTTCGGGTGCTAGAATTGGAAACCAAGTTCTTTGTCTTTTCTGTGTTGCACACTAATTGTGTTAACGTTCCTTACATGTTTTGTCTTGATGGGGCAGATGGCAGAACCTATTGAAAGTAGGCAGGTTTGGGGGTCCTGGGGTGCCCCTCTCCCTGCCCTGTACCAGAAGTTCCTGTATCCAGCTCATAAATCTCTTCTTGGTGATGATAGTTCCCTTTATAACAACCCTCCCTTCAGGACATCTTAACTTCACGGTGTAGAGGGTGGATCAGACACAAGGAGGAAGAAGAAAGACATGTTCTGTCGCTTGCTGTGAAGGTAGCAAAGGTTGTGACTAAGAGGCGAATATTATCACGAACTGAAAACACGCATGCGTGAGAGGACCTTAACGAGAGTTCAGAGGCGGCGAGAGACTTGGGGTTGCAACAGCTGAGAAAATGTTCTTAAATATGTAAGATTCAACGATGCTTGAGACTGTCGCCAACGATGCAGACGTGGGCACTGCCCCAGCGGAGGCCCGTGGCAGGAAACAGCGGGGGTGTTTGGATGGGTTGACAGGACCCCCTGGACTGGGCTGGAGTTCATGTTTAAAAGAAGATTGGAAAGGTGAGTGATGACTTGTTTCAAAAAGAAAACGCAGGCCTAAAATGGTGCCAAGTCCCACCAAGACTCACGGCCTCACAGAACTGCAATGCCAGCCTCTCCCTAAGGTGGGAGCTCAAGCTGACCCGCCTGGACTCTCCTGGGGCACGAGTGGTCTCACCGGCTTGGGTGAGGTGCCCCTTCTTTCCCCAAGGTGCTTTGCCTGACTTAATCTTTCTGTTCGTTTGCTGGGCCCACTCTCTTTCTCACTACTAAAAATCTTCCATGTGTTCAATTTCTTGCAACCCCTTTGCCTGCCGGTGGGCTGTGCCCCGTGCATGCGTCTGTCTCTGAAGCCATTTAGACCAGTGAGCTTGGATGGAGGTTTGTCATTTAACAGGCCAGACACGGGCAGCGTTTGTGTGGCCACACGAAGAGTGGGGGGGGGGGGCTGTACGTAGTGGTGGCATCTTCTAGAATGTCCCCAATTCTGAGATGCACAAAGAGGAGCACCAGACCGCACCTTCGGGGGACCTGCAGGGAGAAGAAGGCACCAGCACATCTCTGAGAGGCTGGCATCTGCCCCACCGAGCCTGCATATCTTTCCGCTGACCAGGTCACTTTGCTGAAGTGACACTGAAGGACGGTCATGTTGTAGGTGATCTCCAGCTTCCTCGAGTCGCTCAGTCTATGCTGTGGCGTTGTGACTGCCCATGAGCTCAGCAGCGAGACCCAAAAACCCGATGGACAAGGGTACGCTGAGGGCGTCGTCCTGGTGTGGTGGGTGTAAGAAACACACTTGCTAGGCCTTGCACTGACATCCCCGAGAGGACGCCTCCTCACCTCGGAATGGGGACCGCAGCGGGCCCGGGGCCATGTCGGACCCTCACTGGGAGGAGGCGGGGGTCGGGGTGAGAGCAGTGTGGGCTCTGACGGTTAGGAGAAGCTTCTGCACCCACCCAAGCCCCATCCGCTCCTGATGAAGGAGACTGCAGTGGGGTCTCCTCCTTAGGGGGTAGCGAGCCTCTCCTCCGTCTAGAACCTCATCTCTACTCTCAGAGTCAGGAGGGGACCCTGCTTGTCTGTCGTGTGACGTCTCCTCCTCTCTTGACGCCCCAGGTCCCTAAAGGCAGGATACATGTCCCTGTCGCTGCATTATTCTTCAGGATGAGTCACCGTGGGCTTCTCCGCGTGGGTGTCAGTGAGCTGACTTCTTCCCTTTGCTGGCCCGCCTGGTGTGGTTCTGATGACTTGTCCAGTCGGAGAAGCAACAGCAGTGTCGGGGTGATTTACTTCTCACCCCAGGCACCCCCAGATCATTTACACTTGATCTGGAAATGTTTCCTAGGAGTGACTTTCTGTGGTGAGAGAGCACGTGCACGTTCGCATGCGCGTGTTGGACAGCACTTAGGCCAGCACTGTGACTATTTGAATTCCTTTGTATGTAACTCTGCCGTTTATGACCTGCGGGTCCCTGCACCTGTGCAGGTATACTAGCACCCACACGGCCCTCTGCGCCAGTCACCTGACACGTGATGAATAGACGTAAACGCATGCCTGCATTCATGTTCGTGTTTAGACACACTCGTGTGCTGAATGTAGGTGAGTGTGTGTTGATCCCGTCCCCGAGCACGCCGCCTGGCTGTTGAGGAAAAGCCAGGTGAACTGGTCCATGCTACAATAAATCATTTCTTCAATACCTATCTGACATCGCTTAGAAAGTCATGAGAAATGATTAATGAATGCTTAAAAGACAAATGTATGCTTTGTTCCCTGCTATTTATTTAAATAGCCCACTTTAGCTTCCAATCAAGACGGAAAATTAATGCATCAAACCCTGAGAGCGTGCATGCTGGAAGCATTAGATGGTGTCGCACTCAGGCGTGTGCCTGCTCACTCATGCACACACACACATCATACACCACACACACCATGCACCACACACACAGCCCTGCACCACACACACATCATACATCACACATGCCACACACACTCATCCTCACCACGCACATCATACACCACACATACATCATGCACCACATATATAATACATCACATACACATCATGTACCACACATATCACACACCACACAGACTCACCCCCCACCACACACACATCATACACCACACACACCACACATATGCACCCCACACACATCATACATCACACACATGCACCCCACACCATACATACCACACACACCACACTCACCCTCCCAAGCCACACCCCCACACACACCACACCACACACACCACAAATGCACCATACATACACACACTACCCCCTCACACCACACACACATAAAATACTCATTGCCCACACCATACTCCAAACACAGCACACACACACCACACCACACAATCCCCCCCCACACCACACACTCCCACACACACCACACACACACACACACACCACACTCCCACAGACCCCATGCAGGCCACACATACCCCGCCCCACACATACCACACGCCCTCCCCAGGCTGGCGTCTGACTTCACACAGACATACAGTCCGCTATGTTTCTAGAACGACGAGCACATGATGTGCTGCCAAATAGTTGTTTTTCTTTATTTGTAGATCCTGGGCCCATGTGTCCCCAGGGGCTCCACCGCCATCTCCGCGCCGCACCTCAGCCCCGTGCTCTTTCTGCCCCGTCCCCGCCCCGCGCCCAGTGTCCCGCTCTGCCCGCGCCTTTTTGTTTCTGTTGTGTATTATTACTATTGTTGTTGCTGTTGTTGTTCTGTTCCTTGACCCGTAGTTGGCTGCCCTGCGTTCCTCCTAGCGTGAGACCATCCGGTCCTTTGTCTTCCCCTCCTGACTCGCTTCGCCCAGCGTCGTCCGGAAGCACAGGCCGCCCGTCCCCGCCAGCCCCGGTGCAGCCGCCCTGAGCGCGGGCGCAGGCTCCGCGGGGCCAGGCCGCTCCGGCGCCAGTGCGGACTTGCCCCGTGTCCGGGGCCGCGTGTCCATCGCGGGCGGCGCCCAGCTGCGGGCGGGAGGCAGCTCTGGCGTCCCCACCCACGGGCCTGAGCTTGGGGGCCACGTTCTCTCCGCGCCGTGGGCGGCGTGGGCTGCTCGGCGAGCCGGGGCCGCGCTGGACACGCGGGGCTGCTCCCGGCCCCTCCCCCCGCGCTCCTGCCCGCTCGCTCCTGCTCAGGCCTCGTTCACGCTGACCCGACCTCGACCTCAGAGCCCTCTGAGGGTCAGCGTCAGGGCAGGTCTGTAGGCTGCAAGGGCTGCAGGGCCAGCAGGGCCTCATGTGGACGGGGAGGCGGTCGGGAGTCCTCAGGTGACGCTGGCGTCTAGGACCGGGGCCTTCTCATGCCGACTTGACAGCGGCCATCTTCTGTCTGTCTGTCTGTTTGTTTGTTTTAAGCCTTTCCCAGATGTTTGTGTAGAAAAACCAGTTTCCCTCAGGCACTCTCTGCTCACCAGGCCGGGCCCCCAGCTGTCCTCTCCCAGAGCCAGGCAGCTGTGGGCAGCAGCCGGCAGGCCGCTCCCTGCCCCCACCCTCTCCCTGCCCCACCCACTCCTAGTCCCCACTGCTCCCTGCCCCCACCTGCTCCCAGCCCCCACCCGCTCCCAGCCCCCACTGCTCCCTGCCCCCCACCTGCTCCCAGCCCCCACCGCTCCCTGCCCCCACCTGCTCCCTG
>JAGFMF010011709.1:2737890-2796908 GCA_019455555.1 Galemys pyrenaicus | reverse complement strand
TGTCCCCTGCCCCCACCTGCTCCCTGCCCCCACCTGCCCCCTGCCCCCACCTGCTCCCTGCCGCCACCTGCTCTAGTCCCCTTTTCTCAACAAAAGGGTCTAATGACTGCAAGTGCAGGATTCCATTCTCTGAGGAGTTTGAGGAAATGGCAAAACACCGACTCAGCCCCGGACGCCCTCGCTGTCCGTGATTACAGTCCACCCGCAGGTGGGCCTCCTGAGAGCCTTAACTGCCTGTGCCGCCTCCTTCCCAGACTCCCTGGAAGGGGAGCTCCGGTCCTGATGCGGCGCTGTGGACACTGCCCAGCCCGTAACGCGTGTGGCCACCAGGGGCTCCGGGGAGTGAAGTGCGGGGCGGGCGGTCAGGTCGGGCAGTCAGCCCAGGGCAGGGCCATCCCAGCCTCCCATCCTCCAGGGGCGGCAGGGTCCCCCCAGAGCCGTGCCTGGCACCCAAAGGTGATTCCTGATGGGGCTTTCCGATTCGCTTCAGGGAAAGGCCCGAAGCGAAGCCTCATTTTAACAAGGGGCCGACTAAAGTGTCATCGAGCACAGGCCCCGTGTCACCCAGCGCACAGCAGGGGCTGGCGGCCCTGGGCCCCAGCTGCCGGCCGCGCTGCTCTGGCTGTCCTCGCCCTCGGCCGGACCGGGCCTCCTGCCCACTGCCCCCTGCCCCTGCGTGAGCCGCGCCACACACCGCCCCCTGGGCCCAGGAAAGAGGACCTCGTGCTTAGTGTTGAACTCTAAGACAGCTGTGATAGTGAGTCAGGGTGTGGGGGAGCAGGTCTGGAGCCTGAGGACCCCTTCAGGGTCCTTCTTGGTTCTCCAGGAAGGAAAGAATTCAGCGTGGAGACCAGGGTTACAGAAACACAAGAGATTTGCTGACAGGTAGGTAGGAAGGGTGTGGGATCTCTTTGAGAGGAGAGGGGCCCGAGTGGGGAGCCACTGGGGTGCGGAAAGCAGGGCTCACATGGTTCAGTGGGCAGGCGTGGGGGTCTGGTGGTTGGGTCTCTCCACCTTGGGTTTCTTGCTGGCTGGCTGGGCCCGGGTCCTCCTAGGCTGGGCCCACCAGGTTTTCTCATGCTGCCCAGCTCGGTCCACAGTCGCCACGACTGTGGTATGACGTGATGCTCTGAGCGCCCATGTGTGATGGAGCTGCGGGGCAGGGCCCCCAGTCAGTGGTTGTTTCTCAGTCAGGGTGATTATAGGGTTCGGGATGGTTCTGGGCAGACGGGTCAAGGAAGGAGAGTCTTGGAGCCCTCGGTGGCTTTTCATACTTTTATTAGTAGAGGTGGCATCAGGTGCACGGCAGGCAGGGGTGCCGGGGGGCCGGGAGGCTGGCAGGCCTCCCAGCCCCCAGTGCATATAACCCTCTCGGCTGCTTCTTCTCTCTTTGCTGCTGCTGCTGCTGCTCCTTCATCCTGTTAGTTGGTCCTCGCAGTTCTGTCTGTTGGTCCTCGCAGTTCTGGCGTCCTCATGACGCCACCCATTTATGCCCGTGTCCAACACAGGTGCGCCCACTTGCGCATGCCCACTCTGGAATGCTCGCAGCACCGCAGGTGTCCATCATCAGCGGTGAGAGGGTGGAAAGACCTGATCAGCCTTTACCCTACAGTGATGAATGATGCGCTTGGGTCTCCTGCTTCCGCTGACTGCGGGCACGCGCGCCCTAGCTGCCTCCTTCAGTGTGGTCAAAGCAAATGCAGATCTGGCCTTTGACGTGTGTGGCACAAAGCTCCCCAAACCTGTGGGATTTCCCAAATAAGGACCACGGAAGCGTATTTTGGTATGATGTTGGCCATTGTCCGCGGTTCCCCCCGAGCCTCCTCTCTCCTTGGCTTCAGCACTCGTGGTCACGTGGGCCTCTCTGATGCCCAAGGGCACAGGGCATCTGGTGAGGATGCTTGCAGTTGACTGGAGCAGATCTTGCTCTTAGAGCAACCTGATGCCTCGTCATCCTTACGAGTTTCTCCAGACTTTTCAGTAGGATTCAGTGATTTATATGCATCATAGTCAATCAGCAAACCGAAATTTGTGGAGATCTGTCTTCCATCTCTCTGCCTGTCTGCATGTCTGTCTGGCTATCTAACGTCTGTCTTTCTATCTCCTATGGATACTAGTACTAAAAAGCATAATCAATGACTGTGGGTTTTCTGTCAGGAAATACAGTAACAGCAGCTCTTCTGGGCTTAGGGTCTCCCAATCAATCCCAATAAATCTTTCCCTTGCGTCTCAGTGGTCAGCCACAGCAATGATTCCTCTTGCAAACTGTGCTGGGCTTTAATTACAGGCAGATGGGTGGTAGCCCGGAGCTAACTGCCTGCGCCGCAGACAACGCGCCACTGCAGGCAGGCGTAGTCCATGTGGGTCCTCCCTCTGCCCCCGGGCCCCAGGCAGCTGGTGTCGCTGCCCGGAGGCCTGCTCTTGAGCCCGAAACTTGCTTTGGTCGCCTGTCAGAGTGTGTGACAGGTAACACCTGCGAGCGTCCTCCGGGAATGGGAATCCCAGCTTCGTGCAGAAAACGCAGCTCCTGTCCCAGCTCTGCCCATCTTCCTAGTGCCCCAAGTGCACACCCCAGTGGCCTCACCCAGGCATGGGCTCCCCAGAGCTCCCCGCCCTGCTCAACGAGCACCGCAAACTGTGACGTGAGGACGTGTGCCCCGTCACCCCTGCTTGGGTCCTCCTTGGGCCGCCCTTGGAAGTGCGGACATCCCCACTTGCAGGAGCCGCGGTGCCAGTGCGCCACACCCCCATCTAGCTCTGGCTCGAGGCAGAGGGACGTGTTCACACGCTCACGGGAAGAAGCACCGTCTACACCCGTGCTGGCACAGTGAGACTAGGGGAACTGCCAATCCCGGCACCTGTAAGAAAACTCTGGGGACAGAAATGTGTGTGGACCCCAGCCTGCCCCCCGCTCTGTGCCCTGCTTGGGGGTGGCCTCTTCCCAAGGCCAGCACCCTCGCGCCCTCCACCTGGACCCGGCCCGGGCCAGGTTCTCCTGCAGGGGCACCTCGGCTCTTGCTTCCAGCTTTGCAAGAGCTTTGGTAGCAACTTGCTCTGTGCCGTCCCGTGCAGCGGCCAACCGGGCCTTGTAAGCCGGATGCTGCTGTTCCCATTTCACAGACAGAGACGCTGAGAGTCGAAGCATTTCAGCAAAGCCAGAAGCATCACCAGCTAAGGCAGTCACCGGTCTGCACTTGCTCCGCCCCTGCTGCCCCACGCCCGCCCACCTCCTCACTCACTGCAGCTGCAGTGGGATGGCCTGTTAGTCGAGATTTTGTAAAACGATTTTTATAAAAAGAAGCTGTTTGTTACTTTTTTTGCCTAAAAGTAAGACATTCAAGGACAGTGTGGTGTCTTTGAGATACAGCCTTTGTTCTAAGGAATCTAGGGCACACTCAGATTGCTTTCCTCAGAGGACAGAAGTCTTAGAGGCCATTACCAGCAAGTCACAGCAGGGGGCATGTGCAGCATTAGGTGTAAGGAAGGTAATTAAAATGTTGGGATTCACTTTTTTCCCTTCCCAGCATTTCTTTCTTGCGTGCTGTGCCTTGGGCGTCCTCTATTGCCCTGCGGGAGGTGTGAGCTTCCAGTCTGTCTGGCCTCTGCTCTTGTAAGGGATTCTGATGAAAGGCAAGTGCCCTTGGCTCTGTGCTCTGCTTGGGGGTCTGTGGGCACAGCTTTCCCAGGACTCCGGTTCTAACCCCCTGTGCTCCCACCACTTTCTCAGATTTTTTCTGCTTCTTCGCAAAACTGGAGAGTAGCTGATTATTCTGGTTATTCAGGCCCCAAGAGTTATTCCATTTTCTAAACCTAAGCATCTGTTATGAACGAAATTGTGTTCCCCTAATTTCAGATTTGAATTCTAACCCCGTAGTCTTTGTTGAGAGATAAGGGACAAGGACGGAGTCAAGGTTAAAGGAGTCAGGACGGTGGGGCCTTCTTCGAAAGGATTGGCTTCTTAATCAGAGAGAAAGAGACAGGAGATCTCCCCCTTCCCACCGCCCAGTGCACAGAGGAAAGACTGACCAGGCCACAGCCGAACTCTAGCGCCCTGAACTGCTCATCGAAACTGAATTCTTTGGCATCTTGATCTTGGACTGCCAGCCCCCAGAACTGCGCTAGAATTAATTCTGTTGTTTAAATCGTCCAGTCCGTGATGTTTTGATGCACCAGACTCAGCCAGAATGTCTCTGCACGCAGGTGAGCAGAACCCCAGACTTGCTCGGAAGTCAGCCTGAAACCCCAGACCCTCTGGCAGCAGAAGTGCCGCTGCCCCCGCAGATGGACACTGTCCACACTGTCCCAGAAAGAACCGCTTCCTCCCCTCTGTCCTCATCCATAAAGACTCACTGTTGTGTGTGAAGACATGACGTTACGTCAGAAGATTCGGCTGGCCTCCCCTTTGAGAAGGAATGTTCTCTGACTACACTGTAGCATAGCCCAGGAAAGCTGGCTTCTGCCTCTGACTTACTTCCAAAGGCTCAGCATGATTGCCAATTAATGCCATGCCTCGTGGTCTTACACTCTCAGAGAGCAGAAGGCTTACCATCCCCACCTGCCTTTAGCTCCCTGCTCCAGCCAGCATCTCACAGAGACCTGGGCCAGGGTGTGGACTCGGACATATTTGTTGAATGAATAAACTCCCATCACGAGCACACACCTGCCATGTTATGATGCTATAAAAACAACAGAGCTCAATGCATTATACACTGTCAGGAATCAAAATCATTGTCTAATTTAAAAGCTTGTTTTTAGGTCAAAGGACTTCATCCATGGTTCTTTAAGGCAGGCTATTATAATAAAAACATATGGAATCTGGAGCTGAATAGTAAGTATGACGTATATATGTACTTTCAAAGTAAAAACCTAACTACATATAATATTTGAATTCAGCTTATCAAAGATGAATAAAACAATGGCAATTTGAATGGAGGAAAAGATTGAACAGATGAAATTAATGGCAGAACGACCAACATGAAGGACATGTGTCAGAATATGTTATTACTCTCAGCTCTGTCATTACAAGCCCCAAGAAAGATTCAGAAAATACCCAGTGCTAGTCTCCTCCAGAGGGGTACTGAGAGCTGTCAGGTGTCCCTGCCCAGGTGTGCTAAAAATGACTTGTCTAATCAAAAGAGGCATTTTCTATTAGAATTAATGAGTCAGCACGTGGAAAAAGGATTCTATTTAAAGTCTCTTATCTATTCAAGAGGCATCTCTCATTTTCAGCCTGGAAATGTGACTCGGATCTCTGATTTACTGGTAGGCGTCGTTCATTAACAAAGAGTATCTTTCTCCAATAAGAAACATGGTATTAAAAAAATCACGGAATTTCCTACCCTGAAATGTGTCTATAAAAACGAAGACTTACGAAGGAGTGAGTGAGTTCGTGCAAGTGGCGGCACTCCAGTCTGGGGCCTGCACGTCCCTGCAGATCCTCGTGGTTCTAGAACCTTCTGCTCTTCTAAGACCTTAGACGGGAGGGCTGAACAGCCCATGAGGCATAGTCAGCACCCTGTGTTGTACCCTGGAACGCAGTGACTGTGTGGTCAGCGTGGGCTCGAAGGCCACGCAGACACCAAGATGCCAGGAGTGAGACTCCCCTGGGCCCGAGGTGCTGTTAGCAGTGGCACAGGACCAGACCTGAGCTCGCACCACAGGCGGGCACTGAGGCCTCCTTGGATGCTCACAGCAGCGGGGGCTGCTAGGTCTACCGTGGCCTCTTTACAGAGAGGGAGACACGGGAGGAAGAGAGAGCACCCGCAGGATCACGGCTGTGAGAACCCTCGGTGAGAGACGAGGACGAGGAGCCGAGAGAGAACCTGAGGCCCAGTGTGAGGCGGAACCCAGGCAGGGAGGCCTGCTGGCTGCTTTCTGCACGAGCTGGGCCTGCTCTTTTTTTTTTTTTTTTCCTGCTTTATTGCACTAAATCTACTATTTTTTTTCCTTTTCTTGATATATGTTTGACATCAGCTGTAGTCTCCATGGAATCCCCACCACTATTTCACCAATGCACCCACACCTCAGTCCCTTGTGCTCTTTATGCCCTCATCCCAGTCCCTCTCCCATCTCCCCCCGACAAAATGCCTCTACTTTGTCTTTGTCTTTTTGTTCTTCTTGTGTTGTGATTTTTTAAAATTATTATTCTTTTCCTTGAGCTCTTTTTTGGTTCCTTTATAGTCCTCCTAAAAGTGAAACATTTGATATTTTTCTTTTGCCTTCTGACTTATTTCACTGAGCATAATCCCTTCTAGCTCCATCCATGCTTCAAAAATGACTGTATCATTTTTGATTGCTGAATAGTATTCCATTGTGTACATGGACCACAGCTTCTTGATCCAGTCATTTATTTTTGGGCATCTTGGTTGTTTCCAGGTCTTACCAATTACAAATAGTGCTGCAATAAACATGGGGGTGCAGGTGCTCTTTTGGATCAGTGTTTTTGTGTCCTTTGGGTAGATCCCTAGGAGTGGGATTGTGGAATCATAAGGCAGCTCTATGTTTAGTAGACTGAGAAACCCCATACGGCCTTCCACAGTGGTTGGATAAACTTGCATTCCCACCAGCAGTGTAGCAGAGTTCTTTTTTCTCCACATCCTCGCCAACATTTGTTGTTTTTGATATGTGCCATTCTTACTGGTGTAAGGTGGTATCTCATTGTGGTTTTAATTTGCATTTCCCTGACTATGAAGGATGTTGAGCATTTTCTCATGTGCCTGTCTTTTATGTTCTTCTGCCCATTTTTTGACTGTATTGTTTACTTTGTGTTTTTTTGAGTGTTGTGAGTTCTTTGTATATATTTGTGATCAGTCCCTTATCAGTTGTGTGGAGTGCAAAACCTTTTTCCCAATCAGTGAGGTGTCCCTTTGTTTTGGTTAATGTTTCTTTCTCTGTACAGAAGCTTTTTAATTTGATCAAGTCCCGAGCTAGGTCTACTCTTGCCCTTGACCAATGGGACCTGACGAGTGTGTGCATGGGCGGGTGGGTGGGCGCTCACTGGGCACATGAAGGTAATAGACCATCTCATAGAGATACAAGGCGTTCCCCTAGAGCATCTTTTTTTTTTAAAGATTGATTTGTTTATGCATACAAGCACTGGGATACAGGCCAGAGGTGTGTGTGGGGGGAGAGGATTCACCACAGAGAGCGGGGAGTAGAACAGGCAGATCAACGGAAGTTCACTGCTGAGGGGTGCAGTGGGCACAGCAGGAGAGGTCTGCCATGCCAAGTGGGTCCCCTCCCTGGCTGGCAACAGGGATCGAACTCGTGCTGCAGTGGCTGCGGTTTGCTTCATAGTGCGTTGCTTAACTCACTGCGCCACCAGGGAGGCCCCCTAGAGCATCTTTTGGCCAAGTTCTCACTGAATCCCTAGGTAAGCACAACCAGATGCTCAAGGTTTAATTCACTTTGGCCCCTGAGAGCCCCAAGAAGATACCTCTCACCCGAACATCTCTCTCTGAGGCTTGTGCTCGTACACAGAGGGGACCTGACTCCCTCAGCGAGTCACCACAGACAGTCTGGAGCTGAGCCTCAGGCGACCTGAGCCCGAGATCACAGAAGAAGGGGGGCCCCTGGTGGGGCAGGCACGCGGGGTGGGTTCATCTCCTGGAATTCACAGCTCCAGCGGCCTGAAGCAGAACCTCTTCCCACTGGTCGAGGAGCTGCCCTGCGAGAAGCAGAGGAACTTCAGCCAAGTCTGCTTTCTCTGGCCCTAAGCGGCTTCATTCTCAGCCCTGGTCCCCAAACCTATATCACTGGATTGCCTTTCTCCGTCTGGGAGGCAAATTTGATCACTTTCACTCGCTCCTACCTCTTTGCTCATCTAGCTCACACTGAAACTTTCTCTGCTTTCGTGACTGATGCTTTAGTCATTTTGATCTTAACTAGGCGTGGGGCCCACAAGCCCGACTTGGGGAGGCTGGTGACGAGATGAGCTAAAGGAAAGCAGAACAAGACACCATGTTCACGCCCCGGAGACAAGCCAGGAGCCCGGAGGGGAGGAGAGGTGCTGGCGGACGTGCGCCCCTGCCTGCCCATCGCTGCGCCAGCACAGGCACGAGGCGCTGTGGTGCTCGCCCGGCTTGGGGCACTCTCTAAACAGGCAGGGGGAGGGCGGAGGGTCTGCCCACCTCTTACTTGTCAGCGGTCTGTGAAGATGCAGCTGTTTCGTGCACAACAGTTGAGTCTGAAAGACTCGAGTGCCGTTACCTCTAGCACCCCTGAAAGAGTAGAATTGAGGGCGACAACACTGAAAGAGAATTTCTCTCTCTACAAGGTTATAAACGGATGACGGCCCAGCGTTCTGGACAACTGAGCCTCTGTGCGGGTGCTCAGTCATCACTGGCATTGATTGAACAGTCCAGAGCTCACGCCTTGCATCATAAATTGATTGGAAATGACAAGGGACTGAGAGTAACACCTTCCAGGGACCACATCTCCCTACATGAATTAGCATCGGAGAAGATAAAATGGTGACTCTATGGCACTGCGCCGCTCCCTCCATCCCATGAAGATCCCCCAAATTGCTGTGTCCCAGCCCACGGCCACGTGATGTTGGGACAATCAGACAGTCGCAGCGGGCACCGCCCAGAGGGCTGTTACTCACCAAGGATTCTGCCCTTTTAACTTTGCGGTTTAAGAAACAAAAAGCAGGAAAAATGACTTTGCAGTTGAAGCAAGATGCATGCCTCTAGCATCTGCTCACTCTGCACATTCACAGTAACAGTCCGGGCGCAGGCTGAGTCCAGAAGTGTGCCCTTTGTGGCTCAGTGTCTCACAACACAAACGGGACGTGCCTTCTACCGAGGATGAGCGGATGAAGTGAGCGTCTGTGCGCTGTGACTGTCGTTTACTAAACCCAGCTTCCGACGAGGGCACCTGAGAGACAGGGTGCCGGGCGGAGGGACTGTGATTGATCTGCCAGGTTGAAGGGACATGAAACTGCTCACTTAACATGTCGAGAGTATATGAGACACACTCCTGGGACCTCCCTGGTTGAGCGCCGCACTGTGGAGCATCTGCAGCACAGCAGTGCGAGTTCAATCCCTGGCCAGCGAGGGACCCACCTGGCGCAGCAGACCTCTCCTGTCTCCCTGCTGCTCCCTCAGCAGTGTGTTTCAGTCCATCTGCCTGTTCTGCTCCCTGTTCTGTCTCTGGTGAGTCCTCGCACCTCCCGCACCTCTGGCCTACACCCCAGTTCTTGTGTGCATAAAAAAATAAATCTTTAAAAAAAAAGAAGACACACTCCGTGCTCCCTCTTCTGGGTTTTCTCCTGGCACACGGGAGCTTCGTGAGTCCATAAATGTGTGCCGATTTTTCGTGTTGTGGGCTGGTTAGTTGTTCACGCCTGGCTGATAAGCAGTTACCACAGCACCAGGATTTTACATCCAGGGCTTTCATTGGTGATGTGCGGGGCCTGGGCCAAGCTGCAGCTCATCACATGGACACGGAACACCTGCCGCCTGCAGGTCAAGGAGAGACGCAAAGGCTGAGGCTGGTAAACAAAGGTTTATTGGGAGGCAGTGCCCCAAGAGATGGTCGGGTTACTATGCAAAGAGACCAGCTCAGATGCAGGGCCAGGGTGATGCTCCTTAAGGGGCGTGTGGTGCTGGTTCTCCCTGAGGTGACCCCTGGGATCTGGAACCTGGGGCCTCCTCGCTGCTGCCCACGGTCGGGCTGGGCCTGCACCATCAAGGTCTCTCCGCAGGTCTGTTAATAAAAACCTCAAAGACATGTTTGTCAGTTTCATTTTACTGGGGAAAAAAATGGACGTGGTCAAACAGCACTTAGCACAGCTGACCGTTTTCCCGGGAATGTTTTCCTGCAAACCCCAACCCCAGGGGGGCACCCCGAGAGAGGACCTCCCTTCGTGCCACGGCATTCTCCCCTGCAATGGAATTTGTTTGCAGAAATGCTTCCTGCCCTCACCATTGTTTTTCTCTTCTAATTTTTCAAATATTGAGATGCAATTGACAAATTAAGTTGTAGGCATTTCTGTGTAAATGGTGACTTGGTACACATATGCCTGTGAATTGATTGCCATCAATAACACAGAATCCCCTCACATGTTAGAAGAGGCAATGAGTTCTCGCGCCTCTGATGGCCTGGGCCCTGAGGATGTGGGGTCCTGATGGTCTGGGGTCCTGAGGATGTGGGGTCCTGATGGCCTGAGTCCCTGATGGCCGGGGGCCCTGCCCCAACTGACACCCTGGAGACTGGGGGGGGAGGGAACGGGGCGCCAAAGTCCTCGTGCAGTACAGAAGAAGCTGCTCAGGACCCCGCCATCCAGTGGGGGCACTGTGCCACATGCTCAGCCCTTTACTCGCACGTGCCTCGTTCACTCAGGAGCGAGCATCATCCCCACCTTTGGGTGCCATGTGCCTTCGGGGGTTCCGGACTGTAGGGTAATTGGAAAAGTGATCAGTCTTTTCTGCCCTCCCGCCATGGGTGTGATGGTGGACACCTGCAGTCCTGCACGCAGCCGGAGTGGGCGTGCGCAGGTGGGCGCACCTGGGCTGAGACTCGGGCGTGTAAGGGCGGCATCACGAGGATGCTAGTAGAAAAAGAAAGGGGAAAGGAACACAGAGGCGAGAGAGACCAGAGAGAAGAGAGAACAGGAGAGAGGGCCCAGAGGGTGAAGATGCACCGGGGCTAGAAGCCTGCCAGCCTCCTGGCCCACCCGACCCCCCGCCTGCCGTGTCCCTGGTCGCCTCTGATGCAATGCAGCAATAAAAGCATAAAAATCTCCCGGGGGCTCCAGAACCCCTCCTTGACTGTCTTGACTGTCTGCCGGAATCATGGAGAACTTGTTCGGTGCCCTGCTGGCACGACACAGACTCAGCACGTGTCCTACTTTCTGGCATGGACTGGTCTGCAGCTGTCCCAGTCACCGGGACTTCTGAGCCCAGTTTGTTCCTGGCGCGGAGAAGATGCTCGAAGCACAGCGTCGAACGCGGACATCCAGAGACCACAGCCATGTCTCTGGTCCGTGAGTTGAGACTGTTGAGCAGAACTTCGTCCACCACAGGGGTCATCAGGTGACGTGACTCAGGGCCCAACCTCACTGAGCCTCGGATTCGACTCTTCGCGGTGGGGTTGATCACCAGTGGTGAGCAGGGAACTCTCGGGTGTGCTTGCTGAGACTGCAGCTGCACGAACGAGGGAAGTCAAAACGCTTCGCAAAGCCCACAACAGTCTTGCGTCGTGGCGATCAGTGTGCAACATATTTTGACTGCACCTGACTTTGAGTGTCAAGATTTCAACCCCCGGTTTCGTTGTTAGGAGACCGTGACTACAGCTCCTCCAGGGAGCTCAGGCCCTGGACGCTGCCCCTGCGTCTGTGAACCGTGAGACCTGGGCACCTGCTTCCTTGTCTGTCCTCATGTCCACACCCAGTGTTGGGGTGCTGCTGGTGCGCACCCCGAGTGCTAGGTTACACTTGCCCGAAGGTGCTGAGCCAAGAATTCGGAAGGCCATGTCTGCATGAGCCAGCAGGGAGTGAGTGTCCAGGCGGGGCTGGGGTGGGGGGCAGACAAGACAGGGCTGTGCGCTCACGAGCAGGACCCCTGGGGGTTCAGTCTTGCTGGGAGCTGCGGGGAAGTTGCTAAGACGCGCCTCAGTACTGAAGTAAAGAGCTGGGGACTTAGCTGCAGAGCCCAGCAGCCAGTGACCAGGGCTGCGAAGGGGTGGAAACTGTGCAGACCTCTGGCCCTGCGCATCTCCACCCGCAGGCAGGCCAACCCAGCCCATGTGTGCGCAGAAAGCCCCAGAGCGTGATTCCATGAAAGGCCGTGGGCAGAGGAGCGGGGAGAGCAGGGGGATGGGTGAGGCACCCCAGGGGGTGTCTGGGGCACTCAAATGGGAAACTGATTTGAGAACAGTGAGCAGATAGGGTTTGGCTTCACAGGAAGGGGTGTGCACTGCTGTCGCTAGTACTGCTTGTAACCAAGGGGGTTCCAGGAGCAACCCCTGTGAAGCACGTAAAACAAGCACCAGCACCCCACTGTGGACCTGGCAGTGTGGGGGTTGCTGCCCAGCAGGGCTCCTGGCTGACCCCCCCAGGAGGGCGTGCTGAGGCCCTCAGTCAGTTTCGCCTTGGGGTGATCCGAGTCTGGCGCTCGGGAGGGAGCGCAGAGTATTTATGGAGTACACGATGGCCTTCACGCCCCGCCTGGCTGTCTCCCAGTACAGCAGAAACCGCTGCTCTTTATCCACTTAAGCAATGACACCTATTTCGTAAACTAGATCTACCTCTTCCTTTCCAAGAAATCACACCTACATCCTCACTGATTGATACAGAAACCTGCTTTTGTAGATTGTGTGAATAATGTGGGCACCATTACGAAGCTTCAAGTTTTTCAACCTTCGGGAATGATTGATTTTTACGACTATTTCCAACCGAGTTACTTTTAGTCTGATCCCCGATGTAAACAGACTGGAACCTGAGAGCAGATGAGTCCCCGTGGCTACCATTCCCCAGGGCTGCATAATTCCTTCAGCCCAAAGACTAAAATAAGTCTCCTGTGTTTTCCCTACTAAATCACTAAACAGAAGGTCACAGAGAAAGGGAGGTGAGGTTAAATGCTCTTTATTATGGTGCAGATGCAGTCAGGTGCACTCATGTGTGACTCTAATTTGCAGCGATGACAGGCATAATGAAGGGACAGTCCCCGCCCCCCATAGAGAATCGCTGAGAGCTGATTTAGTTCTGTGGTCGCCACAAGAGTGTCCTTTGGAAGAGGGGACTTGGGGTGAGAGTAAGCTTCCAGAACCTTAGCTCAGAAAGAGAAGGAGCTCTCGGCCAGCTGGGGTCAAATACACCTGCTAACCTTGGGGGACGGTGCTACCTGCCAGGAGGTGGGGCGCAAGCAGGCTGATGAGTCCTCTTTGTTCTCTCTGCTGTCAGCGCTTATTCACGGCCTTCTGCCATGCCCTGAAGAATAGAATTCTATTTAGACAAAATGTGATTATAAGTCTCTCCTTGATCCTTTTGCCATTTCCAGCTTATCACTTTCTTTTGAGCTATCTGAATGTACTGATTTTGGCTTTTATTACTCATGAGTTCTGGATTTTTTGGATCTGTGCTTTTGACTTCTGCCACGGTGACAAACAACTTAGCTTACTGTGATCTTTTTCTGCGCCTCCTTAAAATAACCCGAAAACTGATCAAAAACAGGTTCATTCCTATATATACAATGATTTATTCTTACTATGTTTCAGATATGTTTTTAGTATATTCATTTTTAACTTCTTGAGGCGTTAGAAATACATGGCTCTCTCCTCCATGGGCCAACAGGTCCAAGACCAATAGCTACATCTCAGGACACAGCATGCCCGCTAAATATCACCCAAATAAAGCAAAAGTAGTCATAAAACACTAATGCGTACTACTTTCTAATGTTTTCTAGGTTGCTATTATTATCAGCCCCTTCCCTAGAGAATAGAGCTTCTGTCTTCTTTTGATTGTAGCCCTTCATCTATCTCTGCAGTTAGACAGTACCTGTACAGGCCAGGACAGGGCCAGGCTTATCCTGCGGTCATTTCCTCTTAGCCCATCCTCTTAGGGAAACAATTAAATTGTTTAATGCCAATTGATTTTCAAACCAATTTCTTTATTCTTGAGTTAAAGCAGTTATGTCGGCCTAGAGAGAATATGCCCAGCACATCTCCATAGCAGGGAATACATTTGGAGGCCCCGCCACTGTGCTGGCTAATCTACTGCCATGTTACACGCCAGGCACACCTCTTGTGGCTGCTCCACAGCAGTTCCCACAAGGTGGATGCTGCAGCGAGCTATCTCAGGAGGCCTGGAACTGTCTTCCAGCTGCCTTTGACTCAAGAATGTGGTGGCTGTGCTGAACCTTCTTAGAACTCAATTGTCTCATATGCCTCCACCCCGCCACCCTCCCCTCCTTCTCAGAGGAGTCAGGCTGCATCTCTGTTGTTGAGTCTTCAGGCCTTCCCTGGTCTTCTCCCACGTCCTTACACGTGGGTAATTCTCCTAACAAAGTCTTGGTCCTTTTAGCCCTCTCATGGCATTTGCTATAAGGAGACCCTGGACTGACCTCAAGCCAAAAAGGTGCTTGAGCTTTCTACCCACATCTTAGTAGAAATGAAGGGAGGAAGGGAGGGAGGGAGGGAGGGAGGGAGGGAAGGAAGGAAGGAAGGAAGGAAGGAAGGAAGGAAGGAAGGAAGGAAGGAAGGAAGGAAGGAAGGAAGGAAGGAAGGAAGGAAGGAAGGAAGGAAGGAAGGAAGGAAGGAAGGAAGGAAGGAAGGAAGGAAGGAAGGAAGGAAGGAAGGAAGGAAGGAAGGAAGGAAGGAGGGAAGAACCAGATGACAAATATGGCCACCTCACTGGGTGAAGGAAAGAAACAGAGTCAAGAGAAGTTAGAACATCCCTCTTCCCTGCTTCTTCCTGGAGTGACAGGAGCACCTCAATCAGTTATCTTGTTCTATTTCCAAATATTTTATTTTTATGCCATACTTCCCTGCTGCATTGCAAGATCCTCATGAAGAATGCAAGTGGTGATGTCATTGCAAATGCTCTTTCCTATTTTCCATGTCTCTCTCTCTTCTGGGGATAGGAAAATCTCTCATCTAGGGACATACAACTGAGGGTTAAGGGAGGGTAGCAATGCAGGACATAATGTGAGTTGGTAGAAGTAGTCAATGAAAAGGTGAGAAGAGTCTTTGCACACAGTGTTCATGCCTTTCCTTTCATTCCCTGGTGTGGGATCTCAGAAGAGTCTGAGGGTCTTTCAGTTGAGTGACCTTTTTACCCATGTCATGAGTTGACAAATGGCATAGGACTCAGAGAAAGGAAAACATGGAGAATGCAAGATATGAGCTGTTCTCTAGGCATTAAAGCAGAGAAGAAAATAAGAAGTATTGAGGTTTCTATATGATCAAGATGGGCTTGACTTAGAGAGGTAAAATGGAAACTGACTTAAGACAGAAAATGTGTTTAAACAAAAGTTTAAACTTTTGTATCTGTGTCATGCCAGTTTCCAACCAGATATGGCATTGGCTGAGGAGCACTTGGCATGGCCTTTAGATACAGGAATGAGAGATGATGGGCATCTTGATAAAAGACTAATAGACAGGATTTTTATCTGTGACTCTAATACCAAAGTCCTAACATATAGGCTTCGTATAGAGCATATGTTGAATGAATACTCTTGAGTGACTAGAGAAAGCCAAAAGATTGATTGCTCAACCCAAAAATATATTAGCATGAATGAAAAGAAGAGTCGCATAAAGATTAATTAAAAGGGTGTCATACAAACTAAGCTTGACATTTTTGTAGCATTCTGCTATTTCATTTGAGAACTCAGAAAATTAGGGTTGAATCATGACAACGGCCCTTTTAGAGCCTCTCAGTCTTCTTTTCAGAAAGCGCACAGGACTCAGCAAAGCCCACGCTCAGGGTCTGGTGTTTTTATGACAGGCACAAAAGTATCTGGTGCCAGATAAGGAAGGAACATTTTATTTACACATGTTGGAAATCGTTCTGCAAACTCCTACTATCGGGTAGGGTTAGCCTGTGAGACCATGAGCATGTAATCTGAGTTCTTGTCACTAAGAACTCTAAGTTCAGTTATGCTGATAATTGCCATAAGATCAAAAGTGACCACTGCCTTGTAATTTGGGGGAGCTAACCCAGTCTGTAGTCTGGAAAGCCCACCCTGAATGCGTGCACCAGAAAGGGGTGTGAGGAGAGCAGAAAAAGTCAGTGCATTGAGGGGACTCTTGCTGATGTTCACGTACAACAGAGTGCGGGCTTGGCTTGGGGTGTCGTGAAGTCTGAGCATCTCAGACAGACGGAAGACTTGTTTGAGGCAGGGCCTGCTGTGGATTTCATGGAGAGCAGAGGAAGAGCCTCAGGGGACACTCCGCGATGGGGCTTCAGTGAAGGGCTTGAGGGCGGCCCACAGCACCATTGCATTCAGATTTGAAAAGCCATTTCGGCTGCATTTTCTTGAACCACCAGTATCTTTCTTACAAGAAGACCTTCATGACTTTGCTGCAGTCGTATGGACTGTCCTGTTACTAAATTGATGTAAACTGCTATTCCTAAATATATTTGTACTTGCACAGATCGGATGTTACAATGACGCTCTATGATGGGAAGATGTACTTCCGTAGCAGTCTTATTCACCGAAACCCTACTCTGGGTAATCAGGACAACTTAAAAGTGCAAGTTACTTATTCATGCATGGTCGATATTTAATGTCCTGTCTCTATAGCTATCTAAAATTATTATTTAAGAAACATACACTGAATGGCTATTATTCAGTGCTAAAAATAAATGAGTCCTCAAGCCATGAAAAGACACGTGGAACCCTCAAGGGCACGCTACTGAGTGGGAGAGGCTGGTCTAAGAAGCACAGATACTGCGCTTGTGGGGACACTCGAGGGAGGAGGGAGGCGTGGGCAGAACAGAGGACTTTGAGGTGAGTGAAAACTCTCTCTGTGGTTCTGCAACGTGACTCCATGATACTGGCTGTTATTTGTTCAAGCGCACACAATAGACAATCCCAACAGTGACCCCCGATGTGAGCTCTGAGTCTGTGGTGATTAAATGTGTCAATGCAGGAGATTCACAGAAACACATGCGCCGTCTGGTCGTAGATGCTGGTACTGGGGGAGACTGCGTATGTGGTTATATGAGAAATCTCTTTCAGCGAGCTTAAAACTGCTATGCATATTGAGCCTATTAAAAAAAAAAGTAGGAGAGAAATGTCAATTTAAAGTCAGGAAAGCCAGGCAGGAACTATTAAAATCCACAGCTGAAGACACTATCACAGCCTGAGTTTCTGAAGCATTTCTGTGTTGGAGTGGGAATAACAACAATAAAAACGTATTGATAATTACCCTTGCCCTTAAATTAATTTTAATGGGAAGCAGACCTGTGCAATATGGACTTCCTGTTGGCATGAAAGAGTTAATTCCCTCGGCTCCCAGCTTGCTCACAGGAGAGGAATTAGATTCTGGAGTGAGTCCAGCTCATTTATTCTTTTACTCAAGATTCATTCATTGGCCTCAGGCTTATGATTACTGGTGAAAAATAAATATAAAACATTTAAATTCAATGTGGAAGTTAAATAAGAAAGCAGAGGCGAATCCCTGTAGGTAAATCATCAACAAAATAGATTCTTGTACCATTTACTGAAGGCTGACGTTGGCGCTCCAGGGAGCAGCAAAGTGGGGTGTCATTAGAGAGAGGCAGAGGCCATTTAGATTCGCCATGTGTGCTGGGTCCAGCGGGGGCTGGGACCAGGCGTTCCCACTTGTGGCGTGGACAGAGGCCCCACTTAACCCTCCAAGAAGTGTGGACAACGAGTGTGTATATGTGTAGGGGAAGTGAAAAGTGATCAGGCTTCTCCGCCCTCCCGCCACCGTGACGGTGGACACCTGCAGTCCTGCACGCAGCCTGGGTGGGTGTGTGTAGTGGGCGCACCTGGGCGGAGGCTCGGGCATATAAGGGCGGCGTCATGAGACGCTAAGACAGAGCAGAGCAGAGACAACGAAGAGAGAAAGGCAGAAGCAGAGGCACGAGAGGCCAGAGAGCCAGAGAGTGAAGATGCACCGGGGCTGGGAGCCTCCCAGCCTGCTGCCCCGGGGCCCCTGCCTGCCATGTACCCAGTCGCCTCTGACGCAACGATGCAATAAGAGCCCGAGAAAGCCACCGAGGGCTCCAGAACGACTCCTTCGCCTGCCTGCCGAGTCCCTGAGGACCTGCCCTGCGCTTGCTGGCGCCGCAGTACGGGAGCGTCACACTCAGTTTACCGCTCACCTGACTACGTCTAGCAAAGCACAGGACGGTGCGGCGTGAGCAATAGCTGCAGTGAAGAGCAGTTCTTTCTGGGTGTCCCGCATCAGAAGTGAGGCCACTGCAAGTGTCTGGCAGGTGGATACATCCCAGTCTGGGTCCATTTCTCCTGAGCCGCGTGTCCCACCAGCTCTCAGCGTCCCAAAGCACAGCCTGTAGGCTCCCTCCCGGGCTTCCCCTGTGGGGTCTCCGCTCAGATGCTTCCCTAGCAGCTGCCTCTCCCCGAGTCCAAAGGGTTTCAAGCTCCAGCTGAACTTCCTCCTTCTCCAGAAATCCCCCAAACCGTGTGGCCTGGTGCCTCGCCCGCTAAGTAGTTAAACCGGGATCTCTGCACGGGGGGTGAAGCTACTATTTTAAAGTCTTGCTGGAGTTCTTACCACCAGGGACGTGATTCCTGGTCCAGATGCACTGTCCACAGTCTGGGTGTCTGTTCCACAGGCAAGATGCCCGGAGGTCACCGTGCTAGCCTACCCGCTGCAGAAGCTGACAGGCCAAAGAACCAGACGCTCCTTTGGGGTGTTTCAGGGAGGGGAGAGCACAGGGCAAACCGCTACCTAAGGCTGGAGAGACAGAAGGGGCGTGAGGGGACCCCAGAACCAGAGATGCACCGGAAAACCTGTCTGTAAGTAGTGAACTGCTGGAGGGACCCCCAGAGTAAACATGTCTGCATGTCAGCAAGCCCACGGGCCCCGGGCAGAGGGACCCCCACACTGTGGGATTAACCCCAGGAGCTTCAGCCGGTTCTGCAGTGAAGATCAGAGAAAGCCTAGAAACAAAGCCATCTTTAAAGGCTCCAGACTCCAGGGTGCGCCTTCCCCTTCCTGAGGCTGCCTGGGAGAAACTGTTAAAGGGCAGGGAGAGGGACACCCCAGAACCCCCAAACCTGCCCTCTCTAAATGGGTTCTGCCATCCGCCACATTAAGACAAACATAAAAGGCCTTTAATGGGAAGGAACTTTAATACAGTTAGGGAACAATACAGAAAGGACAAAGAACATAGTAAGTCAAGCATCCAAAGTCACCCATCTCCTTAAAGGTAAAAGTCCAGCCAAATAGGATTGGCCCAAAGCAAGGCCCAAAGGCCTGCCACACGTCTAAAGGACCTTTCAGTGGAGACCCATAGAAAAGGGTCAGAAAGGATCAGACAAATCTGGGAGGAAAAGCGCAAAATCAAGATGAAAGCTGCCATTATTAAGCTCCCCACAGGTCTCTCACCCACATCTGTTCCAACCAGTCCAAGACCAAAAAGCAAGCACAGTTTCTTCACATGCCCCTCTACTCCACATGCCTCCTCCAGGTCTCCATGCTGCTCTCCATCCTGCTTCCTTCTTCCTCCCTTCCTTCTGTCCTCCTATCTCCTCTCTCCAGCATCTTATCCCTGCTCCGCTCCACCCCATTTAGGGCGGAAATGGAATCCTGGAACTTCCCCTTTTCCTGGGACCCCCCCTGTTACAGAACCAGCCAACCAGAGCCCAGCCTTTGGGGCGCTCCCAGAGGCCCACAGACCAGGGCAGCTTCCTAGGACAGGGGATGAGGTTCCAGCTTATGCCAAAGGTGATGGAGCACCCTGAGGACCACTTGTGACTTCACTAGCCACGCGCACCTGCCCACCGGAAGCCGGAAGCCACATCACAGCCTGAAGTGGTGAGAGGCCTGCGAGCAGAGAGTAAGAGCATCACGTCCTGTGTCCTTGAGCATGCAAACTAAAAGAGTAGTCACGCGACATGTTTTCACTACGGGCAGGTCCTTTCCAGTAATCACGGCGATCAAAACACCATTGTGCTCGAAAGGAAAGAAGAAAGGGCCTGGCCCCCAGCAGCAGAGCGTGCTGGCCCTGGGCTCTGACCCACCCAACCGCTCCCCTCACACTTACCACGGGTGTGAGTCACCTCCCACAGCTCTGGGTCTCACACTGCTGGGACCTGTCTTGCCCAAAATCTCAACAGGAGATACAGCTGGTGAAAAGGGCGCAATTACTGAGCATCAACTATCAACTTCAAGTCGGCGACACTCGAGACTGAGGCATCCACACTCACGGTGCAGTGACTCACGCCAGGTAAGTGTGCAAAAGGCTTCTGCTGAGAGCAGCTGCCTGCAGGTGTTATTTGACCAGAGGGA
The DNA here is from genome assembly GCA_019455555.1 of Galemys pyrenaicus. Taxonomy (NCBI): domain Eukaryota; kingdom Metazoa; phylum Chordata; class Mammalia; order Eulipotyphla; family Talpidae; genus Galemys; species Galemys pyrenaicus. Next base: position 2,776,961 of record JAGFMF010011709.1, on the reverse strand, counting down.
GAGATTTTCTTTTGTTGCTTGCTCACTGGAATCCAGGGTATGGAACTCCAAGTTCATAAGCACTTTTCTTCGGAAGAAACATGGTAGTTGTCATCCCTTTTGGTGTTCAGTTTTTAAATTAAAGATCCAGTTTGAACCTCTGCAGGTTAGAAGGAATAACAAAAGCGTTATCATCAAGGGCTTGGTGACATAATGTGTAAGTTCATCACTAGATGCTCTCAAGCTTAGAAATAAAAGGCCCTAATGGAAGAGGGCGTGCTAGATAATCCCCTTCCTGGGAGGCATTATGGCTTGTCTCTGGGCGAGGACAGCCGCGGAGAGGAATTGCAAGTACTTCAGCAGCAGATCTGTGGGCTCATAAGCCAGTGTTATTTACTTCAAAGCTTGCTCTAAGAACCAGCTGAGGACAACTGTCAATGAACAATTCACGGGCATGCAAACGAGATGGCCAACAATTTGCTAATATTTAAATGAAAGATTATCCTGCGAATAATTCTAGGGACAGACTTTTCAAAAGTATTTTATCTGCAGGTGTTAAAGTTAGCAATAAGGAGATGGGGGTTTGGAGATTAATTGAAAGAAAACAAGAACGATTCGTGGTTTTGACTGATAGAGAAGCAGAAGAAAATTGGATACTGGATATTTTGGAAAATTAGGTGTTTGTAAAAGAACCAGAGAAAATGCAGTATGTATATATTTATGCTTATATGTGTTTACTACTTTTGCTATCAGTAGATTAATAGCAAAAACTACAGATAATCTAAGCACTGAGCATCTTTTTGCACAAAGCTACAGAAACATCGCTCTAGCTTTACTGCAGACTCACTTCTATTCATGCTCAAGGGAGTAACTGCGACAGAGAACTGAGGAGGCAGCGAGCTTGCTGGTTTCCTGAGGATTTCACGCAACATCCACACCAAGGCAGTGGGGCTGACGCGGAGACACCTGTGCAGCAGCCCTCCTTTGCGCCCATGCAATGCGCCTGCACGACTCTGAGGCTCCCTGCCAGGAGCGCATGCAGTGAACTGCGCTGGAAAACACCTGCGAAGAAAAGAGCTTGTGCTTCTCTGCCCTCACGTCCTGCATGCTCGGGAGCGTCGAATACCAGGGGGCGGGGTGAGTCCCCACACCAAGCTGTTCTCTGCAGCACCAGCCTGGAGTCTCCATGCCAGTCCCATTCTACACTGATGGCACTTCAAGCAGACCCACAGGGTAAAGCCCCAGGGCCACAAGCCTGGCCCCCGCAAGACTGCCGCCTTGCTTCGGTCACTCAGGCCTCCCGCAGTGCTCTCGTTGGGTTTGCTTATTTGTAAACCAGTCTCAGAACTCAGAGAAGCTTGATTCGTGCGCACCAGGCTTTGCTGTGGTAAGTGATGTGATCGAGACACAGATGACGAGCCGAATGGACAGGTAGATGGAGTGAGGTCCAGAAGGGTCCCTAGGGAGGGAGTTTTGTCTTATGGGTTTGGGGTACAGCACCCTTCCAGCCCATGGATCTGCTTATCAACCTGCGGGTCTCCAGACCTTGTGCTGTAGGAACTTTTATGGTGATTTCATCACAAGTTTGCAGGGTCATTAACTGCAGCTCTGATCCTCTCCCCTCCCCAGAGGATGGGAAAGCTCTGAGCTCGTAGCCATGATCTGGTCTCACTGGTGACACCCCCTGGCCTGAAGGGATCCAGGAGCCCACAACGCCTCCTAGAACAAAAGACACATCTGTCACCCAGGGGAAAAAATTATATGTACACACACACACACACACACACACACTTATTTTTTCTGTGCATGTTTCTATTATTTCACATTGGTCCGGCATCTTGACAATGTATTTACTTATCTATTCATTCCTTTGTATTTTCATTTGTTACTTGTAACCCTCTTTTGCCTTGTGGGAACGGCCTCTGGGCATATACCCTGCGCAAACCTGCCCTGGATCGAACTGGGTGGTGCTGGATTCCTCCTTGAAGCTGGTGGTGACAGCTCCCAGGCCGCATCACCCACGCAGCCTTGAGCTCTCTGGCCTCCGGTAATGTAAAGCAAGAGAGACCACTTGTCAGGGGAGTCTTAGTGAACGTTACTAGTCTCTGGGCCTCCGCCACAGCCTGGAATTGAGGCCTAGATCCGATCTGTAGTCGCTGTCACCTGCGTTGGATGATCCCAATCGATGATCGCGTGTGAGCTTTGTGGCGAGTCTCACCTCCCTCTGAATGTGTCTCTTCGCTGTGCTGTCCACGCTCATAAGCCGGAACAGAGGTTGGGGCGCTGGGGCGGGGGGAACGGGGGGCCCTGCTGTACCTGGGGAAAGTCCGCGGCAGCTTTGATGGGGAGGCTCAGTCCGCCCTTGGGGAGGCAAGGCCTTCGTGCCGCTCTCTGACTGATGCCACGCGTTCCTTCTCTGGCCTTATCCTGTGTTCTGGGAGGGAGTGAGGGCATAACTGCACTCGTTACTGACAAGCACAGCCTTTCTTTCACCGTTGGCCGTAACTGGGTCGAAATCCAGAGACCTGTTTGATGACCAGAGGGGTTCTTAGTCAGAGTGCCGTGGACACAAATAAAGGACGCGTCATGGAAAGCAGCCAGAATCGGGGCTTGGCGTTTGGCAGGTGCTCCCTTACTTGGGGCTTGCTCTCCTGAGATAATCGGGGGGCCAGTAATGAGGGTAATGTTTTGCAAATATGAAACTCATTCGTCTTAATTTACTCCTAAGTAGGCTGCTGTGTGGTTTCCACCAACTTGGCCAAGACCTGACGTTCACGGCTTCTGGAAGCAGAAGCAGTGGTATTTGCAGGAACAAACAGGCCACCGAGAAGTTTTGCATCTCACACTGAGATTTTACTTACTGTCGTCTCATAATAACAGACAAGCAACAAACAAAACCTCTAGTCATGTTAGAATAGGAAAATCTGGTCGAATTTCCCCCAGTTCAGTTTTTCACGCTATAAATCGGGTCACAGGAAACATTAAGAGGAATTAAGAAAAGTCGTGTGTGTTTGCTCTCGGTTGGTTTCTTGGCCGCAGTTATCGACTGGGACACAGAAGAATCGACCAGGAGAGGACGCAGGGTGGGTCTCGCGCATCGAGAACAAACACTGCTTTGTCAAGGGCTCTGTGCACGTCAGCGCAAGGTCGGCCGAGCGGGAGCAGTGAAAGGAGGCTCTGGGTGAGGAGCTGGTGAGAACACAGGCTGGGTCCCTTGGTGGGGCTCCGAGGAGGTGACCGGTGCACCCTCCCCCACCCCTCACACCCGCTAATCTGTTGTCTCCTCAGAGAGCTGGCAGCCAGGCTGGTGGAGTAGTCTTTGCCCCTCCCTGGGGTTCAGTACCCCATTTCTCCTGCTCTGTGGGAGAAGAAGAGAAGAGAAGAAGCGATGAGCAGCAGAGGACTGCGGGCGCTGCAGGCTTGGAGCTGACCTGGCCTGGAGCAGGCGTCCGGAGGGGGCAGCGGGCCCCACCCAGCAAATGCATGCATGCTTTTCCCGGTCATTCCCCACGTGCAAGGTCACAGCAAAGCAACCTCGCTGATGACCGCACCTGCAGCCGGCACACCGCCTTGGAGGACTCACTTCATCTCTCTGGCCATCGTGCAGCCCAGAAAGTGCCGGTCCCCTGAGAGGGACGGGCTGCTCCTTTATCAGTCTAACCTTCCTGCTCCATCATCAGAAGGTCACGTACTCACACCCTGTCTCGTGCGCCTATATGCCATCCCGGTGGGGGCGGCAGGCGACAGTCTGCATGGCAGAGAGGCTACTGGACACCGTCACCCAAGAGACAGACAGGGCTCACCGTCCTGGTCGCCACACCGCCCCGACAACTGTTAGCACACCTGCGCAACTAGCCCAGACTCCCACCCAACACTGCCCAGACCCAGGGGCCCATTTTAAATCAAAGAGAAGCAATGATGAGCATAATTCTACTCCAGATCTCTGGGAAGCAGCCAACTGAAGTATACGTAGAGCATTCAGAGGTAGGTGCTGTGTATGCATACCGACGGCACCTATTCTGTGCAGAGCTCCAGGAGCTAGAACGCGTGGATCTGTGTGGTCAAGGCAGACTGGACTCTACCCACAAGATGTCAATCTCATCTGTGGAACTTGAGCTTCTCAGCTCTGAAACGCTAAGCTGATAGAGTTCCTCGTTCTCAAGCCGAGACACTTCGAGAAGCTTCTAGAGCTGAGGGGACCACTGGACTGAAGATGCGATTCCACCCCACCACTCGGGCTGAGAGGGGCCTAGCCGACAAGGTGGGTGTGACTCTGGCAGCGGGAGCCGCTGGCCCTCCTGGCTTGGGCTCTGCAGAGTCATATGAAGCCAGAGCATAGGCAAGAGGCGCCTGGAGCCCCAGAAGCCGCGGGAGCAGCCCCGTTCATCTCCGCGGACGGCACCCAAGACGACTGCAGCGCCCTGGCCCTCCACGACTTGGCGGACATGGTCTCCAGGAACCGTTTCGTCGCCTGCAAGCTGGTGCCCTGACAGCTGAGGAGCTGGGTGAGAGCATCTGAGAGGGCGATGGGCCAGGAGACGCTCCGGGGAGCGGAAACAGAAGAGGAACAGCGCGTTCACCCCGCCCACGCGAGTCCTCTGCACCTGCAGGGAAGGACCGCCGAGGCCAGCCCGGGCCGGGGAGGGGCAGGTGCTCTCCGTGTGCTCTGCCTCGCGCCTCAGCAGGTGAGCCCTCGGGGCTTCGAACGTGCCTGCTTTCGGCAGTCCGTCTCCAGCCATGGCCTCCGGTGCCACGGAGCGGTGTGGCCTCGCCAGATCCGCAGAAGGGCCCTGCAGGGCAGATGAACTGATCAGGTTCCTCCGTCCTCCCGCCATGAGCATCACTGACGGGCCCTGCGGTCCTGCACGCGGGCCTGACGGCGGCACCTGGGGAGGGTGTGGGCGCGTGTGGGTGGGCACCTGGGCTGAGAGACTGGGCAGATAAGGGTGGCATCGCGGGGACGCCGGGAGCAGCAGCAGCAGCGGTGTGGCAGCAGAGAAGCCGAGGCCAGAGAGCCCAGAGAGTGAAGATTTGTGGGGGTAGGGGCCTGCCAGCCTCCTGCCCCCCGTCTGCTGTGTTCCTGGTGGCCTCACTGCGGATGATGCAGAAAGATTAATGAAAGCCTGAAAAAGCCACCGAGGGCTCCAGGGCTCCTTGACCTCCTGCCGGATCATAGAGGACCTGCCCCGGCCTTCCTGCCCTATGGGCCCTCAGCAGCCGAGCCCTCGCCTTGCTCGTTTTACTGGGGGGAGCCGACCCAGGCCGGTCAGGATGCACACTGGAATTTTCACTTCAGAAACTGAAAATGGGCCAAGGAACACGGGTCACGCAGGAGACCCAAGCGGCCTGCATGGAGGTGTGCTCACGAGGGCTGGCATCTGAGGGCAGGATGCTGAAGAGCTGGCACCCAGGGCTCAGCCAGGGGTGGAAAGGGACGCGCTGGCAGGCGCATGGGCTGCAGAGGTCAGATCTCAGCGGGAAGAGATCTCAGCAGGTCAGGAAGAATTTGGAAGGAAACAGGTCCAGTGAGGAAGAGCACAAAGGCTGCAGATCATTATAATAAACACGGGCGCGGCAGTCACTTATCTAATGGCGCAGCAGAAACACTCAATCTAGTGGCCTCCCACACTCGTCCTTGTTAGTTTCGCTTTTCCTTGCTCAGCCCGGACAAGACTGACCTCCTGGGGCTCGTGCACTGCTCTGCAGGCCACAGGCAGGGTTTGGTTTTGCTGCACGAATACCCTTCTGAAGTCCAGGCTGCAGAAGCAGGGGCCGCCTGCGGTGCGTCTTGTGGAGAGTGAGAGCAGCGACAGAAACAGGAGAAGACCCAAGACAAGTCTCTCCCAGGGCGTGGCCCTTCTCATCCATTGTCCAGGCAAGTCATGGCCGAGGTCCAGTCAGGGGGCAAGAAGTGTCTGCCCCGCTGCCGAGAGAGAGGCAGCTCTGTGGACAGTAGTTGGTCTCTGGCACGCTGGACAGTAGTTGGTCTCCTGACCGCCTTGGGAGAAGACGGGCATGTGGTGCTTGAGTTTGTGCGAGTGGCTGAGAAGACCACTGGCAGAACTAGCTCCGCCCTCAGAACTGCAGACCCTGAGCTCCTTCCGCAAAGGAGAATCAGACTTTCTGCGCCTCAGTTCAACGACCGGCCATGGTGCCAGCTTATTAACCTAACAAGGACTTCCTAGTTTTGCTAAATCACCTGGATATCTGTGTTTGGGCTGATAAGGGTCTTCTTGAAGCTGTTCTACCGGGATGGCAGGCTGCTGGCAGCTTCTGCCTTGGTGAGCGTGAGTTCAGAACAGAACTCGAGGGCTCTCACATGTCGCCTTAGGCTAAGGGTCCTCTAGTCCCTTAGGGAGGCACCATCGCTGTGGTGCTCTTGTTTCGGGGCTTCCTGTGGCATCCACAGAAAAGACAGTGCATTGCCTTTGTCCTTTGAATGTATGTTAACCGCCTTGCTCCTGATTGAGGTGATTTTCTTTGTATTTAGAGAAAAGCTTATTAGGATGGAAATGTTTTTATTCCCAGTTTGAGGGCTATTTTGTCTATTTTTAAGTAAACTTTCTGCACATCAGAGAGTCCATAAGAGCTGGTTTATTTGTCAAACTGAATTCTACAGGTTTCCCTTTCCGTCAATAGCAGCTGTTCATGCACATATTTTAGTGATTTATTTGCCTTGTATGTTGAGTCAGTGACATTTCACATATTCTCTCTCACTGTTCTATTGTATACTTCTTTGGGTTGACTTATGAGTCACTTAACATGTAAAGATAACTTCTTTCAGGGACTCAGTTGCTTTCTTCAATGCTAACTTTTATCACATCTGTAAGAGATATCACCAAATAAACAGTGAAATGTTATTTTTCACCTGGCTTACTACTACTGTTTCCTAACGAGTTACAAATAAGTATTTAGCACTTGAGAAGTTTCTGAACATTTTGAGTGTATGTTCTTCAATTTGGAAATTGGGTGGGGAGGGGGTATACCTGTTTTGCTTGTTCTTTAAAAATATTAAAAAAGAAATTAGACAATATGTGAAAAACAGTTCTCTGGCTGATGTATCTGATTAAGATTTTGAGTTTTTTAACAAACTTTCAAGCAATATATTTTATGAAATAAAGTGATTTGACTATTTGGTATTGATTGATGCTGTGGTTTTACATTTCCCTGTGTCTCTTCCTTTGAAGTTTCAAAAGCCTTTTTATCCGGAGACCAAGTCAGGCTGCTATGCCTTCCCACCCTTTGTTTTCCCTACCCTATTGTCTTTGTATATAGGAAGTCTTGATTGATTCTAACCTATTGTCCCATTAATCAACAGATGACAATTCAAGTCAGCAAACAATAGGTAAAGAAAAAATCAACAATTGAAGAATAGACCCAATTTTAATTTTACTGCAAAGTCTCCCCAAGGAAGGTAGCAACAAAAATGCCACTTTGTGCATCAGTCACGTGCACTGTTCTAATTCATTCCTCTCTCATGGTCCGTCCTGATTCATTGAAATCCTGCTGGAATTCTCCATAATGGTCATTAAATTTCAAAGTACTGAACAATTAGGGATTAGTTAACTATTAGACCATGGAATGCCACTCTGATTTATGCAAGCTTCATTAAAATCTTTTTCAGCTGAGATCTGCGGGGGACATGAAATGCATCAGATGGGAGAATACGAGCCAGTTTAATGAGACTTTTTCTTCCTCGAACTTCAGCCATGCGTTTGTGTGGTGCTCGTGCCTGAGAGAATGCAAAGGACTGTAAATGGTTGGTAATGAAGACAAAAACAGGGAATTTGGGATTGAGATGAGTGGGGAGTTTAAATGGATGACAGAGGGTATTTTTAGGGTTAGAACAATGAGAGAATATGAGGGTTTTTGAGCTGCACAAGCTATGCAGTCTTTCTAAATTTCGTTTATTTTGACTCGTTATGGACTTTCCATTGATGTGCAGCAAGTGACCACATATGAAGCTACTTAAAACAGTGTCCACTCTTAAATCTCCATTCTGTAGGTGAGAAGCTGGGGTTGGTCCAGCTGGACTCTGCTTGTAAAACAAACACAAGGTGTTTCCTGGTCAAGCTCTTCAGACTCTGAGAAAAACCCCACCCCAACTCACTCATGATGTTGGCAGAAGCCGGCTCCTCATGGATGAGGGAATGAGGTCCTGTTCCTGAGCTCCCGGGCTGTTAATTAAACAAGGGTCCCCTTTTCTCCTAAGGGTTCTCTGCCTTCCTTCCTACCTTCCATCTCCCACCTGACACGCACCCACGCCCCTCATGCTTGCAGTCTCTCTGATTTACCTTTGTGCTTGCCTCTTCTACAGCAGCCAGAGATGATTCCTGCTTTTAGCAGCTCCTGTGATGTGGTGAGGCCCAGCTGGAATACCCACCCTCACGTCATCAACTGATGATCAGTCTTAATGACATCTGTAAAATTTCTTCACAGCAGTGTCTAGTTTATAGTTTGGAGGAAAACCAGAACACAGTGTCTTGGGGACACTGGGGGGGCATCTTTCAAATTTTCTCTATCAAAAGGCATAAAATAGGGTTAATAGAAGGATATAACCCAGAGGATTCTTTTGAAGATTAAATGACCGATGCAGGTAGAGAATGTATTTCTAAAACACAGTAAACAAGAAAATTTAGCTGCTATCAACATGAGTGCTACTATTTGGCCATCACCGTTACTTTATCATCCTCCTCCTCATCATCATTAAATTCAGATTTGAGAGTCTGATGGAGAAATCATAGAAGGACAAAGTATGCTGGTCTTTATGGCAGGGTTTGCCTTACTCTCACAGGATGCAATTATAACAGAACCGAGGCCCCACACCATCCTGTCTGTCACTCATCGGTCTTGTCTACTGCAACGTAGCGCAGGTAAACGCACATATACAATGTCACATTATGTTCCCATTTTGTGCCCTATTTTTTACTTTTCAAAGTTTTATTTTTTCTTTAATTTTTATAACCCACAAACTACTTTTACTTAAGTGAAATATAGGTAAAAAGTGAAAGGATACACTGATGAAAGCAAGCTGGTGTGGCCACACCCAGGGAAGGGAGGCTCCTGACAGTTACTAAGAGGGCAGAGTGGAACTTTCATAACAGCAGCAACACACTGATGAAGGGATAAAGAGACAAAAGAGACACAGTGATCCTAAATGCATAGGAACCAAAACCAGAGTTTTCTTAAAGGTGACTCAGAGATTGAGGGAGACAATGGAAAAATCCGAAATTCCCTGTGGGCGTTTTTAACTCTGCAATCGCTAGACCTGCTGGGCTGTTCAGAAAGAAAAGGGAAGGCTGAAAACATGACCAACCGATTGTCTTGGTGAGACGATTTGCTAGATCCCCTCACCCAGCAGCAGGATGTCCATTCTTTCAAATTCTCATAGAGCACCCAACAAGAAGAACCTTAGGATGACTAGAAGACGGACTGGTAAAAGTTTAAAACAGCTGAACATGCAGGCAACTATATCTCTACAGATTTGATAACCCACATGAGATGGGCCGATTCTTTGAAAGACACAAACTACGAAAAACTCACACAAGAAGAAATGTACAACACTCACAGTCCTATCGCTATGAAATGAATTGAAAATAATGAAAAATCTTCAGAAAAGAAAGCACCAATCATAGATGATTTCACCCATGGATTTTAGGTAACATTTAAGGAAAAAATTATAGAAATTCTTCACAACTTTTAGATAGTAGAAGCTGAGGGAGTATTTCTTAACATACCAGATGACCCCAGAGTCAATCAAATGCCAAAGCCAGATAAAAGAGTTAAGAGGAAACCACGGATGTATATTTCCCATATACGTACTTGAGACGTACTCTGCAAATTATTAGGAAATTCAATCCAGCAATGCAAAAAAATCACAACACCACATAACCAGATAGAATTTAAAATACAGCATGCAGAGTCACCCAGGGTTCTATGATGGTGGCAATTAGGCTAGTGTAGTGTGGTTAGGACATTCCTCCAGCAAACGATGGCATGTGGGACCACGATGTGCGGGGTGGCTAGGGTGTAGGGCCCCGAAGCTGCAGGGACAGAGTTCAGTGTACAGGGGTCAAGTGGTTGGGTGAGGAATACAGCCTTGGTGGCTGTGCTGTCTGGGTTGAAGCTGTTATTCCTCACACTCTGGCTGATGACTATGGAGAATTACTAGAAATTTCTGTCTGAGTTTCCTCATCAGGGAAATGGGAATGTCTCCTATTTTATGGCATGAGAACATTGGCCCCTATTAGCTCTTTGCTACCACCTCTATTATCAGTAACAACAGAATTTAAATACATCGCCAGGTATTTGAAACACATCCTCAAGGCAACTTGGAGTCACTGACATTCTTTGAGTGAGAGGTTGTCCCGGGCCATCTGCTGAGCTTAGGGATGTGCACGATTACTTTAGGCACCCTGTGGGCGCAGCCTGCTGAGCTGTGTGAAGGCTGAGTCTCTAGTGGTCACCCCGTGCGGCACGCGCAGGCTGGTACCTGTGCCACAGTGTTGGGAGGGCCTGTGAGCAGGAGACAGCGATGAGAAACGGTTAGGGAAGTGGATCGACAGGCCCTGACATCTGATTTAGTGTGGAGATTGCAGGAGAAATGCTGCCCTGGAAGGCAGTAAGTAATATGTAGAGAATGACACGCCTACAAGACAATGCTTTATTGCTGCAAACATCGCTCCGGGGAAACAGCTTTGTAAATCACTGGAGTGAGTCTCCGGGAGCTGCAAGAATCAGAACACGAACACTAACCCTCAGCGACCTCTGACATAGCCATGGAAATCCTCATAAAGAAGAGACTTAGGATGGCACTAGAAGGTTGGCCAAGGGATGGATGCCCAGAAACAGGAGAGGGGAGAGATCGGGCTTCTAAGAGTCGGGCAATTTGGACAAAGCTCCACAGTACACATGCTTGTAGCTGTGAGCGTGTTCTCTGGACACAGCATCGTTTGGCATGATGGAGGATGTGCTAGGCCTGCCGTGCACGTTTACTCCAAACACCCACTGAGCAGGAGATCCCAAAACTGTCAGCCCAGCTACGTGACTCTCTGAGACCTGCAAAGCCTTTGGCTCAATGCTTCACTTTCCAGGGGAGAAGAAGTCAAGGTTCAGACATCACGTAGTGAACACTGCCCACCACGACCCACTGCCCGGGAGAGCTGGGAGAGGCCAGCACGGCCTGCGGTTCAGTGTGCGTCGCCAGGCGGCGCGGTGAGTCTCGGCCGCCACTCTCTGGTTCCTTCACCCTTCCTTCTTCAGGAATCTGACGGCCAAGTGGAAGCCATTTTTCACCAGGATACGTTTTCCGGAGGTTCTTTCAGACAGGACGTTGCGCTCAGCTCATAGTCCCAAAGGAACATGTAAATAATGCCCTTTCCAACATAACACACAGGTCTAAGTTTCACTTCCAGGAGAAGGAAAAAAAATATCACAATCGCATAATTATCTCCCACCCCAAGCCCCTGAGGACCCATATCATGACCAGGATTCCGGCTGTCCTCCTCTGTCACTTAATTCACCAGTCCCGACCCCCTGGGAGCTGGTCTGGGTGCAGCCTGCCCTCCCGGAGCCCATGGGCTCAGCAGACCCACGGTGGTCCTCTCTTCCTCTGGACAGGGGCACCATCGGCTGAGCCGCACTGCCACCAGGGCGCGCTGTCTGCACTCCGGCCCCAGCCATGGTTCCGCATCCCGCAGCCCCAGCCTCCAGCTAGCAAGCCTTCTCTTCCTGCCAAAAGAAAATCCTTTTCTCATCGGCACTTATTCCAGGAGCCATTCTCCTCCCACCCAGGACCACGCAGCGCTGGGAGGCCTGGGCAGTCCTGGACAGCCCCCCGTCCGGTCCTTGAGAACTGTGCCTTAGGCTTGCTTAGTTTCCATATAAAGAACACGCTTTGCTATTCTTCTTCATCATTTAAGATATACCGTAACTACTTAGGTGTTCCTTGTTAAGTGTCTATGTGCAGCTGGTTGGCTGCACATAATAAAATTAGGTAGTTGTATTTATAAGTCCTTTGTGACTTCTGCCACCTAATATCTGAGTGCTTAAAAAATTCTGGTATACTTCTCCCCTTGCTGTCTTTAGGCCTTTCTTTAGGTCTCTCGGCCAGTTGTGAGCTAGTGCGTTACAGTCTTCATCTCTGACCTGTGGCTGCACTGGGGGTTCTCTGCTCCTGCTGCTTATCTGGCAGTGACTTTGTAGGGAGTTTGCTCTCCCCGCTTTTCTGTGATTCATTGGGAAGCAATGTAGTTTTTCTGGAGTTTAAAACTCAGATAAATACTCTTGTTTCACGAATATCAATCTTGCATTATTTGCCTGCAATATTCAAAATGTGGCAATTTATTTGCGATCTCCCTAGCTTAAAATCCGTTCTTTATTTTGTCTTACATTTCTCCATTAAAAACCAAAAAACAAAAAAAAAATATTTTTTTTTCCTAAGCCGTTAGATTTTAGTTCCACTCCTAGGGTGCCTTGATGTCCCCCTCTATCCCTAGAGGCGATTCTATTGGGCACAGGATTTGGGCTAACAAATGTTCTCTTTTAGCAACTGTAAAATATGACCCCTTGCTCTCCAGAAAGGACTCTGCTGACTTTCTAATAGTTTGCTCCTATGGGTAAAGCGTCATTTTTCGGACAGCTTTTAAATTTTTTCTTTACCTTTAAATTTTATAAGTCTGATTGGAACATGGCATTCCCTGGGATTATCTTGATTGACATTTTCTCATCTTGAATTTATAGGTTAGTATCGCTTGATATTATGGGATATTTTCGGGCTTTATTTCATCAAGTACGTTTTCATCCCTGCACTTTTCCTCCTTTCTTCCAAGGCTAAGAGATAGTCCAGCACACACAGGTGCCCAAAGCTCTGTTTACTTTTGAGCACTCTGTATTCTGTCTGCCATTCAGAAATTTCTGTCTTCTAGTTCACTGACCCTTTCTTTGGTCTCCTCTGTTCTTCACCTGAGTCGATCCCTGAGCTTTTATTTCAGCAATTGTAACGCAGTTTTAGAAGTTCCACATGGCTTTTCTTTAGCCCTTGTATCCCTTTCCTGAGGCATCCTGTCTGCGTTTGTTTTCTGTGCACGTGTCATTAATTTCGAAGTGTTTCATTGGTGACTTACTTTAAATCTATCAGGTAATTCCAGCATCTCAGTGCTAGCATCCAGTCATGGCATTTTCCTACTCAGTTTGATGCCTTTCTAGTTCTGGGAAGAACGAGTGATTTTCGGTTGGACCTGAATGCTTTCAGGTCATGTTCTGAAAGGCTGCTTCCCCCCCTCTTTTTATTATTTTTTTCCTTACATTGCTGTAGTCCCCATAGTTCAAAACAGAGGACGGAGGAACACAAGTGAAGCTGGCGGTGGTTCACAGGTGACATGGAGGAGGGACAGCTATGGACAGCTGGGACTTTACTCTCTTTTCTGAGTCTGTGGCTTCCAGAGACACTGATTTTGCAAGGGGCCTTTTATAACTGTCGGGTGGGTAGGAAGGCAAAGTCCCTGTCTCAGCCCCCCATTGTGGCAACGGGGGCGACTTATCACTCCCGGACAGAAGAGGCATTTTGCCCCCATGTGAGCCTACCGACGGTGAGGGGAGGAGTCTTCGCCCTACAACATTGATGTGAATGAAGAACCCCCGACTTGCCTTTTTCTGACACCGCCCTGACAGGGTCTTGGGTGACTTCTCACAACTTAAGAAGACTTGAGGACTAAGACTTATCAGCCCTTAGTGCTAAACTCCGTGGGCTCCTTCTTCTTCAGGAAGCTGCCTCTCTGCTCTCTCATTCTTTGGATTAACACCAACAAGAATGTCTCCCCACTCCGGGAGTGATGAGGTAATTTCTTGCTCTGACTTAGACTTTATTCTCATCATTATGTTTTTTTTTTTTTTAATCTCTTTGGCTGTAGCCATTTTCTGCAAGGGCTACAGAGAGTGGTTTGTTCTGCCTTCTGCTGTTATGTCTTTTTATTACACCACAGCGCTGTCTTAAAAACCCTTAGTCCTAACGCTTCCAAAACAATCTACGCATATTAGCAAACTGATTTGCAGCTGTCCCTGGAAGGCTGGGTCAGTGTGGTTAAGGAACTTGCTGGAGTTTGCACAATAATGCAGAGACCAGAGAACAGGTCACAGGGGGCCACTTCTGAATGGTCACTCTCTGCTGGACGAGCAAGTGATGGGAAGGGCAGAGGAGGGCGTGTCAGGGCACATCGGAGGAGGACACTTCTGTGGGCGCAGGCGAGTACATCACACTCACGTGCTGGTTTCCTCACGACAGAAGGGTGCTCAGAGTGTCCCAGCTGCTGGGTGCTCCTTCACGACCGGCTCGGCATCGGCTCGGCATCTGACACATGTGTTCCATGTCTAACACCAGAAGCTACAGTTACCGAACTCGTCCTGTCCCCACGCTTTTCTACTCAACCAAGCAAATGAGCAGCAGTAGACACCTTTGCACTTATATTTCATTGTTGGGAAGTGGGTTAGCCCGTTCATCTTGGCTTATTGTTTAAAGGTCTTCTGTCTCGGTCAGATTGCTTACCTAGCCTTACTCTGCTTTAGACTCCTCAGTTAGAAAGCAGAAACAGTAATGCACCCTTCTCTGTGGAAGGGGAACTGAGTTAGTTAGTCCTGAAACTGGTGTTAAGTGCTCATTCTGCCTGCTCTGGAACACATAGGCACACACGGGACGTCAGTTACCTTCTCTGTCTGCGAACAAAGTCAGTAATTATTAAATGTGACATAGATGGATAGATCAGGTACTTTAGGGTGCTGGATGCCTCCATTCAGAAACTATAAATAATGGGGATCTAGTTTCACCAAGTGACCATACAGCAACTCCAGAGTCCTAATCCAGAGCGTTTGGACCAACAGAACTCTTCTGCAAACTACTAAAGACTTTGGCAAATGCTTGTTGCCACAGAAGTTCCTGGGATGCAAATCTTTTTAAACTTTGCAGGTTTTTTTTAAAGATTTTATTTGTTTATGCACACAGAGCTGGGGTACAGGCCAGAGGCATGGTGAGGGGTGCGTGAGAGGATTCACCAGAGACAGTAGCGAACAGGACAGAGAGATCAACTGAAACAAAGTGCTGAGGGGCGCAGCGGGGAGACAGGAGAGGTCTGCTGCACCCTGTGGGTCCCCTCCCCAGCTGGGGATCGAACCTGCACTGCAGTGGCTGTGGAAGCACCATAGTGCGGCGCTCAGCCCGCTGCACCACCATGGAGGCCCTCTGCGATGCACTCTGCCTGCCGTGGACACTGCCTGCAGTAGCGCCGTGCTTGTGTCCAGCGTGAGGCCTCAGCACCAGAGGCCCATGCTGTTTTCTGACCACCACCACGATGCATCGGGGCATCTCTTTGATGACCACTTGGGAATAATAGAAGAGAAAAATGCTGTCCAGTTTTCCACGTGGCGGTGGTCAGAATCTTTACATCCCGGTCACATGTGCTGGAATCTGAAATCTGAAGTTAGACGGAAATTCTTTCCCTTCACACGTATCCAGTTGGCTCCGGACCAGAAGGCTACTTTGGCTGCACCCCAAATCGATTCTGCCTCTTCTTTTCTTCTAAAAGACATTCTTTATTTTGAAATCTGCAGGGTGAAAAATAACATCAATTCTCAAGTTTACCAGATGTCAAACCTACTATCTTGTTTTAAATTTCATTGTTAATCTTTCCCTTTGTGTAGCACCATTTCCCCTAAAACGCCATATGGTATTCTCTCAACAGGTTTTAAAGAGCCTAAGAACTTGATTCAAGTATATTTTGAAACACCTGTAAGCTCCTGAGAGAATCGAGAGGAAAGAGGCTGTAACGAGAATCACAGATCAACCACATGGGCAAGAGCGGAAAAAAATTAAGTAGGAAGTATAAAACAAAGTGCATTCCTACTACATCCTAGGCTGTCCCTTTGATAATTCTGGTTCAGACTTCTGACGCGCTGGAGAGAATATACGAGAGAGCAGAGAAAAGCAGAGTTTTAAGGAAAACAGCAACAGCCTATTTCCCAGAAGTACATTTTGCATGTGGTATGTAAATTACTTCTTGAATTTCTTGCCGCAGCAGGAACAGAGAACAGCAAGGGCCGTGCGAAGGCGGAACTTTCTTCCAGTTGCCTCATCCTTGAGGAAGCAGTAGGACAAAGGCTGCCTACGCACAGCCAAGGAACACCGCCATCTTGGCGCGACGTCACCGGCATGGGGTGTTCTGTTGAAATGAGGGAGTTTTTAATCCTAAATTTCAGTGCCATGAGAAGGTTCACTTTGGCTGGGAGAACATGTGTTTCTGAGGTCACTTTGTCCCTCTCAGATTTGAGGTACCAGAGGGGTCTCTAGAGCCGCTTGGGTTTGGGAGGATGCCTGCGGGGGGCATCAGAGGCCTAGATCCCAGGCTGGGAGATGACCGTGCATAGGATATCTCCCTGCGAGTGGTGCACATGTACAGAAGAAGAAGTGATTCTGGTTTTATACAACTTCATCTCTTTATAGTTTAAATCTCTGACTTCAGCTTGAAACATTATTTTCTCTCTGCTTCTGTTATTAACTTCCACATCCATCAGGCAAACAGAGTTTCATCCCGTTTTCTGCTTGGTGAATTTCAGTTCCTTGTCTCTTATTCTAGGTAACTGCAGAACTTAGAAGGGGAACTGAGTCATTGGAGAATCGCAAAGGTCTAGTAAATTGGTGGGAAAATAAAAATATAATTTTTTCGGGCATCGAAAACCTGCTCTTCCCCAGCCGTCCGTGCGGCTAACTGCAGCTGCCAGGCCCTCTGAGCCCAAAGCCAGAGGTGCTGGGGGGCGACACTTCCCAAGCACCACCATGTTGATTTGATTTAGACTCCGATTTTGCTCTTTGGTGGAAGAGAGGGCACGCTCATCCAGCTTAGACTAAGATGGCACACTCCCCTTCCGTGGCCTCCAGCTGGCTCTGGTCAGGCTCTGTTTTGGAGGCGGTGGGTGGCTTGTGCGACAAGCAGGGTTTGATGTCACGTCCTGCTGCTTTGCAGCTGAAGGAGAACAGCCTCCGTCCTCAGACCTCCCCACGGCTTGGGAGATGGCTTACCCCCAACAATCACAATGGAAGTGCGCGCGCTCCCCAATGGAGGACGAGATGGAAACTAATTAATTACATGGAACCTGGGCTGGAAGCTGGCAGGGATGGAATACAGGGCAAAAGCCAAACCAGCCGCGGCCAAGAACAGAATCTCGCAGCCTGGCTGCGGCAGCAAGGAAATCAAGGGGGCATTTCAGTAAGAGACCAGGGCACGAGCCAAGGTTACGGTGTGTGTTACCCTGTAACCCGAAGGGACTTAAGGAAGAGGGTTTATTGATTTTATTACTTTTCCGTGAGGAAACCCAGAGTTGGAACATTTCCTAAGTGGGTTAAAATCAAGAAGTTCGGATCGTTCCATGCTTCCGCTCTGCTTTGTCAGCATCGGCCTTTGACCTCGGGTGTCCTCTGCGTCTGCTGGACACGGAGTGGCTCTGACCTCATGTCGTTGCAGGCGCACACCTGATGGAGCCGCGTAGCCACGCGGGGACATGCGGGCCTGATGGCGGCACCTGAGCGAGGTGCGGCTGTGTGAGTGGGCGCACCTGGGCCCGGCAGTGGCGGAGGCCACAAGGGCGGCGCCGCTCGAGACAGCCACGGTGGGGCTGCTCTGAGAGGACCAGTGACCGCAGAGAGGAGGGACACGACAGGGAGCTGAAGGAGTGAAGATTTGCTGCCAGTCTCCGGCCCCAGCCTCCCGCCTCGCCAGCCTGCGGGCTCGCCCCACAAGGACGGGGAGGAAAGATCGTTCAAGTCTGAAAAAGCCACCGAGGGCTCCAGGACGCCCCTTTGCCCGTCTGCCCGAAGTGACCGTCTAGGGAAATGGAAAAGGTCAGGCTTTCCCGCCCTTCCGCCACTGGTGTGATGGTGGACACCTGCGGTCTGCACGCAGCCGGGGCGGGCGTGCGCAGTGGGCGCACCTGGGCTGAGACACGGGCGTATAAGGGCGGCTCACGAGGACGCCAGCAGAAGAGAGGCAAAGGGAGAACGAAAGGCAGAAGCAGCAGCGGTAGAAGCGGAGACGAGAGGCCGGGGAGCCCAGAGAGAGGGAAGATGGGGGGTAGGAGCCTGCCAGCCTCCTGACCCCCGGCCCCTGCCCCCGCGCCTGCCGTGTGCCTGGTCCCCTCTGAGATAATGATGCAATAAGAGCCCGGAAAAGCCACCGAGGGCTCCAGGACTCCTTGACCGTCTGCCGGGATCATCGAGAACCCGCTCCGCGCCCTGCCGGCGCCGCGCTAAGAGCCTGCCCAGCCTGTGGCTCAGCACTGACTGCCGTTTGGCACCAGCGCTGGGTCTGCGTCCTCTGCTGAACATGGCGTCTGAGAGGAGGAGGAAGCGAGAAGCAGCAGCAGTGGAGAAGGTGCGGAACGGGCCGTCAGGGAGCACCGAGAACGGGTGACTGGAAGGTAAGGGTGAAAACAAAAATAGCGACATTTAGGAAACTGAGTCATCCAGCACGGACGGGCAGGAGGCTCTGTGGCCGTGGGGCGAGTGCGAAGGGTCTTGGTTCTGGGCTCAATAACTTGGGCTCTCTAAGTCTTTTCTCTTTCATTGCTAAAGATCAAATGTATACAGTTTATAGCATGATAGAGACTTGGGTTTTTGATTGCACGATTTTCACAAGTATTAAGAGATGGGTATCACATTCAGTTTTCAGACGAAGGAGCTGAATCTCGGGGACGCTGATGCGTCCCAAAGCGTCTCATAGACAGCAGAGCAGCCAGGGCTGGGTCCTGGGCTGACCGGACTCCCACGCTTACCTGCCCAGCCCGCCAGGCTCTCAGACCGAAGTCAGGTATCACCACCGACAAGTGAGACGTTGTCCTATTCGTAAATCCTCTCATTTGAGCGGAATACAAGCAGGAAGCATTCAGGCCCGCAGTCCAAAGCAAGGAGGGAGGACCACTGGTGGCAGAATGTTCTGCTGACCTCCTGGGTGTCTGTCTCGGCTGGATAACTCCGCTAAGTGCAGCTTTGTGGTTTTCATCTTGGGCCTGAGGGTACACGAGTCTGGAGGGAGTGAGGCGGCCATGACCCTCCGCCCTGGCTGTTCTCAGTGCCGTCCGCCTGTCTCACTCCCTGGGGCTCCGCCGGAAACCCCACGTGTTCCCCCAGCAGCCGAGGCCCTCCCAGATGCGTCGGGAGCTTGTCTACACACGCTGCGAACTCATTTCCTTCTGGACACAGGTCTCTGGAGTCTCTCACAGCTTCATGAGCTTCCAGACCATGGGGGTCACGCTCTGGAATCTTCTTTGGGAAGGCGACCATATCGCGGGTACCGTGCTTTTGTACGTGGTGCGTAACGGAAAGGGGTCTGCTTTCCGGGGCACGTGTGCTGGGGGAGCTGACGTGTCCGTAGGTGCGCCTTGGGGGGACAGGGTGTATCAGGAGTCCGAGAAGATGGCGGGCTGAGCCCTCTGTCCCTGCTCTCCTCAGGCCCCCTGAGGACGAGGGCTGGGCCTGGCTGATGGGGGGTGGGGTGGGGAGGGGGGTGTAAAGCCCGGGCCCTGGGGAGACTGCAGCAGGAAGCATTGGGCTCTGCTCTCAGCTCTGGCCTGGGTGAGCCCCTCGCATCCCGGGGACTTGGTCATCAGGGGAGGGACCCGAATGAAGGGCCTCGTCCGGCGCAAAGGGCAGCGAGCTGCAGCCGTCCAGAGGAGCGCGCGCTGGCCACGCCAGGCACCCGCTCTGCAGATGGGGCCGCGAGTGCAGACAGCGCCACGCTCCGCGCGAAGGATTTGCTCGGCCGCCACCGCCAAGTCTGTTTTAACCAGAATGTCCCTCTGCCGGCGGGAGGCTCAGGCGTCCTCCCCCCCAGCCCTGGACAGGACGGCGGGCCAGGGCACAGAGGAGGGCCTGGACTGCGGGGCCCCTGGTGGCTCCGGGGCTCTCGGCGCTGGAAGGCCGGCTGCCTCGCAAAACTTACTATTTGGTAAATGGTTTTATTCCCGAGATTTCAGCCCACCTTTTGCCTTCCATTCTCTAGTCCTGTCCTGCTAGTATCTTTTCTAAAAAATATTTATGCATACAAGAACTGGGGTGCTGGCCAGAGGTGTGGGGGGTGAGAGGATTCACCAGAGACAGAGAGGGGAGCAGAACAGGTGTATTCACTGAAACACACAACCGAGGGGAGCAGCAGGGAGACAGAGACTCTGCTGCCCTGTGTGGACCAGCTCCTGGCCGGGGATCGAACTGATGTCACAGTGGCTGGTGATAACTTGATAGTGCTGTGTTTTTAACCCCTGCATTACCAGGAAGGGCCCTATCTTTTTCTTTTTAATTTTAAAAAAACTGGTTTTGTTTTTTTCTCATTGCTCTGTGACATTCAGCAGGTTTCAGGCGTGTGTCGCCCGCACGGGGCCCTGCATGAAGTCTCATTTCCCCACTTGCCGCGCCGTCTCCTCCCCGGTGGGCATTTCACACAGGCTTCCTTCTGTCCAGGTCTTGCAGCCTCTTCTGCCCACCTGCCCCTCCCCTGCAGAGTCAGCACGGAGCCTGCAGGCAGATCCCACCCACTCCTCGCTCTCAGCCACAGGTCCCTTCCGCCAGCGAACTCACGTTAACTGCAACTGTACTGGACAACAGTGTGGGCCCTGCCCCCAGGTTCTGTGCTTTATTTTCATTTATTCTAAAGATTTATTTTTTTATGCACACAAGAACTGGGGTGTAGGCCAGAGGTGGGAGATGAGAGGACTTGCCAGAGAGAGTGGGGAGCAGAACAGGCAGACTGACTGAAACACACTGCTGAGGGAAGGGAGCAGCGGGGAGGCAGGAGAGGTCTGCTGTGCCCTGTGGGTCAGCTCCCTGGCCAGGGATGGAACTCGTGCTAGAGTGGCTGTGGACAGCTTGACAGTGCTGTGACTTAACCCCTGTGCCATCAGGGAAGCTCCAGGATTCCGTATTTTAACTCACCAAATTCTATTGGCTGTGCCTGCTAATTGTGCCCCCAGGAAATACCTAGAGGAGGAGCTGGGCATGGGTGTCCCATTGGTTCTCCAGAGCCTAGCACAGAGTCTGTAATTTGAACATTGCAGAGTTGAACGGAACATCAAAAACATCCATTATTCAGGGCCAGATTGTTAAAATCTCAACTGCTTCCCAATTGTTAACTGTAATTTTAGTAGTAATGAAGATTATTTTTTTCCATTTCTTTCTATTTCTCTTGCTGGTTTGCTGTGGTGAAGATAGAAAGAGGAAAAATCAGTAGAAAATGAACTGGGGGTTTCTCACATTGAGATGATAGAAGCATAGCATTTAAAAATTCAGGATTAGATTTAATACTTTCCAACTTATTCAGAGTTCTTTTGAAACCATATGCTTATAGACATTTTCCTGTCTTTCCATGCCCCCTTCTGAGTCAATTTTAACAGACACATGCAGTTCTGATCCAATTTTAGATATGGGAACATGAAATTCAACATATTTTACCAAAACAGTGTAAAAGAAAATTAAGTTTTTTGGCATCTCACCAATTTTTGGCATAAAACTGCATGTCTAGGACCATCATCAAAAGTAAAAACAAAAGACCCCTATTTCCACCCCCATCCCCCCCACACAACCACACCCACACACAGGCTGGCTCAGACTGAATATGGCTAGAAGAAAACCTCGGTTATATTAAGACAAGTTCCCTTAATAATCCATTTCCTCCCCAGTTCAGAAAGCTCCTAGAAAGTGATGCTGCAAAACTGAAGAAGGTAGATGGGGACATCTCCAGAAAACAAAAATGTTTCCAAATATTTACATTTGCTGAGAGTTTCCCAAAGAAATCACCGATTTAAGGGTTAGGAAATGAATGGGCACTTTTAATAACAATGCAGTAATGACACAAAGGCAGACAATTCAGGAGACAGCTGCTTCCATTCTGAGAAGTCTGTGCAGTGTACACATTTGGCTTCAGGGGATAAAGGAAATTCTTAGAGGGAGAAGAAAACATCCCAGGAGATAAAAAAAAAAAAAAACAAAAAAAACAGCAAGACATGAGGATGGGTGTGTCAACTAGAAAGAGGGGGGCTGAGAAGCACTTCTGAAACAGTGGGAGCATGGACAGGGGGCTCCAGAGCCCCAACCAACCCGTATGGTTCGGGTAGCCCCTCTCTCCTTGCCTGAACTTGTACTTCCGTTTTCAAGTTCTGTTAACAAGCTGCACGCTGTCCCGGGTACAGTGACCAGGAGAAGCTCATCTGGACAATGACAAAAGCTACACACGTGGGACTTAGAAGAAGCGAGACCACCTGACCCGTCCGGATGCGCAGGGCCTCTTGGTCCTCTGGAGGGGGTGGTGGTTGGCTGCAGGGGGTACTGATTCTTTAAGGGAGGGCTGGGGAGCCCCCTGCTGGTGGAGGCTTCTATGTGCTGGGTACCCGCTCACAGCTTAGGTGGGAGAGGCTCCCCATCACGCAGCCAGAAAGAGCTGAACACATGACAGAAATGGAGTCACCGCAGGGCCAGTCCTACGCGGTGGAGTAGAGCGGCTGGTTGAGCAGGGGCGCTCCAAGGAGAGGGGGTGTCTCAGCCTCGCCTGCATGCTAGCAAGGACATGGGATACTCAAGTGCTGGTGAGAAATGTAAGAAGATGGGGCGTGATATGAAATGATTGATGAGGCCAGGCAAGCAAGGATGGCTCGACAAAGCTGAAAAGACCAAAGGACAAATGTGCTTGAACCAGTTGCAGGAGGGTCCAAAAGAGTCGGACTGGCCGGAGCAGAGCAGAACGGGGTTACCCAGGGAGCGGGAAACGCAGTCTCAGTTGTCAGTGCACGTGACGTGACCGCGGCGTGAAGCGAGTGCATCCTGGAGCGGTGCTGCGCGGCGTGGTGCTTGCAGCGACGGCCACGGCCTTAGGTACGTCAAGTTCGCCGGGCTGGATCTCGGGTTTTGTTCTTACCGAGCCACACGCGAGTCTGGAAGGAACGTTTTAGGAGTGAGGGCGACAGCGCGCTGAGAACCCTGGCGTCGATGGCTTGGTGGGTGCAGATGCCCGGCTCCATCGGTGCGCCTATGAACGTGTGCTTGCTCGTAGGCCCCGGCGCCGGGCGGTGGGCCTCACACAGCCCCGGTGCACGGCGGGCTGGAGCGGCTGGGCCTGCGTGGGGCAGCTGTGCTGGGGCCTCGGAGACAGCACCTCGGATGAGTCCGAGCCATGACCCTGAATCGATGAACCCCGTATCAGTCACAACCGCAGACCGGCGATCCCTCGGGAAGCTTAGGGAAGACGGAAGAGTCTGTTACGTCTCCGGATTCCGGGAGAACGTGACAGCAGTTCTGGCGAAACGCAAAGGGCCAAGCTGCACAGGTGTTTTCCAGCCAGGCCAGGTAGATTTTACACTCGACGTCAGGAGAAGCCGCTGGCGGCTCTGTGCTGGCAAGTCTTAAACTGACTTAGGTTTTTAAAATACCACGCTGGCCGCTGTGTGGGGCAAGCAGGCAGGCCAGTGGGGGCGGTTTCCATGGCTGAATGGGAGACGGGAATGGGGATACAGATCAGCATGGACAGGGAACTCTCCGGATGAAGAACAGACCAGAAGTGTCCACAGGTGCAGGTGGCTCGGGTAAGGTGAGCAGTTGGGGTAACACAAGATCTGTGACCCGGGATAGAAAAGACTTGCGGAGTAAGTCAATTCTATGTGAAGAACAAAGAGTTCTGTCTGGGCCATGGTTGGCTTGAAGTCTCTTTATATCCATCTCTTTTCTCTTTTTAATATATATTTAATATATATATTTAATGTTGAGTGTGAGTCTTTTTATTTTGATTTATTTTTGCATACAACAGCTGGGGTACAGTCCAGAGGTGCAGGCAGTGAGAGGAGTCACCAGAGACAGAGTGGGGAGCAGAATAGGCAGATCCACCAAAACACACTGCTGAGGGGAGCAGCGGGAGGCAGGAGAGTCTGCTGCGCCCTGTGGGTCCCTCCCCCGGGCCAGGGATGGACTTGCACTGCTGTGCCACGGATGCTTTACAGTGTGGCGCTCAACCCGCTGCGCCACCAGGGAGGCCCAAATCCAGCTCTTTTGATTCAACTTCTGGATGTACAAGTCTGAAGAAAGCCGTGGCGTGGAGATGGAGGCATCTGCGTAAATGCAGTCTTCAGAGACATTGTCAGCCGGGCCCTCTCCACAGACGGGCCTTGAATGGCAGGTTTATTCCCTGAGGTGCCGGGGACTGGCGTCCAGGACCAAGGCATAGGCCGACACACCTGCCCTCTACTTCCTCCGTACATGCTCTTTTTCCTGACGTGTCCTTACATGGAGGGTGGGGTGGGGCTCTCTCTGCGGTCCTCTCTGTGAGCACTGATCCCCTCATGCGGGCCGGACTGTCATGCCCCAGCCACCCCCAAATGTCCCAGTACTTTCACACTGGGGATTAGGTCAACTTTGGGGGGGCAGGCGCTGGGCAGGACCCCCCGATGGCAGACCAGAGGCAGCCCCAGGGGCTGAGAACAGCCTGAGAACTTCGGCCTCTGGACAAGGACGGTGTTCCTGGGCAGGGAAGCTGTGCTCTCTGACCTGGTCTCAGGGCCAGCACCGCGTATTCGAAGCTGCTGCCACAGACAAACATGAAAGACACTAAATAAAATAAACCTCATTTTCCCCATCACTGAGCTCAGTAATTGACGGGAAAAATTATTTCCAGCTCAGGATGTTAAGTGCAGCATAAGATGCAAACACAGGGGCCCGAGGTCACAGAAGAGCTGCCTGGAACGGCAGGGCAGGGAAGGGCCTGGTACGTGACTGCGGGTATGGAGGAGGCAGTGTCCGGCCCTTGGGTGGATGTCCTTGATGCCCCGCACCCGTGGCTCAGGGCGGTCCCGCGCCTCTTGAAGAACCACCCAATCTAGTTGCTCCCTGACTCGCCAGGTGCTGGTGCACAAACGCATTTGCTCGTGCGAGGCATGCGTGGCATGTGTGTGTTTTCCCTTTATAACTAAGTGAGGCCTCCCTGGTGTTCCAGCGGGTTGAGCGCTGCACTGTGAGGCATCTGCGGTGGCACAGCAGCGTGAGTTCGATCCCTGGCCAGGGAGGGAACCCACAGAGCGCAGCAGACCTCTCCTGCCTCGCCCACTGCTCCCCTGAGCAGTGTGTTTCGTTGATCTGCCTGTTCTGCTCCCCACTCTGTCTCTGGTGGATCCTCTCACCTCCTGCAACTCTGACCTGTACTCAGCTCTTGTGAGCATAAATAAATCTTTAAAAAAAATAAATAAATTATAATTAACTGATTCAGGCTAACCCATCTTAGTTAAAAGGTTTCCTCTGGTAAAACTCAAAGCCCATGTCTGCTTTGCCTCCCGTTCACCATCCCCCTGGCTGACCCAGGGCCTGAGGGGGTGATGGTGGCAGCGCATGGCTTGGGTTCTGCCACCTCAGTGCATCTACTAAAATCCTGTGCTGCTATCTTTATAGTTTCAACTTCCCTCTCCCCCCATAAAGCACTCACTGCTGTAAGAAGCAACTAGCTGCCACAAATTATTGAATAAAGATATTTATTATATATGGGAATAGTAGTTTAAGACAGAATTCTAAATAGAGTGCATAAATGAACCTGAGACAAGAGACAACAGAGAAGGGATTTGTTTGCTGTTTCCAGATCAAGGAGACAATGTGGTGATAGCAAACCCCTGGTTGCCATGGGAATCAAGGAAATTACATGAATGGGAAGGCACAGAGCTAATATTTGTTAAGTGCACACTGTGCATGTAACTTTCCGCTACCCACAGGCCCCTCCTACGAGGCAGTCCAGATGACTGAGAGGGGGCTGAGAGAGGTTAAGGAAGTCACTGAGCATCACATGGAGGAGGGGTGGGGCCAGTCCTTCCCCCACCCCCAAGGGAGGAGCCTGAGCTTGTCTTTCTGTACCACACTGCCTCCTGGTGGCCGGCACTTCAACTGCACCCACACGGCCTTGGGGTTCTGGCTTCTGGTTACACCTTCCCTCACCCTGCTTCTTCATCCCTCTTGCCCTCCTCATGGATGCCCTCCTCATCCCTCACCTGCTACAGTAAGCTTCTAAGTCCACTTCCAAGACCTGTGATTTGCGAGTGGTTCTAGGCATCTGTCAGCTGCAAACGCCCCAGCATGCAGGAGAAAACATGCGGATGACTGTTCTGAACCCAGACCACAGTGGCCCACGTTGGTGCCTTTGCCACTTCCATGTGGGCCTCTAAGAGAAACATCATTCCATAAGGGCATATTTTGCATAATAACCAGGCTAGAAATCTGGTAGCACTTTTGCATATTTGAGCCAGAAACACAATTGTTCTGATATATGTTTACTCTCTACAAACATTGGCAGAAGCAAGAAAATCAGAAAGTGTCTGAAATTTTGCCAGATGTACCACTCAGCTTGTTCATTTAGGATGAATTGTAGGGAACAATTAGCTTGAACTCTTTTTCAATCAGATAAATCATGTCATACTTACGGTTGCTGGTGTCTGCATATGTTATTTGTCCAACTGGGTGAGCGGTGCTTGCGGCTGGGTTGATGGGAGCTTGGTCTAGTGGCTTCCCCACAGTCAGAGTGATGGCTTCGGGGGGCCATTAGGGGTCGTGGGGTGCTGTCTGGTGTCAATCCAAATAAATCCCTGGGTTGCTGAGCGAATGAACAGTCATGTGGCTGACTCAGTCCTTAAGTCACTGGGATGCTCTCGCATTCCCTCAAGCATTTTTCTGAGGTCATTCCAAGCCTCCAACTGAGTCATCTTCATGCTTAACTTTCAAAACATCAATTTGGATGACACTTTCATTAAGACCATTATGACTTTAATAATGATGATAATTCCAGAAGTGATAACTTAGTTGCACCAGGACTCGATGGATTTTGGCTAGTTAGTATTAGGTGCTTGAGCCATGGTTCCCCAGCTCATACCGGGTCCCTCTTTCTGATTCAATGTCATAACTAATCAGAGGGTGTCACCTGTTTCCTTTTCCTCTCTCCAATATCTACCAGTTCCCCCATTCTGTTCCTTCCCATTTGGACATATTTCTTAGACAATTCCTTCTCCAGTGTTCCTGCCGCCACCTTAATAAGCAGGTAAACCCTGCCTACATACATGGTTTTAAAGTCACCTTTCAGAGTCACAGTATTTTCAAAAGGAACAATAAACACACAACAATGGACGACTTTAAAGGCATCCACAAATAGCAAATGCATAAGTCTACAAAGAATATGAGACTTGCTTCCAACTATGCATATTACAATGGACACAATGAGAGGTGCTGAGAAGCCCCCAAGTGTTTGCACATTCATTATTTTTTAAAGGTTTTCTATGATAAAGGGGACATGTCAAATCTGAGGAATGGGATGGAACCACCAATAAATAATGCAAGGGAAACTGGTAAATTATTTGGAAAATTCTGGTACTTAATTCAAGTACCTGCTAGTGTAATTTCAAGTTTAAAATATTGCCAATAAAACTTTAAAAGCATTATGAGGAAAATAAATAATTTTAACCACAGGATGGGAAATGCCGCTCCAGGAATAATACCATGGGGAAAAATCACAAAGAAAAATGTACACAGGATTGATAAAATAAAACAATAAAATTGTTGTACAGGAAAGGACATAATAAAATATTTAAAACCGACAACAGATTAAGAAAAATATACTTCCAGCACATAGGAAAGATAGAGTTGATGTTTTTAAAGGGCTTTAATAAATCACAAGATCTAAATCCCAATAATGATATGGACAAAGAAGAAATATTCACATACATACACATGCACACATACTAAAATTGCACGCACAAAAGTTTATACTAAAAGCATTAAAATTTTCCAAATTAGCTCATAAAAGTAAATGTAACTCACATTTGAAAAGTTCATTATTTTTCATTGCCTAGCAAATTGGCAAGATTAATAAAAATTAAGTGGTGATTCCGATTTTTTTTTCCCCTGAATTAAATGGAAACCATCACATTTGGCAGATTTATCAAGAAAATGTCAAATTACAAAGTTTTGACTTCAAGTTTCCTCTGGAACCTGACTGCTTCTTGGATCAGCGCTCTCCGGGGTGGGTTCAGAATGGAAACTCGGGAAGGGGATCCCCGCGGCGTGGCGCTGCCCGGCGGGGCGGCCGCCCCCAGGCGGGCTCTGCCAGCAAAGCCCACTCAGCCTGCGGGAGCTGTGGGCGGCGCGTCATGGGTCGCTCCTGCTTCACCTCTCCCATCGCGTGTCTCTTTCCCTGACAGCCGCCCCCTCATCACACGGTGAGGCGCTGGCGACTCGTCCGCCATGGTCCCTGGCCGATGCCCTGCACAGGCACGCCTGGACCTCCGCCTGCGCTCCAAAGGTGCGCGAGCCCGCGAGGCTCGGCCTTTCTCAGTCCACTTCCCCATGACCCAACGAGCTGCACGGTCCGGCTGTTCGAAAACGGCTTCCGGGCTCCCAGCTTCACGGCTGTGGCAGAGCTGCTGGAATGCACCGCCGGGGGCAGCAGCGGGCGAGGTAGCAGAGGCCCGTGCTTCCCCGTCGGCGAAGACAAGAATAGGTGCCACAAAAGCCGAACAGCTGAAGGTGACCAACCCTTCTGCAAGGCCAGGCAGGTCCAGATTAGAAAACATGGCACGCTGCGAGGGAGGTGGGTGAGCTCCGGGACCGTGGGGAGGCGGGATTCAGGAATCTCGGGGTGCCCTGGCCTTACCGTCGCTGAGGGACTCCCAGTCGCAGCTGCTCCCGTGCGCGCTCAGCCACGTGTGGCCCAAGGTCGCCGCTCCCCTGGCTGCGTGTGCACTCTGCTGTAAAGCAAAGCTCTTCAGCAAGCCGTTTCCTCTTGGTTTTGGGCATCGCCTACCTCCGAGATGGTGCGTGAGATCTGTGGTGTCCTTTTTCACAGAGAGCTGGTGGCTCTCGGTTGGCAAGGCCCCAGGAGCGAGGGTGTAAGAACTTAGCGCGTTGGTAGGAGCTGGCTTCGCGGTGCTCGTGCATGGGTGGGTGGGCTCATCTGGAGACAGACGTGCGCTCTGGGGGGGTGAGATTTTTCTTATCTTTCTGGAACTATTTCCTCTAAGTTTCTATTCCTTTGGTAAGAGGATAATGTATTTTAAGGATAGTGGTTCACATTGGGGAAGATTTCGTAATCCCTTGTTGTTGGAAAGTGTTCCATTGGGCACACGTCTTTGGTCAATAATATCTACTACTTTTGAGGCTACATAAATGTGTGATCCAAGTTGAATATGGTTTCAGTAGAGTGAAGAGCAACTTACTGCCAAATACCAGGCTCACTTAAAAATTAGTTGAACTTTAGGGTAAGTTTACTTTAAAAGTTATACATCACGTGCAGTACCTATTACAAAATAAAAAAATTACAAAATAAAAAAATATAGGCCAGTAGGGGTTAAGGTGCGGGATTTGCACTTTAACGAGGTC
The DNA here is from genome assembly GCA_019455555.1 of Galemys pyrenaicus. Lineage (NCBI taxonomy): Eukaryota > Metazoa > Chordata > Mammalia > Eulipotyphla > Talpidae > Galemys > Galemys pyrenaicus. Next base: position 2,747,569 of record JAGFMF010011709.1, on the reverse strand, counting down.
TCCAGTTAGTTTTTTAAAGACAAAATTTTCCGAAGATTGGTGCGGCTTTCCATAACATGGTACCTTTTGAACTGAGAGAAATTTATTAAATGCACTTTTATAATTTAGTCATCTCAGAAACTTTTATTGAGACATTCCTTTAAGTGAGCATTGAATGGAAGGTTCCAGGCAGGAGAGGGCTCTCACCCAACCCGACGGGGCCACTGCCAAAAGTCTCTTGTCCTCCGTTATCCCAAACATGTCTGCAAGAAAAACTGTAGTACTGGATAATTACTCAGAAAATCGAATGAAGACGTGCTAATTATCTAGATTGCTCGGCGAGAGACTGCCTGCCTTTCTTTTTTCAGCGAACAGGAACCCCCGCCTTGGTGTGTCATATGATGGCAACCATGAAAACACCCATCTGCAGCAGGTCCCCAGTTGGGGAAGCTGGTTCATGTCTTCAGATTTTTCAGACGGTGTTTCTGAGAACTGTGCGCCTGGTCTTGAGCCTCCCCCACTATGGGGAGTCAGGAGTGCGATGCTAATGATGAGTTAATGACGGTCACTCTGTATGTGGGCACTGGGTAAATTTCAGGTGTTCATCATTAAGAATCAGTGAGTCTCTCTTACACCAGGTTCACTGTACAAAGTCCAAATCTATCCTTCACCACTTCAGTGGTGATTTTACACAAAATCTTCCCAATTTTACACAGCTCCTTCCTAATTCCCTCTGGTCACCATGAATTGATCTTATTGTCCACAAGTTTATTTATTTATTTATTTTTTTGTTTAGTGCATCTGGTTGTTTTCTCTCTATAGCACATATGAGTGAAATCCTAAGTTACTTGTCTTTCTCTGTCTGGTTTATTTCGGTAAGCATGAATCCCTCCCGGTCCAGCCATGTTGCAGATGGCAGAACTGTATATTGTTCACAGCTGAATCGTAGTCCCCCTGTGTGCTTGTACCACATTGTAGGGGCAGGAAGTCACGAGGCTGGTTCTCCATGATCTGGGCAGATGGGTAAAGGAGGAGTCCTGGAGCCCTTGGTGGCTTTTCAGGCTTTTATTGAACTTTCTACATCATGTGTAGTGATGCGACCAGGTCCACGGCAGGCAGAGGGGCTGGGGGCCAGGAGGCTGGCAGGCTCCTAGCCCCAGCTCATCTCTACTTTCTCTGGCAGTCTCTTATAATAGCTTCTCTGCTGCCAACACTGCTGCTTCGCTGCTGCCGCTTCTACTGCTGCCTCTGCTGCCGCTTCTGCCACCCTTATATGCCCAGTCTCTTGGCTCAGTGCACCCACTAGTGCATGCCCACACTCTACTCTGGGTGCCACCATCAGGCACGCGTGCAGGACTTAAGGGTCAGTCATTGATGCTCATGGTGGGAGGGCGGAAAAGCCTGATAACTTTCATTCACCTTACATCTTCTCGATCTGTGCACCAGTCCACTGGTGCTCAGGTGAGGTCTGTCCTTGTCCTTGTAGACGTTGCTGCAGTGATGGTGGAGAGTTTAGAGATGGATGTTGAAGCGGCGCCCTTGGGAGAGAGCTTGCGTTGTGCTTCCTTCACTGCAGAGAGTGGGACCCACCTCCCCACATCACCTTAGAGACCCACTGAAGAGCTTCTGAGGCCTTCTGCAGGCGAGGGGCTAAAGATAGCAGCTGAAGAGAGGGCTGGGGTGAGCAAGAAACCTAGGACTTGAAAGTAAAAGCGATCACAAGTATTTTCCCGCGTGGACATCATCATAGCGGAATCTCCTTGAAAGCCGCCGTGTTCAGCAGTGAGAACTTCAGTAGGAAGGCCATCCTGGGGCCTGGCACGTTAGGGCTGTGCGTGAAAGGCCTCCACGGGCGGCCATGCTTCTTCTTTCTTTTTTTTTTTAAGATTTATTTACTTATGCACACAAGCACTGTACAGGCCAGAAGTGTGGGGGGTGAGAGGATTCACCACAGACAGAGTGGGGAGCAGAACAGGCAGATCAACAGAAGCACACTGCTGAGGGGAGCAGCGGGTGGCAGGAGAGGTCTGCTGCACCATGTGGGTCCCCTCCCTGGCCGGCAGCAGGGATCGAACTCATGCTGCAGTGGCTGTGGTTTGCTTCATAGTGCGTTGCTTAACCCACTGCGCCACCAGGGAGGCCTGTGGCCATGCTTCTTAAGCCAGGCAAACGCTCAAGAGGTTCGGCCCCCCGGGCTTCTACCTCTGCCACGTGCAGAGTTTTTCCAAGTTCAGATCACCTGCCTGGCAGGGTAAAACAGCCGTTTCTCCGACCTTTCCCTGCCAGGGTCTGTGTTAGCGGCCTTCTGGTGAAACAAGTCACTGTGAACTTTGTGACTAAAGACCTGTAGTTGTTTCCCCCTGTTCCAAGGTCAGCCTCAAGTGGCTCTCGGTGTGCTGGCAGGTAGAGCAGAGGCTGCTTCTACCGCTTCTGCTAGCAGAGGCCCCACATTCTTTGTCTTGGCCCCTGCTCCATCCTACAATACCACAAAGCCGGCTCATGCCTCTCTCCACCGTCCACGCCGCTGCTCTGCTCCCGCTGCAGAGATGCATGGGTCTGCACCGAGCTCCCCGGGGCGTCTGGGTCCTGACCCTGCTGGAGGGTCAGGCGACTCAGCGGCTTTGCTTGGCTGTGCTGCATCCCTCACAGGCTCTGACGATGAGCAAAGGCATCTTCTGTGAGCCCCTGTTGGTCTCCCCGCTGCAGGTCCAACCCCAGCGGTCCCAGGATGAGCCAAAGGGAGTCAAATCCAGAAGCAGGGAGTAAGAAGATGACTGCCGGGCCTGGCCCCAGCTCCAGCCTCGGCCGAGGGCAAGGGGAGGCCTTCCCTAGAGCTGAGCCCTGAGCCTCCTGGTGTTGCGGCCCATCCTACTGCAAGGGTGTGTGACCAGGTGTGCTCTGTTTGTGCAGGCGGGCTGGAGCGGTCAGGGAGCTGCTAAAATTCCCCCCAGGGGCAGAAGGAGGTGAAAACCAAGGACAGATGTAAAAAAAAAAGGCCACATAATAGAGTTGTTCTGTATCATGTCCCACGTGGCTCCGCACAGACAATGGGATGTGAGAATCAGATTTATTTTTTTTCTTTCTGAAAGAACAGGTTTATTAGGAAAAGGAGAGAAAAAGAGGCACCTGCATGGTCTCAGGCGGGTGAAGCAGAGAGAAGCAAAGTTCTCTACAGCAATTTGTGTACTAATCTGGAGATATACTGTGCTTATTTTTTAATTTGTTGCCAACACTTTTCAATTGGAGACCCTAAAAAATGATCTAAGATCTGACTTCTCTGTAACTGGAAGACTGGACGGCACGTCCTAATTCCCATCTGGGGCCAGTTCTGGGTCACCTCCCTCCAGGCGGGCCCACCTGTGCACCTTTTCACCCTGGCCTCTGCAGGCATTTGGGCAACGGTCCTCGTAGGCTAGGGTAATGTCTCAAGTAATTCACCAAGTGAATATATAGGTAGTGTACTGGCTTAAAAATATCAGGATTGGATAGGTGTGAGGACTTGGTTTAGATCCCAGCTTGCAATTTAAAACTTGTGTCAAATGAGTCAAACTTGTTAAATTATTTATCCTTTAATTGGGGGAAAAAAACACCCACCCCAGAGGGTTGCAGTAGACATTAAGAGAAACATGTCACACCAATCACCTAGCATATCGTCAAGCACATAAAAAGCAAACAAATAGAAGATGATGTCACCAGCATCCTGAAGTCTATTAGAATTATTCAGTATTTTTGATGAGTTGGAGAATCTATGCCACAGTTATCTTTGATCACATACAAATGTATAGCTCTCTCCCCAGCAAAACTCAAATCTGGACTATGATAAAATCAAAGCAAGAACGAACCTTTGGTATCACTTGTTTTACAAAGCCAAAACCAAGGCTGGCAAGATAATGTGCTTATTTATGATCCCCTATCAAGTTCATGTGAAATATGTACTTAGATATGCACCCTCAAGCACCCCGCCAACTGGTCTACATGAGAGAAATAAGGCTGTTGTGCTGGCACTAGGGGAGACGGATGGCCGGGCGGTGCTGACGTGGGCGGGCACAGCAAAACAAGGCTCTTCTGTGATTTGTATTTCCCGCTGAACTAAGCCTGGGGTTTAGCTTTAAAGGATTGTATCATGGCCCTGCTTGTTGTTACTCACGATTAAGTCCCAAACCTTTACAGTTTATAAAGTATGTTCCTATAGGAGACCCTATTTGATTCCTTATAATCCAGTGTGATTCATTTTATTATCCTCATTTTAAAGATGATAGAAAATCAAAGCTAAGAACCTAAAGGGATTTTGGAAATGAATATCTTTTTAAATATTGGAAAAATAATGTTGGAGAAGCAAATAAAAGCAGGTAAAGACACCTGTGGGAAGAACACCTGTCTTTGCAGCCCGAGCCTTAGCTCTGAAGTCCATCTCGATGCTTGTCTCACTGCTGGCATTGAATTCATCGAGTGGTCAGATTTACAAGAGGTAAAAATGCGGGTCCAGGTTCATCCTTTGCAATGCGCTTGCTGCTTTTGAGCACTGTCTAGTCCTGTAGCATCACTCTACGCCTCGATTCTCTTCAGTGGTGTAATTAAGCTCACTGTCAATTTACAGTTAAGGAGAACTAGGACTCAGTGTGACCCCTTATGGGCAGGCTCAGGACTTCTCTGATTCTGGAGATGGTGCATGAGTCAGTTGCCTGCGCTTGTTCTTTGTCTCTCAGAAGAAACCACGTTTCTCAACTACCTATCAAGAGTCGGCCAGGGCATTTGATGGAGAGTGGACAACATTGCTGAGTTCTGGCTGGCCCTTGCAGCCCTATAGCCTGGCCTCGCAGTCATGTGCTAGTGAGGCTTGAGCAGCACAGCAGTCTCGGGAAGTAGCACTAACATGGCTGGATGTCACAGCCAGCTGAAGAACGTGATGGTTTGTTGAGTGTGGGTCACGAACTGGAGCAGTGATGGAGACAGCGGAAGGAGGGATGTTCACATGTGTTAGGGTGAATAAGGCCAAAAAGTCCACTAACAAAATATTCTCTGCAAAAGACTCCAAAAAAAAGTAACAGCATTAGGAATGTGCTGGAGAGGGTCTACCAGGGCCACTGAGAAGCTCAGGAGCAGTAGTTCTTGTCTTGGTAGATACACAAGACTCGGCTCCCCGGGGACAATGGATATAAGACTATATAACAGAGGCCAGGCGTCAGCAGCGAATCATCCAGAAACCAGGTGGGAACAATTATTGCAATGACTTTCAAGGTTGTCATGGAATCAAGTAAGCCCTGATGTACTAAGACCTACTGAGATCAATTGCATGAGGTGTTTCCTTGAGCAAGAGAGACAGGTGTCCATAAAGAGGACAATGTTTGAGACAAGGTGTGGACATGGGAGGATGTGGTATGTCAGTCGTGGATCGGCTGAGAGGTAGTTTCCTACTCAGGGAAACCATTATCTGGAAGAATGATAAAGGTCATCTGGTTGTGTTTTTGCATTAAGTACAGACATGTTGTTTAGTTTGGCACCTACTCAGATGAAAATCTTAAAATCAAGTAATAAGACATTCCTAAACCCCTTGGTAAGTTTGGGGTGAAGAGCCTTCCTGGATTTCACAGGGAAGGTTTTTTGATGGGCAAGAGACCGTGCAAGAAAGAGTGAGTTTCCTGCCCCTTCCAACCCCTTCAATATGAGCGCCTGCTGCTATGGGAAAGGTCAATGAACATTTATCAGTGTTGCATTTTTATGTAGCTCGCTTAGCATCTGTATAGCACCTTGCCCTTCCAAACATATTTTTTGTTGTTGATAAACAGACATTTCCTTATCGCTAAATGAGTCTTTGCCTTATGAAAATTGTCCACAGATTTCCTCAATCTCAGGACCACAACCCAATCAAAAACATTCTCACTTATCTGATCCTGGGAGGCATTTTACCTGTGGCAATTTCTTCCTGGAAAATCTATTTATGGGATCCAAATATTGTGGCTGTGATGATAGACCACAAACAAACAAACAAAAAACCACAAACGTAAAAATGAATGTGACCTTTCATCGACACAGCTTTCTCTGATTCCCCTTTCTTTCTTCCTGTGTGTAATTACCTGTAGAGGTCTGGTAGATTCTGGCCATGCCGATTGCTAACTTTTGTCAGAAGCTATCCCTAGGAAGAATATTCACCTTCTAAAATTCAACAGGTAGTGAGTAATGGTTGCCCTCCTGCTGCCAATAGTGCAAAGTAGTAGAAGTAGAGTAAATGTTAGAATGAAACAAACTTAAGATTAAATTCCAGTGGGATTTAGGGAGGAAAATTGCACCTTGGTAGGCTGCAAATCTCACAGACAAAGTCTTCTAGGATTGTGTTGACATGAAAATTGGTCTAGATTTGCATTGTTAGGCTAGAGGTTTCGAATACATGTAGAATGGATGACTGAGAACAAGATCAGAGCTTAGCAGACATCTACCCTTCTTAGGCACCTCTACCCAAACCTCAGCTTAAAGATTTTCTATTTTGTGTGTGTATATCTCATAAATTACATCATAAATATCGACCCACTCTATTGGCTACCTTTTACAGCTAATATGATGCACTGTTAAATAAAGTCATCAGGCAGAGTAGAATAGTAACTCTACCATATTCAGACAGCGAGCAGTAGAGCCAGTGATTAAATGTGCAATTTCTTTCAGGAAAAAACGGTTTTATGCATAGACTTCAACCTAAGAGTACTTCTTGTAGCCCTGCCAGAAAAAAATGCAAAAAGAATAACTTTCTTCAACTAATATTGACTTTTAGGGCAATGCTATTTCACAAAAGCAGAAAGTTCAAAGCCTCATGTCACCCTGTTTGAAAATTAGTGTTGACAGGCCCAGGTGTCTGCCTCTCCATCGCGCGCCTGGCTGCAGAGTACACCTGTAGAAACCGTTGCCAAAGCAGGGTCACTTCTACGGTCACCTGGACTGTGTGCTCTTAATAAACACTACATCTGTTCACATGGGGAGCACAGAAAGGATGATGCATTTTTAATGACATCAAAGTTGTATCTTTTATAGTTGCATTTTAGGCTCTAGAAAATAGACATCATTAGAGCTCCACTTCATGAAAAGAATAAAAGTCCATGTAACAGATTCCCTGGTTCCTCCCTTCTCTTTCTTTTCTTTCAATGTCTTCAGGCAATTTTTTTTTCAGTTTTTAAATTTATTCTTATTTATCTTTCTTACCATTTTTTTCCATTTGTTCAACAGTGCATTGTAAAAGTCAGCGTAGGTGGGCAAAAGAACGAGGACTTGAAGATCAAACAGACGTTACAGGGCATTCCGTGGAGGCATATTCCTACACAAAGTAGATGCATTTTGGCATGCTAAGTCAGGGAGCCTCATTGTCCTTGTCTCTCAGCTGAGATCATAATAAATATTTGATGCAAAGACAATAATGACACGAAAACCACTTAGCACATATGAGTGTCCCATGGTTGTGGTGAGGGAAGTGACACAAACAGCCACATGAGGAGAGATGACTGTTGGTCTGCGGGTCCACGCAAGAGTCAGTCTCTGGCTTGCATAACTAAGAGTGTTTACAAATTAAGCGTAGGCGCCTACACAACTCTATACAAATTACTACGGTTGCAGTTATAAATTTGAAGTTATACAGACAACTACAAATCAGAGTCATCTGCAGGGAAGGAGGGAAGGACTGGGATCTAGGCAGGGACGGGAAGAGCACAAGGGACTGTGGTGACGGTGCACGGTTGGATCGGTGGTGGGAATTCTACGGGGACTACACCTAGAAAAGGAAGCAAACATTGTAAGAAAAAGATAAATAAATTTGTAGTTATAAAGTCCTGGATCCTTTGGAGTTTCTCAGAATTCATTATTTTTATCCATTCTGTGATTTCAGCTTCCTAGTTCTAAAGCTTTAGGAAAAATAATCTCAAGGGTATCACCTTCTTTTAAGTCCCATTGCATTTATTCTAAGGTATTTTATTGCCTCCCAAATACATCCATTTATTCAAGACTTCCTTATCTCTAGTATCCTGCCCCAATCGTCTACCTATTTCCAGCAGATCCCTTCTGATTCACAACTAATTAACAAGTGGCTGTCCCACAGGCACCTCCAACTCTCTATGGCCTATAAAATGGCCCGTCACCCTGGGGATGACCTCTAACACGTTCTAGAAATCTAGAACCCTGGGTTATTCCTGTGTGCTCAGCAATCGTGGCCACCCAGCCCCCGTGGCTTCACGTTCTGATCGTCTTTCACATCTGTACGTTCTTTTCCATTTCCAAAACCTCTGCCCTAGTTTCTAATATCTTCCCTCTCTCCTCCCTTGGTGTTTTGTTTCCCTTTCCCCTTTTGTTGGTATTTTCTTCCTAAAATCACAGATTCCACAACTTGACACGATCTCTTGGAAAATCTGTGATCCCAAAGCCTCATAGACACATTTTGTTTATATCTGGTCTACCTTTCCTGGACTATGAAACTACTGAATATTATACCGTAAATATATATATGTATATATAATTGCTTAATTACCAAATGATATATATTATATGTAATTTGGGTAAAACATATACTTTACTTGGACATTTGCAATAGTGCTACAAAATAGTTTATGAAAATTCACGATAGATTTTTAGTGGACCTGTATGTGACGTGGCAGGTGGATAGCATTGGAAAAGGGGTTGGAGTGAGGGATTTCTTTTTTTTTTTAAAGATTTATTTATTTATGCATACAAACCCTGGGGTACAGGCCAGAGGTGCTGGGTGGTAAGATAATCCACCAGACAGAGCAGGGAACAGAACAGGCAGACTGACTGAAACACACTGCTGAAGAGAGCAGTGCGTGAGGCAGGAGAGGTCTGCTGCACCATGTGGGTCACCTTCACAGCCGGCAACAGGGATCGAACTCACGCCGCGGTGGCTATGGTTTGCCTCATAGTGCATTTGCTTAACCCACTGCGCCACCAGGGAGGGCCCTGGAGTGAGGGATTTCTGGCCCACTTTCATACAACATACAATCCCCTTTCTTTTATCACACAACAATGTTAATTAAACTAACACTTTTAATTTATACTATAAATATTGGTTAGCATAATTTTTTTAAAAATATGTTATCATAATTTCTAAGCTCCCTAGGAGCAGAGGTTTGTTTGTTTGTTTGTTTTTTCTTTTTTCCCACCACTACCCCCAAATTTTATTTGTGTGTAAGAGCTGACATGTAGGTCAGAGGTGCTGAGGGTGAGAGGGTTCACTCGATACAGAGCGGGGCAGAACAGGCAGATGGGCTGAAACGCACTGCCGAGGGGGCAGCGGGGGCAGGAGAGTCCGCTGCGCTGCGGAGCCCTCCCTGGCCGGGGGTGGGCTCAGACCGTCATGGTGGCAGCCCTGAGACTTAACTCAGGCCACCAAGAAGGCCTGTAAACAGCTTTCATGTTTGAGAACGTTTTTATTTTCATCTGCATTTTAAGCAATTCAAAATTTAACACACGGTCTTTTAGAAACACAGACACATACTCCTTTTATGTAAAATGGATAATGAATTCATGTTGAAATATGTCTCCTCAAAAAGTTAATAATGCAGTGTAAGAGAGTTCCTTTTTCTCCACATCCTCGCCAACATTTGTTGTTGCTATTTTTTTTTGATATGTGCCATTCTCACTGGGGTGAGGTGGTATCTCCTAGTGGTTTTGATTTGCATTTCTCTGATGACAAGAGAAGTTGAGCATTTTTTCA
>JAGFMF010011709.1:2686780-2737286 GCA_019455555.1 Galemys pyrenaicus | reverse complement strand
GAGGTGATGGTGCACTGGTGAGATGGTGATGGGGAATACATGGGGATTACAATTAATGGCAAGTATATGTAAATTTTAAAATATTTTAAGAAAAAAAAGTTAATAATGCAAGAGTCCATTATAAGAGCTCCATCTACAAGGTTGAAGTTAATTGATATGCTATTGTTGGCTAATATGACACTTTCTTTACATATATCTTTAGGCATCTGTCCCAGTATCTCCTTAGGAGAGTCTCCAAAAATGGGATTACTAAATACATACATGTGAAAGCTTGGAATATATAATCCCAACAGCCTTCCCACAAGGTCATACCAGTTTGCATTCCCACCAGAGTGTGCGTTTCCAGGCCCTTCCTGGCATGGAACTCAATTCCTTTCCCTCTCTCTGGCATGTTTTGCTTACACATCTTTTATATCCGGGAAGCCTCACTTTCCATGCCTTGGTTGCCGGCTGGGTTCCTGCTGCTTTGCAGGTGAGAGATCTCGACTGTGGGTCCATCGCGAACACTATCAATGAGTGCTGGATATCACAGGCCTTCGATGGGAGAGTCTGCACTTTTGAAGCAATTCTGACTGTAAAATACAGCTTTGATGATTTCCTGTGCCATCCAAACAGGAAGCAACTCAGCTTGGGGAAGAACACCATAATGCTGCAGTTCTCTTAATGTTTAAGAATTATGAAATTGAAGGACCACAGAGGTGCTAAGAAATGTTGCCAAAACAAAGAAAAAGGCCACCCTTGACCTAACAGGGGACAAGAGGACCACCTTCCCAAATGTCCACACAACACCGCTAAACAGTGCTACTACCCTCGTCTGCGTGGACTATGTGCATTTTCCTATTGTTTTTTCACCTAAAATGACTAGAGTTGTAGTCATTTTTCAAAACATTGATTGTTGTCTTGCTAAATATTTGGTCTGTCATGTAAAAGCAAACAAGCGAAAACAGGCTCGATTGTCTCAGATGGACAGAAGTAGGAATTAGGCTGCAGAGAGGTCTGATCATAGAAATAACCAGACCAGAGGTTATTTCTACCCATTATTTCTGGATAGAAATAACCTCCTATTCATGCATTGAGTCAGTCAAAAATACATAATTAGCACCTTCGATGTTCTACCTACTGCACTGTGCAAAGATCACTTTGCTGAATAACACAATCCAGGAATTGGCCGCGTGGACTGTATAATGTGGTAAAGAAGAAAGAAGCAGCAGCATTATAGTTATAGCTGTTTGTAATGACATGTCTTTCCATTTTTAAAAATAGTCTGCCTCCTCTAGTAGACAAAAGGCCATGAGAAAAGGAACTTTCTTTCTGTTTTATTCATTTCTGTTCTAAGTACCAGCGCCTGCAGTACAGATACCTAAAATTGTGGTAAATTTGCTGAATAATTTCTCCTGGGGGGAATTACCTGCTTCACTTGTCTCTTACTAGATATAATTATCAAATGCTTCTGTATACTGGGAATTTGGTTACCGTACATGTCTGACTCAAATAATGGCATGATTACAGATTTCAGTAAACTTGGATTCTGTCCAACTGGCCTATCTAATTTTGCCATGGGGTCCTGGATATGATTTTAAAAATATACTTACTATATATATTTTATACCAATACTAGTTCACTAGAGGAACAACTAGAGGTGCCTGCACAGGGTATGTTTCTGAGATCTTTCTTAGTGTACCGTGGACCCAGACAAGTATCGAGTCTCTGGCAGTCGCAGGTCAAGTTTATAGTTATTTGAAGGAGAGCCAGGAGAACAATCATACTGTTGAGCACAAGATACTACCTGTTATCCTCTTGGGCTGTGGAAAATATCCTTTACACATTTGTTGCTAAGAGACAAAAAGAAAGTGTACTCACCCACACCTGGCAGCAATTTTTAAATGGATATAACAATAAGAAGACTAATGATAATAATGATAATGCCTAGACCAGATGGATATGCGAGGAACTGCAAAATCATAATCTCTACAATTTCTAAGCCATTGAATTCCCTGGTTGAATGGCACACCAATGCAAAAGCATCTTCAAATATTGTTAAACTTAATACCTATTTGTATCATTGATTAATATCATCGTATACAAATAAAGTAGCAACTGGAGATTTAGGTGGAGAAAATGGCTTTAAAAAATCATGTTTGTGTTTAATATCTTAACTATAGTTTACAAGCCACCTTGTGATGAATAAGTAAATGAAAGAGTTGATAAATAATTTAAATCAATCTTCCCTTAAGGATTTCAGGCATTGGCTCAGTGCAAGACCCAAGGTTGGCAAAGATAGTCCTGAGGAATTGAAGTCCTATTTTCAGCCTCTTCTTATTTCTATTCATTTATGGGAACCTCAGGTATTACTAATTAAACTAATAGAATAATTTCTTAGCACATGGTAGGTAAGCACTTTGTGTTCTGCAGCCAGGTACACCAGGTTAAAATTATGGCTATTGCATTTAATTCACTGAAGGATTATGGCCTAATTACTTCTTAAAAATCAAGTTTGACTGTAACCTAAACACCATTTCACCTCACCATCAATCGATGCACGAGTTCCTTTTGAGCGCTCAAGAGGCTGTCTGTCCTTTGTGGGAATCAGAACGCATACTATTTATTTCACTGATAGTTCTCCAAATATTATGTGAACAAACCAGAGTGATTTCAAAATTCATGCTTTAACCCCAGATCTGATTTTTTTATCCAAGAGCAATGAAAGCAAAGCCCAGAGGTTGACTGCTGTGGTGTTCCCCATTACATTAGTCCAATGCACGATTGCGGATCTTAAACACTGGAGAGTATAGAAGCAGTGAGCCACTGAGTGACACTGAGGGCAAGAGCCAGAGGCAGAGGTTTCAGAGGATGTCAGTGAGAAGACACCGAGGAACGGGGGATGAACTTGGGCTTGTGCTTGGTAACGCTCCAAGAGCTGTTGGGAGCACCTGTCCTCCTCCCTCCACATATGTGCTCAAGTCAAGTTCAAGAGTGGGACTCACCCTGTCTCCTCCACTGTGCCCTGGAACAATTCTCCACCTCTGGAGTTAGCGACATGTCCACATTTCAAAGATGATCCTAAATATTTATATCAGTGTGAATTTGATGTGCATTAAAATATTCTGCAGCTGGGGGCCTCCCTGGTGGTGTAGTGGGTTGAGCAAAGCACTATGAAGCAAACCACAGCCACTGCAGCATGAGTTCGATCCTTGCTGCCAGCTAGGGAGGGGACCCACATGGCGCAGCAGACCTCTCCTGCCTCGCCCGTGGCTCCCCTCAGCAGTGTGTTTCATTCAGTCTGCCTGTTCTGCTCCCCACTCTTTCTCTGATGAATTCTCTCACCTCCTTGGACTCTGGCCCGTACCCCAGCTCTTATATGCATAAATAAATAAATCTTTAAAAAAATAAAATATTCTGCAGCTGGACAGTTGCAGGGGTGCATAAAAAGCCTCTGTAGTGAGGAGCAACAATTCATTGCTCATTCTTGGAAATGCCCTGCTGTGTGATCTCAGTGGCCTCGCTCCGGGCCATAGCTACAAGTGCTATAGCAGACTCACGCTGCAGTTGTGGTATTTGGGCACCAAGACTTAGGTTAAGAGCAGACACACAGCCACTGGGCCCAGCAAGGATGAGCATGTCAGGTCAAGGCCCTTGCTGCCGGAGTGTATAAGGTCAGTGTTAGGGCACAAGATCACAAGTCCTCTCGCAAGGAGGAGGAGTGAAAACACAAATCTGCCTCTCCACCGAGAAAGGAAAGGGGTCAGTAAATGAAGAACTCCGGGGCTGACAAAGGAGGCGTTATTTATTATGTATTTACTTTAGCTACGGAAGTGGCTGAGCAGAGACGAATGTAGACTTGGTGGACGTCCCCTGGATACTTACACCTGGGGCAGCCCCTTCTCAGGTGACCAGATCTTCTGGGTGAATGGACCTAAACCTTGCATGGTGCTATGATGCAATGTTACTTCACCTATATAAAAGAAAGCCAAGAGGGTCCTTCAGAAAAGAAAATCATAATAGATTTCAAAAACAAAAAAGGGATCTGGAGTTCCAGGAAGGTCACATGCTCACCTGTGACCGCACAGACAGCAAGTGTCCGCGCCAGTGCCGAACCCGCGTTTGTCCGAAGCCAGTTTCCGTCTCCCTGCCACAGAATATGTTCTGAGGAAGGTTATGCGGAGAAGACCCCGTCCCATGAAAGGGACACGCTTTGCAAAACGGCCGCACATGTGATAAACGCCCTGTCCTTGCCTGCGGCTCTCGGAGTAGCTGAGAGGATAGGGTGCTGCCTCCAGTCCAAGGTGCATCATTACAGATCCCCGTGCAAGTCACGTAAGCCGCGGTCAGCGGGGCATATTGTCTTTGCCGAGATTTTCCCAGGAGCTTTCACGGTGTTCACCTGCACTACTTCGGCGGCCAGGAGGACCACAGAGTTTCCTGAGATGTGGGGGTGTCGGTAGCACTGGCGCCTCCTGGAGACTCAGAGGACAGAGCGGTGGCCGCACAGAAGCAGACAGGGCACCTCCTTGGGGCTGAAACTGCGTCTTTCCCAGGACTGAGGCTTAGTGTCATGGGGAGATCTTCTGTTCCTGGGAGATATTTGTGCTCACTGCCTTCCAGGTGTTCTTCCTCGCCTAGAGCACTTAAGCATCTTCCTCAGTTCATCATTTTTTATGTACTGATCATTTATGGGAACCCCGCAGGCTCTGCCTTAGCTCCTCGCCTTTTCGGCATCCCACCGCCCACCTCTGTGACCCGGGGATCTGTGCACAGGTGAAGCCTTCACTTCCCAGTCAAGCCAGGACCCCTCCCTGCACTCCAGGGTGGGTCTCTAATTCCCCCCGTGGCGCCTTCTTTAGTGGCTTCTACGTCACCTAAAATGCAAGAGATGAAAACAGACTCTGCGTCTTCATCCTAACCATGACCCTTTTCCACGTCTAAGGATGGATATGCTCCTTCATCCACCCCGTTAAGCGAACAGATGCCTTGGCATTGCCAGGCCACCCTCTTGCAGTCCCTAGAACTACTTATCAAGTTCACCTCCCATCACTAAATTACCCGGGCCTGAGTAATCATCATCTCTCATCTGGACGCCTGCAATTTTCTCCTAATTGAGCCATTCACAGTCCCTTCTCTGTTTGCTAGCCCTCCCTCCACCTCACCCTTGCCCTATATCCATCTGTTCTCCATAACACAGCCAAGAAAATTAAATCATGTCTCAAACTCAAACACTGACTTTAGTCACTGAATGTTTTCACGCTGCTTTTGAGATAAAGACAAGAAGCCTTCACGTGGCTGCAACCTCCCCCGCTGCCCACCTTTGTAGCCCCATGCCCGCCATCTTCCCACCACCACCTGGACCCTGGTGTTCCAACCGCGTGCCCCAGAGCCTCCCGTCACAGAGCTTCTGAGCACGCCTTGCCCTTCTTCTTGCAACACAGTCTTCCAGCCTCACCTCATCTATTGACTGCACCTTGACCAAAAGTCTTCACTCAGCTCCGAGGCACACATGAGCCTCAGCACCAAGCAGATCCACCACTACGCCGTCACAGCTGCACATGCCTCCTTGCACAGCTCGTTTGCAGTTAAGGAATTCAGTCACCGATCCCAACTGGCATTGGTTGTTAATAATTGCAGGCTGGAATGCTATCAGACTCTCAAGGGGGTGCTGGGCCACCTTCCTACTTCAGAGTGCACCCTGGTACCCCGCCTACTCTGCTGTGTGGGAGGAAAGCTCATCCCGTCTGTCCCTTCTTCTCTCTGAAGAACTCCCAATGAAATGACTTTCTAAAATCCACAAGTTTCCACCAGCAAAGACAGATTGATCAGTTGTGAGTTCCTTCACAGGTCAAGTTTGCCACCCTCTGCTCTCAGTTCCAAGGACCTGCCTCATCTCTCACTC
Source organism: Galemys pyrenaicus (assembly GCA_019455555.1). Taxonomy (NCBI): domain Eukaryota; kingdom Metazoa; phylum Chordata; class Mammalia; order Eulipotyphla; family Talpidae; genus Galemys; species Galemys pyrenaicus. The sequence goes on along the minus strand of JAGFMF010011709.1, from coordinate 2,731,402 downwards.
CAGACCTGGGGAAGCTGGAATTGTGACAGTTTTGATCTTCTAAACAGATGCAGTATTGCCCCCAAGAGGGTGAGAACTGATGCTTAATGTCTGTCGAACTGATGATCAGACCATGACAAGATATAGTGTATCTGCGATATTAAAATGGCATGTGGTCAAAAGCTGGAAACTTGCAGGTATAAGGTGAGCAAGTCCCAGCAATGTAATGGACAGCATGGTGATGAGAGCTGATGGCACTATTCTTTGGAAGGTTTGCATTTAAGCATTCTGATCCCAAGGAGGGAAAGTCTAACTATGTGGGGAATGTGCCTTAGACAACTGGTGGCCATCATTCCACAATCTGCACAGAATTATTTTGCAATCCATACACTGAATCATTTTGCTGTACACATGACACTAACATGATGTCACTTACATCTCAATAACAACGAAGTGTATTGGGGGAGGTGAGTAAGGGAAACCATGTTTAGGTTGGATGAAAATGAGGAAAGGCTAATCACATAATCACACCAAGAATCCAGGTCCTCTCCCCTCCCCCCAGCCTCTGCTCCAGCACACAGAATCCAGTTGCTATTGAAGGAAAGATTTGTGGGTCCAAATGCACACATATGAAAATCTCTAAAAGGTGATCCTGAGCCAGAGCGCGTCGGAACCATCCTGGATCTCTTTGAGAACTGGATTCATGAGTTGTTGTGATGTAAACCAGTCCAGTCCCAAAGACTTTATCCAGAGCTAGATCTGGAAGCGCTCCTGAAATCATCTCTGCAAGGGAGAAAGGCAAAGCGCCCTGCTAGGAGGTTCATGGCCGCCTTTACACAGGTGTCAGGCCCATTAGTTGGCAGTACCTGACATTGGTGGGGACAGCACCTTCCAGGAAGGAAAATGGCAGCTACAACCTTTATTTTATTTTAAAGATGTACTTATCCATGCATACAAAAACTGGGGTGCAGGCCAGAGAGGACTCACCAGAGACAGAGGGGGAACAGAAAGGGCAGAACTACTGAAACACACTGCTGAGGGGAGCAGCGGGCGAGACAGGAGAGGTCTGCTGTGCCCTGTGGGTCAGCTCGCTGGTCGGCGGCAGGGATCGAACTCGTGCTGCAGCGGCTACGGTTCACTTCATAGAGCTGTGCTTAACCCATCATGCCACCAGAGAGGTCCCAGCTACAACCTTTAATGCCCTTACTGTGAGCAGACTCTATGGCCTTCTAACCTGTAGCCTACATGCCGTTTGATTATCCCCCAGCTAGGGAGGGGTCAAGAGGCTAAGGAACCTCATCGAGGACACATACGTACAACAGGACAGTCCCAGCTTTAGGTCTGAGGTCTGTAGGTGGCTATGGCTCCTGTTGGGCTCAAGCCCCCTGTGTAGAAAAGTAGTCATTCCTCTGGACTAAATTTAATAGAACCATGTCTAATCTGTTTCTTGCATTATCCTGTTTGTTGTTGTTTATGAAAAACCACCTAGCAATCTTGTTCTTAGGAAGGAATCAATACTTGCACTCTAACTGACATTGCTAGGATAAAAACTCTTCATCCGATGAATCAATAATCAATTTTTTAGTATTCTGGCAGGAGGAAAGAAGAAACGATATATATCTTGACAGTTAGCTCCTGTCAATACTCTGTGGTCTAGTTATGAAGCACAAGGTGAATCCTGGAGTCAAAACATGGGTATGTCAGGCCTGGGAATTGGGAGGGTGGAGGGGGTTTGCCAAGCCAGTCAGGACATCTTCTGGCCCATTTGTTCCAAAGTAAGGTCAGCGAAAGGAATGCCAACATACCAAGAGATTTCTCTTGGAAAAACCAGCCAGGCACAAGTGCCCATGCATATTTAAGCCAACGCAGTCACTGCCAGGCAATGCAGGCATGTTTCGATGGAGAAGCCAGCCGGGCAGCATCACATTCCTGCCAACAGCACAGAGCGGCATCAGAGATGCACAGAAGTGGTTCACTTCACGGGTCAACTTGACGGCCGCTGAGTGCTCAGATATTCGCTCAGACATTACTCAAGTGTTTCTGGGAGGATGTATTTTTCCTAGATTAACGTACATCAGTAGCCGCAGCCAATCAGTTGTCCTCTTTGATCCAGGTGCGTCCCATGCAGTCAGTTGGGATACAACACTATCAGTTGCATGAAGTGGAAGAGCTGAACCCCCCTACCCCGAGCAAGAAGGGGCTCCTTCTGCTCTTGGGGCTGGGGATCTGCTGTTCTTTTTCCTGCCTTTGGATCCAAACTAAATGCCATTTCTTCCTCATCCTGCTGGTCTTCATGTCGCTACCACCCTGGGCTCCCCGGGTCTCCAGCCAGCCCCTCACCCGTGGGACTTGGGGTGATAGGATCACATGAGCCAATTCCTAAAGTACAGTGCCCCCTTGCCTCTATGTACGAGATTGCATCACATGTGATAAATACATACATGCAGACATACATGCATTATCATGCACAATAATATATATAACTAACACCTATGTAGTAGTATATAAGCAACATACACATAACACACATGTATATGCACACACGTCCTACTGAACCTGCTTCTCTTGGGACCTCTCACTAATACACAGCCCTTCATGTTTGTGGTTGCACTGGTTGTGTCTCCATAATTACATAATTTTCAGGATTTACTGTGTTTTCTTCAGAATGTTGGGACTCTTTAGTCCCTCTGGAACAGAATGATTTTGGGTGCTGTCGCTCAAACCGCAGCCTGTGCTTTCACAGCAGCTCACACCAAGATCCCCTCTCCCAGACCCATTGGGTGGGGACTTACACTGTAACTCAAGTGCAGGTGCTCTGCCCCACGCGCTCATGTCAGGAGAGCTCTCTTGAAGGGCACCTGACTTTCCGCTCAGTTGCATATGGTGGACTTAGGTCAGTCTAACCTTCTGGACCTCCTTCTTCTTTTACAAGGGTCTGACCACTCAAGTCCCCAGGGCTTGCATGGCCTAGAAAACCGCTGTGATAGAGCCGCCAGCAGTTGCAGGCACAGTGGTAACAGTGCTGGAAACAAGAGCTACAGAACACAATAATAGCATCTGGGGGAGAACTTTAATTGAATAAAGAGAAGTCCTGGGGTCACTCTGTGCTGGCCGATGGAATGGCTGAGTCACTTTAGCTCTTAAACTTGGTCTTCCTCATTTCTAAATTCTTGCCGCTGCACTAAGTAGCCGTACGCTCCCTTCCACTCTATTTAGAGGGCACTGGAGCTACCTTCACCACGGATGTACTGTGTCCTTCCTAGATGTGATTTTCCGCTTTTGACAGTGTTCACAGGGCTCGCCTGTAAGTTCCAGGAAATAGTAGTGGCCATCATTTAAGTATCATTGACACCAGGAAGAAGGAAACTATCATCCACAGGACTTGTCTACCTCCAATTCATTTCTAGCTGGTGGTCATGGGCAGATAAGGGACCCTCACTCATCACAGCGAACCTACTCGAACACTGCACCATTTACATAGGTTCTATCTGATACTTCATTGTCCAAATTCTATTTCAGGATCATGTTAGCAATACCCCCGAGGCATTGTCTTACTTGAAGAATGTTATTTCAATTAGTTGAATATCATTCTTTACAGGATTTAGGTCAAATGAGAGGCAGCGTTAAATCCAAACCAAACAATATGTGTCTGCAATAAATTTCTGTTCCTGAATTATTCATACATAATGGCATAGGTGACTCTTCAAGCATTCTGAATTAAGTAGAATTGATTTCTCACTTTTTTATTCTCTGTTGTACAAGCCTTTTTGTACTTTTACTTCTCCTTAACAAATAAAGTATCGATTCATCTCCCCCGAACATGTTTTATTTAAACTTTGGTCTTTGTCAGCAACTTCGCCCTTCATACCCACAATTCCCTTCCCCAACTTCCCAATTGTCTTTTGATCTTGAAGGTGAAATGCTTCAACCTGACTGCTTAGCATGAGGTAACTGTGGAGGTGGCCGAGAACTCAACGAACACAGTCCTTTCCCCTTCCTTTGAATTTACCTGCTCGGCACACCTGAGAAGTGGTCTACGTCTTTTCCTTTCATTTGGATGCCTTGGAAATTAGCGTTGGACTTGAGTTGCATCATCATCCTCGCATCTCTTCATGCAAACTCCATGAGCCCGTGTGTGTCAGTGAGTCGAGAGAGGAAACAGGCACAGTTGTTACACGCACAGCCTAGGACCCCGAATCAAAGCTGACCCTTGATAAATATTTATCAAAAAATGAATGAATCTCACTTTTTCTAGATGTATTCTAATCTCCTCTAAAAAAAAATCATTAACCCAAAAGCAAACATACCACTTTAATTCTTAATTTACTGGGCAGCACTCAAGTTTTAGAGAAGGGTTCAACGACAGGAAGATTGAAAGAATTCAGAAATAATCAGCAGATCGGTTGTCCCACTCCAGTATGCCATTAACTTTGGGCAAATTTGGCTTCTGACTGTATTTTCCTATCAGATTAAGAGAAAATTATTGTAGCGATTTAGCTACGGGTTTTAGCTAGGGGAAAGGGGGTGATCTGATTTGTGAGTTCTCACCCTCACACTTAAGAATACAGGACAAGATCAAAAGACTTTACATGGGGGAGGGGTAAGAAAGGAGAACTAAGAGAGAGAAGGAGAAAATGGATAGGCCATGCCTATCAAGATGCCCCCTGCCTACTGGCAGAGAGCACCCGCTGAGCAGGAAAAGGTCAAGGGGAAGCCAATAAAAGCACTGCCCACCTGGCGGCTCCGCTTCTCCCTTGGTTCCCATGAAAGCCTTTGAGGGAGTCAGGGTGTGGAGCGTGGCCCACGTTGGCTATGAGCGCCACCCACTGGCCTGAGGCTGCTCTCCCCGTTCCTCACATAATTCTCTCCTTTGGGCTCCATGGAGGCCTGGCCACTTGCTCACATGCATCAGGTCAACCAGGCTGGTTACCTGCTTGGCTCCGTGCTTCATCTGGAACCTGGCCTTCCTCCCGTCTTCCTGTGTGCTGGTGGTGCGCGGCAGTGATGGCGAACACCGACCTCAGTTTCCCTCAGCCAATAAAAGGGAACTGTTTGAGGGGAAGGAAAGCGGGTTCATTTGTTGACAAACCTAGAGGGGCAGCAGGCTCGTCTGAAGACCCGTCCTGCTCTTGGCAGAGGGCAGAGGTGTTTACACAAAGGAGTAAAACAAAAGGGAGGAGGGCGAGGGTCGGCGTGGCCTTTGGACTCGGGCACACGGAGATTTCTCGTGGGCGCCAGCTTCCTTGGCTAACACCTGATGTTCGACTTCCTTAGAGGTTGGACTTCCTTCCTAGCCTCTTGGGGGTGTCCTTCCTCTTCCTTAGAATGCAAGAGGACGAACTTGTTGCGTGCACACAGGGGCAGGAAGAGAGACCTGTGCTGTGTCACCGCATCAGCAGGGCCTCCACAAACTTTCAGCCATATAGCCCACAGCAGGCGTCCACAGTAGGTGACCCTCGACGTGCACGTCCTCCTTTTGTTACATTTCCTGCTGCCGAAGGCTGGTGAGACACCTGCTGTAAGACTGCACTTGTCAGAACAACAGATCGTTCTCCTTTTTTTGCAAAACACTGTCACCGATGTCTTTCCTCTGTCCCTCTCTCCTGAGCTGAATAAATTCAATGTGTGGAGATAACTTTCCTTGTACGCCAAACCCCTAAACCAGCGTGGCAGCTAATGAGAAGCCTCCGGCTCTTCCCTTCGGCAAAGGGTGTGTGCGTGCCCCTGATTTACACCGCGTGTCTGTCGTGTGACAGGTTCTGATGATGCAGAGATGGGCGGGGCTCTGAAGAGGGTTTTCATCAGGTGGGAAAGATATAAAAGCAGATGATTTCCACTCAGATAGGTAACTGGCACTTCCATGAATATTTCCCCCCAAAATTTCTTCTCCCATCTGCCTGATGATTGCCTTTACGGTAGAGTCAAGGACTTTGCTTTGGGTTGTTAGGTTGGAGTCACGTATACCACACCCCACCAAGACCTAGTACCAACCTGACTGCAGCTTCAGCCTCTCCCCTAAATGGGGTTTTAAACTAATCCATCTGGAACTCCCTGGTCAGCCCCAGGGAGCACATCTTGCTGACCCCCCATTGCCTCCCGTGAAGACCGGGGCTTTGCCTGAACCACTCCTCCTTTCCTCTAATAAGCATGTCTTAACCTCTTTCTAGCTATAAAAACCTTCTGTTGTGCATGATTCCTTGGAGCTCCCCTTGCTAGCTAGATGCACTGCTGCCAGACATGTGAATCATTTAATGAAGGGTTGACAACCAAGGTAACTGGGTTGACTTTGTTTGTCAACAGCCTTATGCCTCACGAGTGACTGGTGTGCAAGTACTTTCCAGTAAAATGCTTGCTTTTCTAGTTCTCTTTTTCCAGATGAATTGAGAACTAGACCAAAAAAAATGCTACACACTCAAAATGACTCAAAATTCCTTCCTCTGGTATCCACAGTGTTGCCTCGAGTTAAGTTTCCAGCACCTTCTAATCCTTCTCTGGATGAATTCAGTTTTCTCCCTTAGAAAGACCACCACTTCCTTTTCCTGTCAATATTCTGGTGCGCCTTGCTGGCGCTCCCTCTCCCTGCTGAGTCTGCTCAGGCACTATTTCATCTTTTCACGTTGCGTTCAGATTATTGCACCTGCTGGGTCGATGGTTTTGGATACACTATCTGCTTTCCAAAAATTGTTTTCTCCACAAAATAGCATTTCTAGGTGATTTTCCTCCCCTCCCCCACCTACCAGCTCTGCAGGGCTAATGCTTTGGACAGCTAAGCCAGCCTTATAAATATGCCTCTGACCCCTTCTGTTAGAGAGTTCACTTCAATCCCCTCTTATTTCGGCCTTCTTCCTTTAAGCCAACAACCAACAAATCAGTGGTCAAGGGATTTCGAAAACACATCACGCACACCTCCTGAAACCCACGGGACACGAACGACTCGAACCCCAGATTCAGTGCCTTGAAGAAACAATGCCAGGTCCACCAGTGCTGGGCCCCGCCTTTTCTAGAATGTGCATGCCGTCGGGGCTGTGTGGACTTCCTCTGAGCTGGTACTATAATTTTGAGAGTCATCTTAAAAGAGCTGACCCAGGCCTGCAGCAGCCTGTGCTGTGGTCCATGGGAAAATCAATTGCTCCCTCAAGAGGTAAGAGATGTGAATGGGAAAACCAATAAAATAAAGTAAAATAAAATAAAATAAAAATCGGCAGCCTTTCATGATTTACAGGCACTGTCTTTGGCGTAGTAAACCTAATCACATTGGTTACTATTTCACTACATCCGCCGCTGGAGTCCATTAGAACAGTCTAATTTACACTGCAGTGTAATTCATCTGTTTTATTAAGGTTGTTCTTGTATTTATGTTAGAAGTAAAATGGGCCTCTGGCTCAATGTTATACAGTCATTCTGAGAAAATGCCACAGGGCCCAGCAGTTAATAAACCTGGGAACTAGATTACAGCACCCAGATTGTTGACATCTGACAAGTTTACTGTGAGTGCAGTCAGGGTGATACAGGGTCTTATAAAAACAGACATTAGCAGCGCCATTACAGGCCCATCCAAAATAAGTGTAGATCCCATTTATGGAGGCAGTTAAAGGGCCTTTGCATAGACTTTATTGAAAACGTTAGCCTTTCATCATGCCCCCTCTCGGACCCGGGACAGCCCACTGAGGGTTAACTTGTAGGATCGAAAGGGAAAACCACCTCCTCACAGAACTGCGATAAACTCACGCTGGGGAGGTTGTGTGGTGAGGGCATGCACAGCCAGACACTGCCACACAAATCAGCTTCAGATGCTGAGCAGCTCTTGAGTGGAGGGCGAGGTGGCCGGCTTGCCGTGTGAACACCCACCCGCATCCTTGCTGGCCGCCTGCGCTGTCAATGGGCTGGGCCCTGCTGTGTCGTAGGTGACGTGAGGCCCTAGGGTCTGCGAGGACTTCGTTTCCAAGACTCGTCATTTGCACGGTGTAGGGGTACAAATTCCTATTTCCCAGGAGGAAATGGGAAGAGGCAGAAAAACAGGGGAACGAGAAACTGCTGAAAAAAATAACCTGAAGATGATGCTTACCCTAACATTCTCTGCCTGACAGAAAGAATGTGGACTTTTTGGCACAAAAGTGACTTGAACTTGAGTCGATGTATTGCCACTCACGCCTCATGAGGAGGTGTTTTGAATGCTGTGGTCATTCACTAGGTACGCAATGAAAAATTTATCAGTGTTAGGACCATAGAGAATAATTCCAGGACCTGACAAAAGACTTGCCAAATTGTCAATAGCCATCAATATTTGCAGAATGAGTAACTGGATTTTCTCAGCATCATTCTATTAGGCCATTCAAATGAGCTTCAGTGGATGGCGCCAGCGAAGGAACTCTGAAGACCCGGTGCCTGCTGAAATGCACTGCTGCTTAGATCTCCTCCCCCTGGAGACGCCGCGAGAGGGGACCCCCACTTTTCGTTGATCCCACCCCCATCTGTGCGAAGGGTTCAGGTCTATAACTCTCCAGATCTGGGTCTCTATCTCTTCATCTGAAACAAAAATACAGGATGGTGACATTGGCACACCCCTTCTAAAGCTAAAATTCTCTGACCTAAACCTTCACTTAGGTCCAAATGTCAAATTTGGACCTTCTGTAATTTAGGAAGGAAAGTGCATTCCCTCAATCTGCCAAATGTTTTCAAAAACTCACCTTCTATCAAAATCCTTCTCGCCAAATCCAGCAGGTCACAGCTTTTGTAAGTTATTTGCTGGGAGTCATCATCTTAATTCCTGAAACTGCTGCCTGAGTCCACGTACCATTTCCTGCACGATGACAGCCTCATTTCTTTAAATTGATCACCGCACCCTCATGATTCATAGTCTACATTTTCTACAGTTCAGATAACTCAACATTTCTTTGCCTAAGCTTAAGTTTGGGCACTGTCTCATTCCTTGACCCTTTGCTTTATTTGCCAAATATTTTCTACCTGTCTGACTGTGGGGAAACGATCAATACTCCCTGTTTCAGTTTAAACATCTGTAAAATAGGAAAGTGAGAAAATACCGGTTTCATTGGGTTGTATTTAGTAAAGAGTGAACATATGAAAGGAGCTCAGAAAAGGGGTTGGGGTGGGCGGCGGGCACCCTCTGGGTGACACCTGTGACAATAAGGTGCGTCCCTTGCGACCCAGTGAGTAAATGCCTCCTCAGGCATCTTGAGTTGATGCCCTTCTAGGGGGCTGTTTCCCCAGATGCCTGCAATTCTCTCCTTCCACCTGCTCTCTGTCCACACGGCACCTCCTGGGGAGCCCTTTGCTCTCGTCTAAAGCCGCTTCCTTGGGCATCAGCCTCTTTGTCCTGCTCCACATGTCTTCACGGCACCTCTGCTTTTGGAGGTTACATTGTTCCATCACTTAGTGTCTAGCTTCTGCTTTAGACTATAGATGCAGGACCACACTTGTTCGTCCCTACGTTTGCGTGACACAGATGAACTTGATGCATGGCTGTACTTGGTAGGTGTTCGGCACAAGAACAGGTGAAGTGCTGAAACACTGAAATAACCGTTCAGTGGTGATTATGATGGATGGCTTAGGAAAGCAGACCACAAACCTTTGGTGAAGGCACAACGCAGGCAAACCTCTGCTTGCGTGTCTGGCTGCCTGCGGTGGACAGCTGGTTTGAGTCCTTCACCAACACATTTGGAGAATTTTAACACTTTCCACAATATGTACCACAGAGCTCCTCAGTTAGAATGAGACCGAGTTATTTCATATATCCATATGTGCTACAGTTCTCATTTTGTGTGACTTTTGAGGGAACATTGGTTCCCATCACTGGGTATGTACATCCCTGCACAACACCCACTGATAGAGCGCCCTAAATCCTGCACCCCAGACTACAGCATCCCATTCCCCTATAACACCCCCACTGCTGCAATCAGACGTCTAGGGTTTGCTTGGATTACTTTTGTCTGTTACATTATTTTGTTTCTTGATATTTCACATATGAGCAAAATCCTCTGGTATTTGTCTTTCTCCTTTTGACTTATTTCATTTAGCATCATCCCTTCTAGTTATAGTCCTGCTGTTTCACCTCTTTTTCAAGCTAATTGTCTCCAGTCGTGTGTATGTACTGCATCTCCTTTATATTTTTACAAGATTTCTTTATGCATACAAGAACTGGGGTTCAGACCAGCGATGCAGGCTGGGTGCGTGGTGCAGGGGTGAGAGGACTCACCAGAGACAGAGTGGGGACAGAACAGGCAGATCCACTGAAACCCACCAGTGAGGGGAGCAGCAGGCGATGTCTGCTGCACCATGTGTGTCAGCAACCTGGCCGGGGACTAGCGAGAGCCTGATAGCGCTGAGATTTTAACTCCTGCACCACCAGGAAGGCCCAAGGGTTTGGAATGAGACTGTTCCATTTGTAATTGTGTAGTTAGCATCATTAGGAGTCAGAGATTAGCCAGTTGTCTGATAACAGGTATTTAGGTTGATTCCATGACCTGGCTATTGTGGATAATGCTGCTGGAGGCAGAGGAGTGTACACATGATTTCATGCTAGTGTTTTAATATCCCTTCTGCAAATACCTAGCAGAAGTCAGGGTATTTGCATTCATGTTTGTTTGACGATTACCATGGTGTTTTCCACAGAGCCAGAGGTGGCACCATGTTACAGTTCCAAAGACAGTGCAGGAGCATTTGTAAAAAAAAATTGGACTATCCTCTCAATGGAATACTACTCACCTATTTAAAAAGGTGAGATAGTGCTTTCTGGAACAAAATCGATGGATCTTCAAGTGGTGTACTAAGTGAAGTGAGCTAGAGAGTGAAGGACAGTGACCAGATAGTCTCACTCACTTATGGAATATAAATAATCAAAGGGAAAACAACTAGCAAAACACAACAAAGATAATTCTTAGACTCCAAATGTAAATTATGCCAACAAGAGGGTGTGAAGAAGAGGGGAGATAGGCTAGTTAAGGTGATCAGGCATTGGGATTAGGGCTTTGGAGGAGTGTGGTGAAGCATGTACACCTTTGAATTGTGAAGTCCTAATCTAAAAATTACAGAGCTGTGCAAATAATTGGTAAATAAAGTTGGGGGCAAAAGAGTAAGGGGTTAATATATATTATAGTACATAATATATATTAATATTTAATAAATGATATAATATATTAAATAATAATATAATATATCATATCATATATAATAATAAACAAATGGTCTGACACCTGCTATTGATGAGGTGTTTACCATGTGGAATTCAAACCCTGAAACGAGATGCAGTGGAGCAGACAATGTTCTTGGCGTCTCAAGAGTTGGTTAATTCTGAACTCTGTCGCTGTCCAATTAACTCCTGCTCTGGCAAGTTTTTTATGCACTTGAAAAATTTTGTCCTTATAGGAAAAATAGGGACTTGGACTAGGTAAAATTGAAGGTCCTTTCCTATTATAACATTTCACAACTTTAGGCTGCACCATTGCAGAAACAGCATTTTAAAATGATTAAATGACAAAATCAAAGGAAAGAACATTTTTATATTTGAAAAATCAAAACTTCCATATTTTTAAGGAAAACACAGAACTTACATTTCAGAGGTCACGAGGTCAGCCCAGCTCCACGATGGTGTGCTTTATAAGGCATAAATGCCCTTTCTGGGATTCCCAGCTTGGCACCGTATCTAAGTCTAATTAAATCCCTTTGTGTGGAGCTTAAATATAATTAAAACAGGTAGACTTGGGATGATTAATTCCAAAAGTAAGTAGGTTAAAGTGCAGGCTCATTTCTTCTGCTAATTAGTTGAAGGATGATCTTTCTTGCTGAGAGGCCAAAAACAGAAGAGGCATTTCTTCACTTCCAATCAGTTTTCAAATGTCTTTTCAAAGCATTTTGCTTTGGAATTTCAGTTCTATAAACTCTGAATGTCAGGGATTATTTCTCCTTATTTTATACTTAGTTAAACTCAAAGCAGAGCTCACCAGAGATCTACGGGTTGTAGAGTAACCAATGGCCAATGAACCCACACACACGGTCAGCAAATCCAGGGGCATGATAACTTTATTAGTATTTCATCATTCTTGGGAGACTCACTTAACTTCCTCCCTTTTGATAAATTTCAGAGACTGTGACTTTCTTATTAAATATGCAATTCTTGAATTATTCAGTTTGGCACTGAAGTGTCATATATCCCAGTACTGCATCCATATTATCCTTATGCCTGTAAAACTGATCCCATTCAAGCTTGGGACTATGGCGTGGCTAGCATGGCTGAGGGCGACGTCATCTTATGTCATCTGGGAAGAAGCCTCTCCACAGGAAATAGATGTAATTAACAGTCTGTATGTAGACTGTAAAAACCTCTACGAGTAAATAATGAAAGAACGATATACATGAACTTACTTTCACCCACTCGTTAAAACCTGGTAACAGAAAGAAATAATTAAATTTGAAATCACTTAAAAAATAATTCAATACCTGGGGAATACATTTAAACAAAAAAAAGTGAAAGACCTATGTACAGAAATCTATAAGCTGTTGAAAGAAATTGAAGTCATAAAGAGGAAAGATAACCTTTGTTCATGGATTGGAGGAATTAGCATCATTGAAATGGCCATATTATCTAAAGCGATGTGTAGTTGTGTATAAGCCCTATCAAAATTATAGTGACATTCATCACAGAAAGAAAACCAAATCATCAAATTTATTTGAAACTACAAAACACCCCAAATAGTACAAAAAATCCTGAGATGGAAAGAATAAACCTGAGGTATCATGTTCACCAACTTCAAAATATACTACAAAGCAAGAGTAATTAAGGCAGCATGTATTGGTGTAAAACAAACACAGAAAATAATAAAACAGAATTGAAAGTCCAGAAATAAAACTACATGTATATGAAAAAGGAGCAAATAATGTATAATAAAACAAAATGCTCTTCAATATATGGTGTTGGGAAAACTGGACCACCGCATGCAAAAGAAAGACACGGGACCACTATCTAATACGCAAAACTGGATTAAACATAGATTAAATACTTGGATGTAAGAGCTGAAATCATAAAATAAATAGAAGAAAACATAAATGCTATATATACTCTTGATCTAGGAGATGTCTTTTGGGAATTCACTCTAACAACATGAAAAACAAAAGCAAATATAAACAAATGGGTTTACAGCAAACCAGAAAGCTTCTGCATAGCAAAGGCAACATGCATCAAAATGAAGAGTCTACTGGACAGGAGAAAGTGTTTTTCCACCATATATCTGATAAGGGTTTAACAACCAAATATACAAATACTCATAAAATTCAACAGCAACTAACAACCCAATTTAAAAATGGGCAGATGATCTGAACAGATACCTTTCCAAAGAAGACATGCAGATGGCCAACAGGCACATGAAAAGCTGTTCATCATCTCTTAATATTAGAGAAATGCAAATCAATGTAATTTAGGTATCACATCGCACTTGTGAGAATAGCTGTTGTCCAGAAGGCAAGAAAGAACATGTTGGGGAGGCTGTGGGTGAGTAGGAATGAAAATTGGTGCTGCCGTTATAGAAAACAGTATGGAGATACCTTAGAGAAATGAAAAATATAAATTTAACATGATTCATTCATCCAAATTCTGGGAATTTTCTCGCAAATTGTAAAGTCACTTTTTCAGAGACATATGTACTCCCCCATGTTTACTGCAGCAATGTTTATGATAGTGATGACCTGGAAACAACCTGTCGGCCTGTTGTCAGGGGAATGGTAAAAAAAGATGTGGCATCTATGTGCAGTGACAGTGTGTGCAAACAGTGAAGCTGTGTGCAAAGTAAAACGGATTAAATGTCGCCATTTGAAACAGTATGGATAGACTTAGAAGTTATTATGTGTAGTGAAGTGAGTCAGCTGGAGAAAGCAAAATACCATATCATTTCACTCATGATTGATAAAAATATATTTATATGTAAACATAATAAAATATAAGTATATATAAAAAATTGGATAACTAAATAAAACCAAACCAAGTTTTTAGATTATAAGAGTAATTAGTGGTTAATAGAGGAAAGGGGGAGGGAGGAGATGGGTGAAATGGTAAGAGGGTTGAATTTTATGCTGAAGGATAAAACTGGACTTTTAGTGGTGAACTTAATTTAGTACATACACATGTTGATTTTTAATGAAGTGAAATTTATAAAATATTTTATTTCAGTGGTATTTAATGGAAAGAAAAGGTTTATAAAAGATCCCATAGAGGGAAAACATTCCTCTTTCTCCTGAAGAGGAAGAACATTAATTAATTAATGTAAGCAATTAACATAAGTAACATTAATTACATTTTTCTATTCTTTTCAGTGAAGGAGAATATCAGCAACGAGAGGTGACGTTTGGATAGAGTAATTAACTTCTTATCCTCCCTCATTCATCTGAGGGTCCCAGAAGTTGTGAGAAACTCCTTGGTGGTCCTCTGTGCTAACCACTGATCCCTCTGCTCTCGGGTCTATTATCTGATTATTCCAGTGCTTTTTCTGAGATATAATCACTTTTTCTACGTAGAGTTCTAACTACTGCGCCCTTGTTTTTGGAAGCTATAAGCGGACGTTACCCACGCGAGCGCCCCTGCTGTTGCCTCAGTATTGCCACGTAGCAAACTGTGCTAAATTAATATCTCGAGAATGCTCTTCCAAAGCTGGTTTGTCTATGTGTATATTCTTGTTTTCCCATTTTCTCTCTATTTCACATGGGAATGGAGCTTTAAACATAAATGTAGAGGTAGGTATTCTCATCTCTGTGAACATTATGAGGTCATTGAATTTGATGAGAATAATTTATTTCATCAATATTGCATATTTCATCCCTTCCCTTCCCTCTTCCCTCTTTGATTCTTTCCATCCATTCTTTTAATTATCTTATCAGTCTTGGAGATTTTAGAGACCCGTTTCTTTCCCCTGACATCAGTAGCACGGCATTTCCCAGGAGGAAAACAAAGCCCAACTCTCTGTAGCTTTGATCTGTCAGAGGGAGTGGAGACCTCTGAGAGAGACAAGCATCTAGAGGTGAGGATTAGTAGTTTTATCTAAATATGAATACTGCATCATAAATTAGAGCCTACAGATTGACCCACTTCTCAATGTACACTCCCACGTGGGTATCTCAAAGATACCCATGTATCTTATCCACTAAGTTAAGATGATGACTTGACTTCTTAATTGTAGACTTTTCTTGCCGCACCTCTCTGGGCCCTGTCATATCTGAGTGAACCCTCTTGAATCCTAGAGTGGTGTCTTCTCTGCTTGGTTCCTCCTTAATGATGTTTGAGTGACAAGCTGGCATTTAGCCTGGCGTGTGATAAGAATGGAAGTATGCAGCATTAGGAGTTAAAGGTCTAGGTTTCTACTCCACCTTTACTTCCAACTGTTTTATGGGCATTTCAAGATGTTATTAGCTACCTTAATTTCATATTTATTAAGAGGTAAATATAAATGTGAGTTTAACTATTTGTGAGAAAAAGTGAAAAAGATAAACAGAAAGAATGTGATAAATAATGAAAAAATAATAAGTCATTAAAATGAAAAGGCTAAAAGACAGTATTTCAGTGTGTTCCTAGGTTTATAGTGCAAGTATCCATAATATAAAAAGGAACTCATGCAACTCCCTTAGAAGAACACAGTCAACTAACTTAAGCATATGTAACAAAGATATGAATGGAAACTTCATAAAATCAGATATGTGAGCAGCAAAAAATCTCATCAAAATATACCCAACAACAGTTTAATAACCAGAAAAATAAATATGAGCTAATCCTCCAGTCAGAAGGCTGGTTGAAATCTGACTACATCAGGTGTTGGCAAGGCTATGGCTGGACTAGAAATGCCATATTGGTAGGCGTGAAGTGATAGGACACTCTTAGGTTGGGTGTGTATGTTTAATCGTTATATTGTGATTAATAGATAAATCTATAACCTATACTTATACAATTCATTTTAAACATATGCCATAAACCTGCTTTTACTTCCCAAGAAGTTCACTCTCAGTGTACGTCTAGAAAACATGAAATCATTTGTTACCAAAAGGTCTGCCCTAGGATGGTTTATAGTCTCTCTATGTGTAATGCCAGGAGCTGGAACCAGCCCCAAGATCATTAAGAATGGATGAACAGATGCACTAGATACCATTCAACAAGAACAAAAATTGAAATTAAATGCAATACCAATACCTGAGATAAGAATGCATTTTTAATCCAGCGGACCATGAACCAGGCATCCCGTGCATTTCATTTATGGGAAGTACAAAAACAGAGAAAGTCAAGCTGCACCGGTGGACACGTAAGCTGCGGTCACTTACCAGGCTGCACACTGACCACTGACCACGAGGGCAATTTCTAAGGGGAAAACAGCAGTCTACATATCGCCCAAGGAGTTGCTACCATGAATGGAAACATGCTGAAGACCTGTTCATTTCTCTGTATAGAAGTTTCGCTTCATTTATAAGACTGAGCCTGATATTGCACTAAGTGCCAAGTACCTCGTTACCCCTAAGACAGAGAAGTCCCCTTAATGAAATGTGTACCTTCCTGGGACAAACTCTAGATGGGTGACCGTCCCAGGAAGCAAAGTCACAGAAAAGCAAGTCATTTAATTGACTACTGAAGTTTACTGGGAATTTAGCAAAGAAATTTAAGAAATGTACACGGGAGTATTTCGGGCAGAAGTGAAATTCCCAGAGTTGGAAATAGGACAAAGCAACTGCACCTGTGGTGGCCACAGGACCCTTGCAGGATGGAGAGCAGGTGCACAGAAAGTGCAGGGCAGTGCCGGCACCGTGTGCTTGAAGCGGAGGTGACACGTGGTTGGTTTGCAAGCCATGTTAGGGAGCTGACCCTTTGGTCAATGCTCATGGTCGTCGGAAAACTAAGCTCCATATCGCCCACCCTGGAAGCAAATCTTGTCTCTTCTAGAATGCAAAGCGTGGCTCCACCCCAAGGCCCTAGGCATGGAAGCCTGCATTGCCACTCAGGAATTGGCCTGGAGATAATTATGTTCCTCCACTATCTCACATTTCTTCGAAAGTCACCTTCTCAAACCAAACAACTTTTTTTTTTTGGTAAAGATTTATTTATTTATGCACACAAGAACTGGGGTCAGGCCAGAGGCACGGGGAGGTGAGAAGATTTACCAGAGCCAGAGTGGGGAGCAGAACAGGCAGATCTACTGGAATACGCTACTGAGAGGAGTAGCAAACAGAGAGGAGAGGTCTGCAGCGCCATGTGGGTCCCTCCCTGGCCGGGGATCGAACTCACGCTGTAGCAGCTCCAGAAGCCCCATAGTACACCACTCGACCAAATGTGCCACCAGGGAGGCCTGGGATACTCACCATTCTAAAGAATATGTGTATTTCGGTGACTTACATTGGCTATACATGATAGTATGATAAGAGAAATCAAAACCAGGATACGCTATTGACCAGTTACCACATATGTACCACTGCTCCCTTACTTCCTCTGTTTTCTCATCTCTGTTTACTGTGTAGGCCCCACTCTTTGATGCATTTAAACAGTGAGAAGGATGAGATCCAAAAAGTTTGGATCGCACACGTTTTTCTATACACGGCCACAGTCGCAAGAATGTCTGCAGGCATTTTTTTTTTCAGTTTTCATTCCCAGCATTCAAGACAGCATCCAACACCTAATATCTGTTCAATGAATTTTGAATAAAAGTCTACTAAAATCCTTCCTTGATAATATACCTGACTCAAGATCCTCTAAAATTTAATTATATAATCTCTATACTTACCAAAATGTTGTTCAATTTATTTTTATTTTTTAATATAAATTTTTTAAATTTACATATATTTGACATCAATTGTAATCCCCATGTGTTCCCCATCACTGTAACACCAGTGCACCATCACCTCGGTCCCCCGTGCTCGTCTGCCCTCCACCCTTCCCCTCTTCCCTCCCCACCAAGTGTCCCCAGTTTGTCCTTTTCATTTTTGGTTTTTGTTTCTTTCTTGTTGTTGTTATTATTATTATTGTTCTTATTCCTTTCCTTGATCCTTATTTGGTTCCCATATATTCCTCCTAGGGGAGGAACCATCTGGTATTTTTCTTTTGCCTTCTGACTTACTTCGCTGAGCATCATCCCTTCCAGTTCCATCCATGTTCCTAGGAATGCATCTAGTTTTTCATTTTTGATGGCTGCGTAGTATTCCATCGTGTCTATGGACCACGGCTTCCCGATCCACTCCTCTGTTTTTGGGCATTGAGGTTGTTTCCAGGTCTTCCCTATTGTAAAGAGTGCTGCTGCAGGCATTTTCTGAATGGCCTTTGCCAGCCTGACCCCGGTGGGAGCTATACTTAGTGCTCTCCTTGGGAGCTCCAGAACCAAGTGCACAATAACAGGTGACACTTCACTCACAGTTCTGGAGTGATGCACAGTTGCTAATGACTGTTAATGTGATGCTTTTATTGCTTTAAAAGAAACGGTCCCGTCTGAGGAGTGAGGAATAAAGTTAGATTTTAGAACTCGACCTTTGTGACACCTTTCTATGCTAGGAATTATGCTACTTTTTAAATCCTTCCAATTTCCACTTCTTTGAAAGGTTGGGGTTTCAGCAATTACAAGCACTTTTTCCCATTTTGTAGGCAAATGTCGCCTGTTTCATAAACTTATTTTTAGCAGATCTCACGAAGAAGATGGAATACTTCTCCAAATTCTTCCTATGACTGTGCTCCTCACTCTGCTTTTTAAATTTATGTGTATAAACATCAGAATTGCCTTTTTAAATATGTGTAATGGGGCAGATAAAGACTTACTGTTCCCCAAACCTGGGTCTCCAGTGCTTCAAATTGCTTTGCAGATGCTCCAGCATCTCAGTTCTCAAATGTGGTGTAGAAACTACCCAGACTAGGCTGTCAGTGATGGTCAAGTTCCCAACGAGCTTTCACCTATTAATTCACTGAAAAGAGAAAGGGGACCTCTTCTTTCACTCTACTCACAATTAACTGTAAAGCAGTCACAATGCTCTGTCTGTTTTGTGCTTGCCCCTTAGTAACGCCTGTCTCTGCTGTCAGCGCCATAAAATCAGGCTGCATGTGATCATCCTCATGGAATGTATCTTAAGTAATCGCAACTCTGGTTTCTTGGCTGGCTCCCTAATTACTACAACCAACTTAGCCCTCTAGATCCTCTTTTCATGTTCCACTCCATTAGGAAACGAGATCATATTTTCTGAACTGATGGAATTAAACTCACCCATATTTTCCCAGTCATCATAATTTTTACAAAGAGCTCATCTAATCAATTTTTGGCAAGAGACCGACAATACTACTAGATAGTGCCATTAAGATGGAATAGACATGCTGTGGGATTGAAGCTACTTAAATTAGGGAGACTAAAATTTAGTTTGGCTTTTATTGTTCTCATTCTTCTAACCCTTAAATACATGTCTTTCAAGGCTGGTCATTTAACTCCCATCAATATTTCTCTCAGTGCAGGCAAGCATATATTTTTTCAGGCTTCGGTGAACAGGGATGTTACATAGAAACTGAATCTGCAAGCTTATGGTCAGATTGTCAAAGGATGTGATGACCGCCTCTTAACCTGTCCTACTAGACAGAATTCTAATTGCAATAGTTAAGCACTAGCAGTCTGTCTTAGTGCTCTATAGATGACGTCAAAATGACCCAGGCATGCAAAGATGACTGCTCCACGCTCCGGAGTCTTCTGGTAAACATGTGCCAGATTGGGTATGTGCCATGCACTGGCACCTATGTAGTATCTACAGAAATGCATGAGATTTAGCATCTAAACATAGAAAGTTCTACCTCTGTAGAAAAGACAAAGCCATGTAGAAGCCAACCCCAGCTACCATATTAACATGCATCCTATCCAAAAAGAAATAGCACTCTTAGACAGTATCAAATTAGACCCGATTGTATGTGAGTCACCTAACTGAAACGGTTGGTTGAAAAACAAACAAAAAAATGCAGTGATCATCCTAGAAACTGGGGCCAGGTTTCTTGGTACAACTCTGATGCATGATGCAGAGGAAGGGTATGTGGATTTGCATGTCATTTATCTGTAGGATGTACTGGGAAATCTGAGGACTACTACACAGAGGAAAAACCAAGTGCAGAAGTGGCCCATGTATCAAATTAATTATGATTCAAATGAATTAGGAAGTCTTACCCTGGCATGAAGAAGCAAGAACGAAATTGTGAAACCAGCAAGGGAAAATAGATTTATCAAAACTATCAAGCATTGTTATTTTAGAGAATTGTGCTATAGTTAAGAAGGAGAAGCATACAGCATCACACAGGCATGTGAAGTAAGGGAATGATCAGTTGACTCTGGAACATTTCTTTGAGATTGTGATTAGAAACTAGGGTCCCAATGTTAGTATGGACTTGAAAAGTTGGCTCCCTGCAGGATCATCACTCTACTGATGGAAGAACTCCTGGGATGTGGTCAGAGATGAAATGGGGAATTAGGTAGGAGTCATATCATGTAGGGCTGATAGAGCAAGGCAAACATTTTGGTCTTAGAATATGTTTGAGGAGAAGCTATTAAAGATATTTAAACAGGATTTGCATGATGCAATTTATGTGCTACTCTAATTATTCTGGCCAAAGTATACATAATGAACTTCCAAGGCTCAAGAGAGCTTGGCAATACACAAATTAGGAGACTCTGTTAGTGCAGAAAGTGATACTAGGAGCTTCGGATTGAGTATTACGATGAATTCAGGGGCATCCAATGGGCTAAAATGCAAGGTCAAGGTTGAACTGGTTGGGCAGGGGGTGTGAAGGAGAGCAGTGTATCAAGAATCCGTTCTTGGTTTCTGACTTTTGGTACATCTTAATTGCAGCTAATTGGCAAATCACAAAAGAATATAAATAGCAAACCAGAAATTGTTATTAAGAGCGCTGCATCTGGATTCCGCTATGTTCCCACCAGGATTCGTGCTCTTGTCATAAGCGTGTCCTGTTTTTACAATTGGGGTGGTCTTATTAAGTTTAATTTTATACCCTGGGCTTTGACTTATATTATGAGACGTCAAAAACCATAGGAATGCTGCAAAGCCACAACTACCTCTTTAGGAGGTAGCCCTCCCTCGCTGCAACGCTTCCCTCCAGAAGCTCTGTGGCAAGTCACTAGTCCCAGCAGGAGCAGTGCGGCACAGCCTGTCGCCAGCAGAGGTCTCAGCTTTGCCGATACCCACTGTAGTTTGGAGGTGGGAAACCCTCCGTCGCTGGGTCTTGGATTTCAGTGACGCGGCATCTGGTCAACCTTAGCTCAAATGTCTGCTCGTACTCCTGTGTGCCATGCACAGAACCACACCGTGCACTCAACAGCCGGCACCCACCCAGGAGCACGTCCTGGGCTGGACTTCCCATGCAGAGTCCCCACTGGACACACTGCCCTGTGGCTACTGTGCTCTTGACCATTCACTCACCTCTGCTGCTAGAGTCCAGGACGTTTGTTTTGTTTTTCACCTTGAGCACTAATCCATCTCCTCAAACTTAATTTCTCCCTTTTTCTCAGGGTAAATCTGCAACCTGTACCTTCCCAGGCTAATCTGATTTGAGTGCTATGATCCAAGCCAGGCACTGGCGTGCCTGAGACAAGCCAAGAGCTCATTCACGTTCTGTGGGGTCAGCTAGAGCTTCACGTACATATTGAGCCATTCTGACCTTGTGGCCAGAGACACTCTTCTTTCCAGAAGTTTGGCCACTGGGATTCTGCTGTAGCTCCATGTCCTTGGTCTAGTTTTCTCTCTTCTATCTCATCTTTTGGAGTCTTGAAACTAATCTGTCCTGTCCACCCTCTTGTGACATGATTAAAGTCTTGTACTTCTACAGTTATTGGCTTAGAGCCTGGTTCAATTGGAAAAAGACCAGGGGACTGTATCTTTATCAGCAGTCTCATATAGAATGTGAGCATTGCTTGGAAATTGCTATCCCCAAGACCCGTCCGATCTGCCAGGTCCCTGAGATAGTTACTCTTAACCGAATCCAGTAGAGATTTGGCATATACCTGTCTTTGGGTACTTTGAGAAACCCTCATACTTTATAAATTGCTTTTACATTCTCATACTAATACTGACAATAATCCTCTGCTGGAGTAAAGTAAATGTTATTTCTTTCTTTTAAAATGAGAAAATGGGGGCCTCCCTAGTGGTGCAAGTGGTTAAGTCACAGCACTATGAAGCTATCTGCAGCCACTGCAGCCTGAGTTCAATCCCCAGCCAGGAAGGGGACCCACATGGTACAGCAGACCTCTCCTGTCTCCCTGCTGCTCCCCTCAGCAGTGTGTTTCAGTATATCTGCTTGTTGTGCTCCCCACTCTGTCTCTGGTGAATCCTCTCACCACCCACCACCCCACAGCTCTGGCATGTGCCCCAGTTCTTGTATGCACATATAAATAAATCTTTAAAAATAAATAAAATGAGAAAATGGATCCTGAAAAATTGAGTGACCAGATAAAAACAGTATGACCAATAAGAAAAATAGGAAATTGGGAAAAAAATACTAATGTAAAATCAAGTGTTGATTTCTTCTAATATGTCTACTTGAATTCTTGTGGAAGTGCGTGTCTGATTAGCCATGTGAGTCCTGGGGGGGTGGGGACTCTGGTAGGTTTCACCCACTTCCAAGCATGAAGACAACAAAACCACATGCCTTTTGCTTGGTTGTCCACCTGCCTATCAGAGCAGCAGTCATGTTTTTCCTACACACGAGTTTTGTGGAATGTGCACTGAATGCACATTAGGATAAAGCACTGTGAGAATCAAATAGTGCAGATGTCCAACCTAAGTTGAACACTATTTCAGAGCAATACCTATTTATGATCAATACAGAAACCATCCCCCCATCTTATCTTTCTCCACCTTACTTTGGGACTCTTCTCCCCTGTCAGCTATTTCAGGAGCTATTCTAGCAGTTCAGATCTATGTGTCAATGCTATTGACCTGCTGTTTTGGTTCCCAGAATCTGATGCTCACGTAGAAATGTGAGAAGCCGAGCACTAGAAGGCTGTTGCTTCCCGCTACCGTTTGACCACTCAGAGAACATCAGGAAAAGAACCATTCATATTTATGACCTCACCCAAGGGCAGCCATTGCAGACTGGCATGCCCAGTGACGCACTGACGGTGCGTGCAGGGGTGGCCTCGGTCCATCTTAATGCCCCGTACTCAGCATGGGCTGGAAATACCAAAGCTGGATCTCAGCTCTGGGTTCTCTGCATTCGCAGTGATGGCTGCGCCCCTCTGGGTTGGGCTGCATCTACAGGCAATTTTCTAAAATTCATGTTTTTGTCCTCTCAGGCATCATCATGGTTTTTCAGCTTGAAATTGGGTTCAAGTATAATTTTATGTAGATTTTATACCAGGGTCAGTGCAGCATAATGGCAAGAATGTCAATTTGCAATGAGAAAGGGAGTTTCAATTCTGACCTTGAAACTGACCTTGCCAGCCCTTTCATTGACCACTGGCTGTTTGAGCATGGGATTTCTAATTGTGTTAAATAAGAAAAATGATAAGCACACTGTATTTTAAGAAGAGCATTGTACAAATCAAGATTATTTATGAACCAATCATTTCTAAGTCATAAGGTCTTACCTCTGCAAAAGACTGGTGCTTAGAAAAAAGAGCAGCTAACCAGGAAGCAGAAAATCTGACTTTTAAGACTGGCTTTGTTACCACTTGGGCTGTGCCCTTGACCAAGTCTTTTGGATTCCAGTCCTTACTTTGAAAAAAGAAGGAAACATTTAATAATCCTCAGAGTCACTTGCAGCTCCAATTCTCTACTATTCTATAATGCATGTTATTACTTTTTTCTTAATGTAAGTTCTGCATTATCTATTAACACTTCTACCATTTTTGTCTAAATGACTATTTTTCAATTATTTTACACCTCCAATGTATATTTTTTATCTATTTTTCCTCGAGCATATTTTTCCATGAAGAATAACTTTTTATGAGCACCTGAATTTTTTCTCAAAATCTATTGAATCCTCTTCTATTATTTTTTCTTTCTTTCTATTCATAACACTTCCAAATTAAATACCAATGGCACATTTAATTTAGGAGGCATCCGTTTCATTCTTGGTGATAAGCTACACGAAAGGAGGTGAATGCATGAGATTTCAAAGTGAGAGTAAATAGCTTGTTAATGAAATTCACAAACTGTAAGAAATCAGAAGATGTAACAAGCAACAGAGTGAACTGAGAAATAATACAAATGGACATTGAAGGGTTAAGAACCCAGGTGGATAATACTAAAACTGAATTTGCTTAAAAACAAATTCACTAAGAAAAAAATGTCCTATGAATACTTACTGAACAGGAAGAAGGGTGGAAAGGTGTGGTAGAGAAAAGTACATTTAATCACCTACACATTTGATTCCAAGGATCAGATAATTAGATCAGTCCAAGGGCCTGGGGGGAGGATGGAAGCACATCGCTTTCTCTCACTGCATGCTGAAGGTTCATCACTGGCACAACAGGCCAGCACCCATGGGGTTCACCCAGACTGAGCTCTCCGGCTATTCAAGGCCCTGGGAGCCAGAGCTAAGCAGGACGTGACCCTCGCTTTTCTGAGCAGCTAAAGTCTAAAGGGACTCTAGGGGCGCACACTCTTGTACTGGGGGATAAGGGTGCAAACAGAGACCCTCGCATGACAGTAGAAATATGGACACACACTCAGTGCGTGGTTTATGCCTTTCTGGAAACATCAGTTGAAGCTCATCAGGTGGACAAAATGCTGAGAAAGGTGGGAAACGTCTCAGATGGTGCAAACACCCCAAGTGATAAGTGAAAACACAAACCAGCCCAATCCTCTCCCACACTTGGTCCCTACCCCACTGTTTACCTGACCCTTTATAACTGATTTAGTAATGGAACGCCACTAAATCCAACCAGCCTTTAAATCAGCAGTGCCCATGTCTCCTCCGTGGTGGATCTGGCTTGCTGAGACCTCCCCACCCCCGCCTTTGCTACCTGTCTGGAACCATTATTTTTAAGGTGTGGCCCCAACAGAAATCGCACAGAAAAGACCTATACATCTCCCTGGCCAGCGTCAGAGCCAGAATGGCTACATTTCTCTCCTTTCTGCTCACTCATATCAGACCTTTCTCCCTACCGAGATGTCTCTCGCATACTCTGGTAAGTAATTATTTCCTTTCCTGAATTTCCTACTTGTTTGTGAGCCTGGGGTTTATTGACCATGTTCCCTGAGGTGTGTAGCCTCATGCATAAGCCATGACAGAATCTTAATAACTGTTGAGGGAGTGTAGAGTAGTCCTATTCCTTCCAGCAGAAAGCAGAGGCAAGTAGGAGGGGTGCTGAACAGGGGCGTGGTTTGTTGCCTGACCATTGGGTAGTGTGCATGCATGAGAGGTTGTGCATGCAGATAGATAGTGCGTGCAGATAGATAGTGCGTGCAGAGAGGTTGTGCAGATCAGGTAAACTCGATCCAGGTCTGTCATTTGTTAGCCAGGGAAATCTCAGCAAGTCACTTCACCTTCCTGATCAACTATAAAGTGAGAACAGTTCCTCAGAGTCTAGTTAAAGACTAAGTGGGATACTGCATTTTGCAATGTCTAGTACAATGGCTGAGGTATCACAGGTGGTCTTTAAATTTCATTTCCTTTCCCCTTTTAATCTTGACCCCAAATTGCTAGAATTCTGAGGGGCCATTTTCAGGTGACTGAGCCCAGGCTTGTTTCAGCAGCCTGTTGGGAGCTGTTAGAAAGCAGCGTGGGATGGCCAGGCAGCGTGGGGGCTGCAAGGACTGCAGACACTGTGCTGGCAGGCGAGAAGGCTCCATTTGGGAAATTGAATGAGCTAATATCGTTTGTGTTTTCTATGACAACATCATGTTTCAGTCCCTCTCATATCTTTTTGGAAATACCGCTCTGACTTAGCTGTTGTGAATGAATTGAGAAAAGAGTCATTTGTATCCCCTGGACACAGGTTGCCAAGTTTGTGTTCCGCTGGACTCGTGGGTGAAGGCAGTAGAATCAGAGTAAAGCAAAAAGAAAGGCGTTTGGGGAAATCAAAAACTAGTCTTCCCACTTATAGGGATAGTCACTTTCCAGAACATAACATGTAGAATTGAAATTAGAACCTGATTTGATTTAGCTACCAGTAGATAAGAAAATAGCATCTAATGGTTCCTGTTCATCAAGTAAATTCAATTTTGAAATTAAATAAAAGTTAAAAAATGCATACTTAGTATGTGATTAGAATAAATGTAATATATGACTTCTTTTATTTTATTATGATTGTTTTATTAGAAAAGGCATTAACTATTAATCTATGAGTGATAGATGCCAAATAAACTGAATTAGGGTTATTATTAAGGCCTCATTAAGTCAAGCAATTTCAATCACTCATTTATGGTCTCTTTAAATTTGGCATGCTAATTAAACTGAAGGAGTGTCTGTACTCGAAAATTCACCAGGCTTTTGAGACCTAGCTCAAGCCCCACCTCTTCCAAGAAGTCTTCCTGTCTATTTTGTTTTTCCTTGTCTAGCTTAGTACTACTAACATATGCTCCCTGCTACTACGCTGGGGCTGAACACCTTCAGAAGATATTAGGTCTCATGAGAGACACATAATAAAAACAGTGGACTTATGCTCCCTTATGATGGAAGAAGAGATTCTTGAATGACAACTCTTTAAATCACAATCAGAAAACAGGTCAACAAAATACAAACATATTCAGCCAATGATAAGAAATGTGGGGTTGTGATGACTGAGATAAGAAAATTCAAACAAGCAGAAACACCCCCCGCCCCAAGCTTCTGCCTCCGAAGTCATCCAGGGACCAGGGCACAGGACAGAAAAGCACAACTAACAGTGTGGCTGAGTGGAGGAGACGGGGAGGGGACTTTGAGTGGCCAGGACAGGTAAAGCCTATGGGTTCTGCTGCACCCCACAAGTCTTTGCCTATGTATTTAGACAGAGAAACCTCAGAGAGCTGGAGAGCAGTAATTATATCAGTTGCATGGAACAGAAGAGGCCAAAGGATGAATGATTCCCACTGTACACATCACACTGGAAATTACTGGAATCCATCCAGGTAAAGTGAAGGCCTTGTTCTTTGTATGGAACTTTCAAGAGACAGCCCGGAATGACCTCATTACTATGGTCCGAATAGCTGTAGAGACCAAGCAAATAGTTTAAAAGCAAAACTCAAAACAAGTAACTCAAAATTCTTGAAAAGAATGTAGCGAAATGCTTTACAACAAAGGATGCGTGATAGCCACATCCAATTAAAGGTAGACAGTAAAACCACTGGCACCCAGTAAAGTCTTATGACCCAGAAAGCAGAAATGATGGATTTGCAAAAAACAGCCGTTATGGATGTGCCAATATGTTCAAGTACATTCCGGAAAATATGAATATGGTGGAAAGAGAAGAGATGACATTTCTTTAAGCCCCATATCTGCTTTATACTGTAGCATCTAAAATTGAAAATAATATTAGAGGATTAAAGGCTCTTTATTTACTACTACTTTCCTGTCTCATCTTCTATCAGTCCCTTCAGAGGGACACGAAGAAGGGGGAGTCTGGAATCACAGGTCTGAGCTGGGAGGCTTTAATACTGAACACCTGGCTCAGGGAGGGCGCGGCCGTGGACACAAAGCACGCAGCAGAGGTCTCGTCTCCTCCGCTATGACTTGGCCTTTCTGTCTCGTGTTCTTGCCTTGTGCCTTGCCAGGCCTGCCCACGATATTCTTTCTGCCCAGTCTCTTCACTTAGACAACGTGTTTTCAAACACCGATGAGCGATTTTGTCCAAATTTGACCACAAGGATATCTTTTTCAGGCGACGAAGTTTGCAGTTTATAGGGTGTTGGGAAGTGGTGTCAGTGCAGACTCGTCCAGGTCAGAGCCGGGGAACCCAGCCAGAGGGCGCTGACGGGAGGAGCGGTACTCAGTACCGTCACCACCTGCTTGTCCCTTGGATTGTCTCACTGCCAAGCAGTCACACACTGCAGACTTGGTGACTTAAGGAGCACGAGGAAGGTGTGAGGGTCCTAGAGAACTTCTCTAGTTTGTGGGTTCAGAGATGACAAGAACATGTGTCTCTCCCTTGTCAAGTTCGGGGGGAACTCCATTTCCATAACCAGCTTCCACAAACCAGCCTCGCACTCCAAGAGTGTTCGCCGAGTGGGCCTGCCCTCCCGCCCTCTTCCCTGCATGACAAGCCACCAGAGCTGAGAGGAAGAGTGACTGAGCACACTGGCACCAATAAATGCGTCCCCGGGGCTCTCACGGTCACATTTTCTGGCTTCTCTCTGACACGGCACACTGTCAACATTTCATCTAGCCCTTAAGGAGTTTACAACTGAACATTGGGTTACAGGAATTAAATTAACGATGTGAAGCTCAGAGACATGTACTTGGAAAAACAGCAATTTAAATGGTTTTTCAAAAAACTTGGGTAAGCACACAGACACAACGACTGTGCATGTAATTGCCCATTTTTTGCGTCTTAAAAATTCTCATCAGGCCCTCTCTGGTGGCACAGTGGGTTAAGCAACACACTATGAAGCAAACTGCAGCCACTGCAGCATGAGTCCGATCCCTGCCACAGACCAGGGAGGGGACCCATATGGCGTAACAGACCTCTCCTGCCTCACCCGCTGCTGCCCTAGGCAGTGTGTTTCAGTCGACCTGCCTGTTCTGCTCCCCACTCTGTCTGGTGAATCCTCTCACCTCCCATGCCTCTGGCCTGTACCCCAGCTCTTGTGTGCATCAATAAATAAATCTTTAAAAAAAAACGTTCTGACCAACTGGGGAGGGAGCACAGTGGACTAGGGTGGTGGAATACGGGTGCTTTGGCAATGGGTGCCCTATGGCAACCACTATGGTGAAGGGGGACCCTACACTTCTAAAATGCACATGATGTTGTAAACCAACATTACCTCAATTAAAAATATATATTTATTAAAAACTTGCAGCTAATACAACTCCATTGTCTGAGCTTCTAAACTCCTTATTTGAACTGAGAATAATGGGTAGAAATAGCTTTCTTTCTAGAAATATGCTTACACTTTGGTGATTCTTCCAGACCATCTCCTCACCCACTACTGCGTTACAGCTTTGCACATCAAGCTTGTCTTTCTCCACAAAGATGGCAGTGAGGGGACAGCTCTTCTACCTCTCCTTGCTCTCTCCAATGCCATCATCACTCGACCAAGGGAAAGGACGCGTGTTTCTAATTCACAGAACCTGCTAAGTGTATGCAAGTGCAGGCTCTTTCTTTAAATGAATAAACTATTGATTCCAACAATGAAAGGTCATTTCCAGTAAGAACCTCATCCTCCCCCTACATGTCACCTTCCTGTTAAGCCCTTCGATGAGTGCCTGTTAAGTTGAGAATAGATTGAAGAGCATCTCCTGCTGTGACCTGCAAGCTTGGCCTGAAGAAACTTCTCTCTGTTGTCCTCCACCCCAGTCTGTGCTCTTTCTTCCTGCCACCGACACTGTAAGTTGACTACACCGTTTCCACTCCTTCATAAGTGCTATTTTCTTTCTTGCGTTAAATCATTTACATTTCTGGCTGAGATCCTCATTGTGTGCTCGTCACGTGGCAGACTCTGTTCATCTTTCAGGCAACAGAAGACCCTCCTCTGCACCCTTGACTCTCCAGACCACATGTGTGCTTTGTACTTACTAAAATTTATATTTGTCTGGTATATTCTTTCTTGCTAATTTCCTATCCTCCACATTCAGTGACGGATCTATGTCAAGAAGAAACAAGACAATAGGCAACTTCTGGCTCTGGAGAGGATGCCAGTGATATTTGTCACCTGGAATCCAAAGAAGGAATCCCCTGGGGTGACACAGACTCAGGGCCAGTGAGACTCATTGTTTCACTGATGAACTGGGTGACTGCATTTTCCTCATCTGACAAAATAATAGAGCTGTTTAATGAGGTGTAGGGTTATATAATGGACACTGAATGAAAGGGTGGTTGTATTGTCATTTCATATCACTAGTTCTTTTCCCTAAAATTAGAATAATTAAAATCAAGTCATCTTGTATAGTGCACATGGATACAAATTCTGAAATGCCATTAATCGGATTCTGAAAAGTGATTAATTTGTGGCTTAACAAAAAGCAGAAATATGAGTTAGCAAAAACTGGGATGTTCATGGTCAAGTCCAAATAAAATATCTCTGAATCCATGTAGGACAAGTTAGAGTAGCATTGATCAATGTATTTTTTTTTTTTTTGATGCTCGCATGGCATCGATGATGCCAGGATTTTCTTCCAGATTGGGAAGCACCCAGTTGACGCCGTATCTCCTTGTTTTAAATGTGATAAGGGGCTATGTGTATTATGCCTCAAAACTCAAATCCTGTGTGAGAGGCGAGGCACCCCAAACTAGCCTTTTTCCTGCCATTCAAAATTCTTCAGGAAAACTAGAATGAGATTGTGTTTCTGTGAAGGAGCTGTGTTCTGACTTCAACATCAGGTCCGTCTTAGCAGCAAGACTATTGTGTGGAAGAAGTTGCTGCACTTTGGAAATGACTTTATTGGATTTATTGGCTGATAGCTCATCTAGACAGTGCATGGTAAAAGCTCAGTGCTGGACTGGATCAGATTATGGTTCAAATTAATGAACCGAAAAGGAAGCAGGAAGGCTGCATATTAAGTGCTTTCCCATCAAGGTTCTGAAGATCAAAACTGAACGCAGTGAAACTAATGAGCAACCTACTGCAGCCTACAAGGCTTCAACCAGGCCATGATTTTCCTCTTAAAAAGCCATATTCTAGTCAATTCTTAGATGCCAAACTCCCTCACACAGAAACACACTCTATTTTTAACTTGTCTATTCCATCATAGAGTTATCGTAGATTGTAGCAAAAGGATGAAAAAATAGAAATAATAATCAACTTCTTTTATTTTTTTTTTGTTTTATGTTCTATATACTAAGGGAAAGATAACATCTGTTGGCAATACTTTATAGATTTTTGGGCATCTGCTCACTCCTTCCCAGTCGTGTGTCACCATATCACACCCACCGCCATTTTAAGCACAAAGTATAACTTCACAGAAAGGGGCCATTGTTAGAGTACACTCATTAAAAATCAGTTATTGACAACACAGGGGACATAGGAGGTTCTCAGAAAATATTAAACCTTTCCCGTGTATTTTCAAGGTATCTCATTTTATCACTTCATGTCCAGGATGGCTTCAAGGGCAGGGCTGCTGTATAAGAGGCAGGATGCCCAGCAGTCAGATTTGAAAGGGGAATAACGTGGATTTGTATAGTATAAATATGGACCAAATAGTATATAGAATATTCGTATGGTAAAATACTAGTTACTTTTTATTTAAAAGTTGTTCCTCAATCTGTGTTTTATTACTAAGTGTGGTACATCCACCTATGGGTTCTGCAGAGA
Organism: Galemys pyrenaicus; assembly: GCA_019455555.1. NCBI lineage: Eukaryota > Metazoa > Chordata > Mammalia > Eulipotyphla > Talpidae > Galemys > Galemys pyrenaicus. The sequence goes on along the minus strand of JAGFMF010011709.1, from coordinate 2,700,034 downwards.
GAATGGACATCATCCTGTAAAATTAAAGTGTGCTTCAAAATAACAAGCATTATTTTATAATAACATTTTAAAAAGTAGTTTCCAAAAGTTTTCAGATTACCTTTAAAGTTAGACCCGTGACCATTAGCTAATTTTTGAAAAGACTAGGCTATTACAACTGGTGGCACAAAAATAGCAATGACTTTGTGTCACCTCAGTGTCCATTCATTTTGTCCCAGAGGCATAATTTCACCATTTATTAAAAAAAGATTTAGTTACTGATGCATAGAAGAACTGGGGTGTAGGCCAGAGGTGTGTGGGGAGGAAAGGGGGAGGAATCACCAGAGACAGAGTGGGGAGCAGAACAGATGGATCTACTGAAATACACTGCTGAGGGGAGCAGCAGAGAGACATGAGAGGTCTGCTGTGCCATGTGGGTCAGCTCCCTGGCTGGGGATCGAACTTGTGCTGCAGTGACTGCCAGTAACTTCATAGTGCTGAGACTTAACTCCTTGTACCACCAGGGAGGTCTAACAGTTGAATAGTATTCCCTTGAGTATGTTCTACACCATCAAGTTATCTGTCAATGGGCAGCCGCATAGGTTCTGTGTCTTGGAGATTGTCAAGAATGTTGGTGTGAACATGGGGAGCATAGATCTCCTCATAGTCATGTTTCCATAAAAACTGGGTACAGCTGTTTTTTCAAATCTTCATAGTATTTTCTCTTATTAGTGGAACTTGAAGTCCACCTAATGGCTAAGGACAAGTGAATTTTCTTCAAGTGAAATGAAGTGCAAAAAAAAAAGAAAACAATCAATACACACCTGTAATAGGACTGGAAAAGTCTCCGAGAACTCTGTTATTAACCATTCATACAGGGATGCATATAAGTAATGTCCTCAGTAGTTTGCAGCCATGGCCGAAATAGTTTGGAAAACACCACCTGGAGATGTTTCCACAGCATTACACACACGCCAGGTCCAATCTGCGTCCTGGAGGTTCCCCAAGTCTGGCTCTTTGCAAAAATGCCTACTGGCCCTGGTCTAGAGAAGAGGGTGACACTGACAGGTACCCTCAGGGGGAAGCAGTCAGGTTAAGACATAGGTTCCTTGGCCATTATCAAGGAGAAATAAGACGCAAAAGGGGGTTGCATGCTGGCCGGGCATTGTTGGATATTTTGAATCGTGTTTTAGAAATGAATAGCAATGAACACTCAGAACTAATATTTGTCACAGAAAATGTAACCATCAGAGGCTCAACAAAGCTGTGCTTAAGAACACAGATGAGAATCAGACAGAAGGTACTGGAATCCTGAGTCTCTGACTTAGTAAATTTATTCAGGAGACTGATTGACATTTCTGAGTGAGATTTTCTGAACTCTAAATTGAGGCTAATAATGTGGAGTAGAGAAAATTAAAGGGAAAAAATGCATGTGGGGGCTTTATTTACTGGCCATAAATAAGTGTTGAGGCCCAATAAGCATTAGCATAGCATTAATTGAGCTAACTGAGGTCATTTTGCTAGTCCGGGGACTTGATGACCGTGTCCTGCAGGCTCTCTCAGGTACATGATTCTTTCACTTGGCACATCTATTGCTTCGTTTTCCTTGAGAGGGAACATATCTGTTCCCCCGGCCTTGGTGGGGTCCATGCAAAGCTTTGCTTTGCGTGTACCCAGCTCAAACTCATGGTGTGCTTTCACTTTGGATGCTCTATCAATTTGTCCAAGTTATCTGTATGCTTAAAGCTACAATAGCTAATAAAATTTAGGACAAAGACAATGCAGTCTTGGAAGATGAATGAATAATTTCAAGTTCAGTGTTCTGCCTTCGATATTCTACAATATTGAGATAAGAGTATCTCACAGTTCAAGAATAAATTTAATAACCAAAAGGCATCTTTAATTTTATACTATCAGATAATGAAAAATGACAACAAATATATAAACATGTTTCAAGGTTTCTAGAGGAAAAGTATGATTGGCATGACTTACATACCCTGTCAAGCCATGTGTCACAGGCCAAAGGGAAATAGAAGTGAGGAACAGGGTCCAGCCACTACCCTGTGCACGGTCACCGGCAGAGGGTGGCTTCTGACCCCGTCAAAGGTAGAGCCGGAAGAGAACACACAGGGCATTTCTATGCACTGACTTTTGTTGCTTCCTTTATAATACATGCTGCCCCTTAATGGGGCTATACTCATCCTCCAACCATCCAACAAAACAACGTGAAAATAATGTCCTCTTCTGTGCAGGAGGTGATGGTAAGGTCAAAAGTTGTGAGTTGCTCTATTTGATGCAACCATTGTGGTGCTGAGCAGGTAGATGAGGCAGGGTCATTCTGTGGATTTTAACTGGGGTTCAGCTCTGCCCTTTAAACCCTGGAAGTCAGAGGAATTCCTACTTTGGTGGAAAAATGCATTAAGTATAAAACTGGGAGGTTTCAATTTTTACTTTAATAGACGAAGGGAAGGATTCATAGCGGTGTCCGCTGAACCCAGTGCTGAGGGATCAGCTGAGAGTGCCCAAGTGTGAGGGAAAGGCATTCAAGGAGACAGGAAGACAGAGCCATGGATAGACACGCTGGTGGGCAGGATGCTTGGATTAGATCTGGAGCTAAAATTGTGCAGGTCAGATAAGACCCAGATCACTGAAGAGCCTGAGTTTAGGAAGTGAAGCTCCAGCTTCAGGGTCATGCAGATTTTGAGATGAAGATTCTAGGTAGACCAGAAGCACGCTGGTGAGGGAGCAGTGAGACCAGAAAGATAACAACTGCTCTGTGATACAGTGCACGAGACATTGAGAGGTAAAGGTATGGGCATGGTGTCTAAGAAGGAGGGACCAAAGTCCAGGCACTGCATGCATGTTTGCTTACCCAGAGGGTCTGCAGGTTCTGGAATAAGCATGGGCTAGCAGTCAAATGACTTGTTTGACGCTCACTTGTCTACTGCATGCTCATTATGTAATGAACTGATGACTGAACCTCAGCACAGCCTCATCTATAAAATGTAATTAGTACTGCCAGGCGCTCAAGTGTTTATAGATATTTTTAAAAAGACATCACATGACAGATTTACGAAAGTGACTTGCCCAAAATTGTACCTAAATTTCTCTTGTTACACATCTTTGTTTCAAGAAACACATCTTATAATTGTTTAAATCATCATTTTCAAGAGCAGAGCCAGATAATAGAGTGGACTTCTTTTTTTGAATTTATTTTTCTACTTTAGTGAGATATAATTGGCATCACATTCTGTAAATTTAAGGTGCATGATGGTTTGAGACACACACATATTGCAAAATGATCACCAGAGTGGTGTGTAATGCACGTCGTTCAGTAAATGAAAGGCTGAACATAAGAGTAGGCTAAAAGGTTGGACTTTTGTGTGAGGACTTGCTTTCCCAGTCTGAGTGTCCTTCACTTGACATTCTGTGTTTTTAATTCCTCAGATGCTCACTTACTTCACGCTGTCACTTCATTAGCACAGTGTCTGCTTGTGCGGAATCTGGCAAAGTTGATTCCTCTAGGCAACTACCTTGTAGTTTTTGTCCTTTGATTGCAATTAATGAGATTAATTGTTTATCTACTACCCCATTATGCTTTGATGAGGCCCGCATGAGTACATTTTCCAGGAATGTAAGTATTTAGTATTAGTGTGTTGTCTTATTGGGGGAGCGTTGTTATTATACTGCTTCATTAATGCCTGTATATGTGGTTCAATTAAGATTTACAAATTAGGTTTAATTAAGGTTTATAAGCAGTGAGGTGAACTCCTGGCTGTGTTCACACTGCTGATTCCTCTTCTTGTTTTTTTTTTTTTTTGGCTTAGATTGTCTTAATTGTTACTAGAAAACCAACCAGACACCAGAAGAAGCGCCTTCCTTGGACATATGATTCCACCTGTCACTTCGTAATCTAATAGTAGGGTCCAACACACAGCTAACCAAAGAGGCTTCCATGTGGATTGCAACCCGTTCCCATCCCAGAAAAGGCTGGGGCCATTGGAGTCACACTCCTCATGTTAGTTCTGTGACTTTGGGCCAATTTCTCATCCTCTACAATCCCCAGTGTCTTCATCTGAGCGCACAGAAATACTAACCCCTCCCTTCTTATAACATTACAGAGATTCGATGAAATGATTTAGGTGAAGTCTAGCATGGGAGTCCAATAAACGACAGAAACATCAACGAACCACTGGAATTAGATACTGAAAGAGCAAGGCAACTGGGAGCTTGGCCAACATCCGGCCACCTATGGGAGGCAACCGTGCTGTTGCAATGCCCAGGGAGTCACCCAGCCTCTCCTTTTCTTAATCTCACGTCCTTCACTTCCCTTTCTTTCCCTTCTCTTCCTTTTCTTTTTCTCCCTTCTTCTCCCTCTGACTCTGGTTCTTGGTTCCATTCAAATTTAAGGAGTGTAAGTAGATAATGACCATCCTTGGTGTCAGACACTGAGCGGAGAAGAAGTTAAGACAAAAAAGACTAAAACCACAACTCCCTGTGAAGGAAGAGGACGATGCCATAGAAGGGGCACACAGATGAGGCCACCCATGACAGAATTGGGAACAAGTGACAGTGACAGCAGAGAGGAAGTAGGGTCGGGTCAGATCCCAGCTCCCTTGCTCTTGCTCTTTGGACACTCACTCACCTTGGCTCCCTGGCTATGTCCCAAGAGTGTAATAAAAAGATCAATAATAAAAAAAAAAGAAATTGGGGCCTCCCTGGTGGCGCAGTGGATTAAGCGACAAACTATGAAGCAAACCGCAGCCACTACAGCACAAGTTTCAGTCCCTGCCACCGCCAGGGAGGGTACCCACATGGTGCAGCAGACCTCTCCTGCCTCACCCGCTGCTCCCCTCAGCAGTGTGTTTCAGTCAGTCTGCCTGTTCTGTTCCCGGCTCTCTCTCTGGTGAATCCTCTCACCTCCCTGGACTCTGGCCTGTACCCCAGCTCTTATATGCATAAATAAATAAAATCTTCTAAAAAAAGAAATTATAAAAGAAATGAAAGCATGCATGCTGATAACCTAGAAAAAAATATCAATAGTATTTCTTTCCAGAACTATGTCGACTTACCTCGCTCAGTTATTAACCTAAGGCCATCTCTCTTGTGTGGGAAACCCACTGTACCACCCCAAAACAGGGAAGCATGGTGTAGAGGGAAACAATGGTGAAAGGTGACCTAAGAGAGAAGAGATCAGCCAATAGAGGATGGCTAACGTTGGCGACAGTGCTTCCACCGTGACAAAGCAATCCCCAACACTCCCGAGACCACGCACTTAAGACCAGGCCAGAGGAGAGGATGTGTGGAGAGTGAAGATGAAAGGCCAATGTCTTGACACACTCGGCCGCACAATAGCATTTGAGATAATTGGGTTGTTATTTGAAGGACAAGAAAATAATAACAATAGTCCTATAACAGTCATATTTAATTAAACTTTACCCTGGTAGGTGCTCAACTGAAGATACTGAAGCTAACTCTTCACAGCCAGCCATTCAAGCATGCAGTACAGCTCAAAGAAATGAGATGTGTCCCCTTTGATAGCTAAAGGGAACCCTCGTGGCCCTCATCATGCACACCTCACTCTGTCCCATTACTGACTTCCGCTTATATTCATCGCAGTCCAGATAATGACTGCGGACCTGGCAGGGAACTGAAAATTCCAGTTACTTAAGGCATGTCACATCTTAACAAAGCACATCTCCAGAAAATACCCCTCAGTTTGTAATATCTTCTGAGGAGGGAGTTATATAAAGGAATTATACCCATTTTATTGTTTAAATAGATGAGGAATGTGTTTGAATGACGTTTGAATTATTTTTCAAATTTTTCTGTAGACTTCATCATAGATTAGTCAGTAGGGAAGGAAAGTGACACTGCCATTAAATACACTAAAAGAGAAGTAGAACAGCATCAAAATTAAAATGCTTGGAGGGTAACAACCTTCACATGCCTTTGTCTCATTTGAAACCTAGCAGACTGGGAGACTAGAGACCTAACCCAAGACCTAGTTGTGCCCTTTTCTGGATCTTTATTACCCTATCAAAACAAAACTATGTGGAAGCCTCACTCTCTGACCTGCCTTCCCCTAAGTATCATTAAGAAAATCCAGAGAGATGCGGATATAGCATTACAAAGGATGGATGGTGCTGGTGAATTGTATATGGCTACACGGGCATAAGGGCTGTTATGATGCTGATTATCCTCTATGACAGCACCGACAAATGTGCTAATTACACTCATAAAATGAAGATGAAAGTCTTCGCTGTAGACCTGAAGAGAGGCTTATTTTTCTCCTAAAAAGAACGATTATAAGCACAAAATATTCCGTTTTATTAGTACTGCAATAACTGTTCCATGTAATATTAATAACAATAATAAAATGTAAGGCATGTCTACATATTTTCAGGGGGAAAGAATAAAAGAGCTAAGAAGTTGAGTGAACAGGGACTTGTCTCTTTTCATGATGTGTGCAAAAAAGCAAAGCCTGCCCTAATAAATCTGGGTCTCCAACACCCTTAGTTTGCATTTACCCAGCTCATGTCCTCGTGCCTTTCTTGTTCAGCATGCTTGTGACCTGAGCGATGGATTAATAAGAGTATCTGCGCCGAGCCTCACTGCTGATTTCCTGCATTATGTTGATTGTATCCCACATCTCGCCCGCCGTCCCAGACCTCTCCGTGGGTATTTCTCACCATGTGTGGCTGGAATCCTTGAATACAGTTGATTGCACTTGACAAGGCTCACGTCAAGGGCTCTCGTTTCATTTGGGCGATGCGTGCACGTGCAGCGCTCCCCAGCCAAGCCACTGCCACTCGCTGTTTCTACATCGTTGGCATAAGCTGCGCTGTACAGCTGGGTGAAGTCAGACTGAAGACGGCCCAACTGCCTTGATTTTCTGTGAGCACTTCTGAGGGGCACGGTGGGCGTCGCATCTTCCAGGCTGCCTCAGAGGGAGGGTCTAGTTTGCATCACTTATTATTCTAGATGCCATGAAGGATCTAAGACGAAATACCTTAGATTCTGACCAGGCGACTTCTAATTCAATTCATGGAGTGAGTTTTTCTTTATCGTTGCTGTAAAATTAGCGTCTTAAGGCTCCGTGAGCTATGTTGACTCTCAAGGCTGCTGGTCCGTTCTGGTTTGGGTGTCTATACTGGTATTAACACTGATGTCTACACAGCCACATTTCTTCTCTAGCCTCTAATGGAGAAGCCTGTTCCTTGTCTTTTCCAGCTTCTGGAATCTGCCTGAACTCCCTGGCTCAAGCCCTTCCTCCATCTCCAGCGCTAGCATATAACCTCTTCAGCCTCTCCCTGTCTCCCCTGTCTCCCTGTTTCATACACAAGGGCCTGGTGAGTACGTGGATCCACACACAGGTCATCTGGGTTCATCTCTTACCCCAAGATCAGCTGATTAGCAGCACTGATTCCATCTTAACTACCCCCTTTCTAGGTAGCATGGCTTGTTCATGAATCTAACATTAGAGCGTAGCATCTTTGGGGTCTAACATAGTGCCTACAATAATGAGGCTACCTAAATTATATAACACCTAGCACATATCATAGCCATTATGGAGTGACATTTGACATGGTGTGGTTCATACTATTCCCATAAAAAGAAATTTATGGATAAAGTATACCCCAGAAGGAAAAAAGGAGGGTTGTAGTAGATATAAGCATCAAACACAATGTACCAACAGGATCAAAGCATAAAAGATGAAAAAGAAAAGGGAAGGAAGTAGGAGAAGAAAAGCGGAGACCAGTTAACTTTCCTAGGGACTGTTTCTTGAACCATGCATTTATGCATTTATTAGAGTAGCCCAAGTATCAGCAAACAAGAACAACCCAAATAAAAACAAAATGAATGTTTTTCCCCTTTTCCCTCCTCTGTGAAATACCCCAGATAGAGTATTTGCAATAGCAGGTGACTTTCAGGAATTCCATTTCTTTCAACGGTGTGCCTCGGACCTCCCTGGCACCTGCTCACAGCATCTAGAAGTGGGAACCCCTTCCTGGAGAAACACCCTCACTCTTCAAAGTCCAATTCTCCAAAAGAACATATGATTTTTTTCACTCATGTGCCATTGAGCAGATAGTGCGTTCATGGCTACACAAAGCACAAGGGAGTAGGTGAAATTAACCCGGCCAGGTCACGCTGCGGTGCGATGGTAGAGAGAGGAAGGACGTGTTTTAGTGGAAGACTAGCGCTTGCCCCTGTAGGGTGGAGAACTTGAGCTCTTGCCTCCACTTTTCCCATTCTGACCGTCTCCTAAACGCCTGAGCTGACTTCTCCTATCGCGTGTTGTGATACAGACAGCTTAGCTCATGCGTGCTCCTTGGACTTTAGCTCATGTTAAGTTCACTAACATCCTCTGGAGTTCGTGGGCCACAACAAGCACTTTGGGGGGGTCAGGGCAGATATTAAGGGAATCATAGATGGAAAGGATCATGATTTCAACACAAGTAGCAATAAAAACAGAAAAGACATTAGACCTTTCTAGAAAAAAATAAAGACAACTTAAAAAGTTCATTATCTTTCAAGTGCTCACCTATAAAACACGCATGATCAAACCTACCTTGAGAGATATAGTGGATGAATTATGAGAGGGTGGATAAAAATGTCTTGTCCTTTGCTTAGCACACGGCAAGTCCTAAATAAAAGATGCTATTAGCACCATCAATATTTATAATGTTTTGCTAAAATGGTAATCCATTCCTTATAACCTCCCTTTTAAAGGAAAGGAAATTAAATTTGAAAGATTAACGAGATCTAGCTAAGTATTTTTTTCTCTTGAGTTAAATTATAAGTTTAATCTGTGACTTTTCTGCTTATATTTCTGAATGGATTTTTTGTGTTGCTTGGACTATGGGAAAACAAATCAATGCAGTATCAATAATTAAGCAGAGCATATTAGTTTTACAACCATCTTCTAGGCAAAGGGAGAGATTGAAAAATAGCTCCTAACACGATCATTTAAGCAGTGGACATGAAGACATAAATTTCTACATGCATATGCCTTAGTTTATAAATAAACCTCTTGCTAATGTGATTCCCAAATGTAAATCATATCACTATTGTACTATTTCATGATTTCAGACACAAATTACGTCATGTTCTAAAAGAATCTCAGCTGGTGCTGAATTTAATTTGCTGCTCATAGACTCACAGACACTGAGACTTGGGCAAGACCAAATCTGCACTCTCACAAAGGATCTTCCATAAGGACACGTTCACATACACCAGCCTGATGAGCACCTAGTTTTGTCTTTACTGTTGATCGGACATTTGCTCTTTCATAGGAAATGACTTTCTAAGCACATTTCTGGACAACACCAACTTGTTAAGTAATTAATTCATTGGTTCAAAAGGAATGATTGCATGTATCATGCTAGTTGTTGGCTATCAACACACAAATAATAACCATCTCCATATTCTGATTTCCTTCTGTAAGTCAAGCAATTATAATTAAATGCCATATCATTTAATTTTCCCAGGAAACCTATAATTTAACTGTGTAATTAGCCTCGTTTTAATATAAGGAAACCTGTACTTACACAGATACATCAATTTGCCTGTGTCATCCCACTACCTGGTTTCTGGGGCTGGGGACAAAATGTCCTCCAGATCAGGTCACCTCCCAAGATGAATGACGACCACAGTTCCTGAATAGTGTAGAGTCGAGAATAAGACCTCGAAACAGGTCAATTAGCATCCAAGCTGGAAAAGGTAATAACTGATGTAGGTGGGTACCAGAATGGGACCATAGGACCCGTACACTGTTGAAATTTATTTCTATTTTTTGTCAAATCCATGTCCTATTTTAAAAATAATGATTAGAACTAATGACTTAGAGCCACATAAAATGTTTCACTCTCCTTCAGGACAAACCTCTCTCTCACTGGGTTTTGCATTTCAGGTATTAACATAGTGATGACATTAAAGTTGGCATTCAACCCATGCGAGACTCTCCAGTCCTCGACAGACTTTTTACCACTTTGCTTTACATGTGTCGGGCCAGGTTCAGGAGTCTCCCTTTAGGATTTCTTCCTCCTGTCTTGGTTTCTTTATTGATTTCTTTCTCACAGGATGAAATAAATAAAAGAATTGCAGAAAGCCAACTGGTCAACCAGCAGCCATGCTGCTACAAGCTGATACAAGGAAAGCTGTCGTGTGCTCTGAGACAGTGTAACTGTGATTAAGCACGAGGACTCTGGTATTAAACTAGATCTGGCACCATGCTCATTGGCTTCATGGCCTTGAACAAGGAAATCAGTCACAGTGATTTTTTTTTGTCTCCTCATTGGTAAAGTGAGCATTATAATATCATCCTCAAATGCTTATTATGAGGAATAACGTATCTACCTACAGTGTTGAGCATAGCGCCCAACATCCAAAATTATGCAGTAACTACTACTTACAGTTTTTGTGCAACTATGATAACTATTTTGGAAATGCAAGGTAAGGCTGTCCCCAGGCCCCAGTCAAGTCTCTCTTGCCTGAAGAGTAATACCATAATCTTTTAGAAGTATAAGGTATTTGATAATTTATAGATGGTTTCCCACAAGTGATCTCACTTAATCCACATACTAGCATAGGAAATAGGCCATGCATTCTCATTTTGATGATGGAAATTGGCATTGGGGAAAATGCAAAGGTTTTCCTGGAATTTTCCAGTGATTTTATTAGGGTTAATGTGATATGAAGTGGAAATACTAAATAATATTAATGGCATCATTTCGAACCACAAAACTTTCTTTACTTTGAATGCTTAAAATTGTTTGAACAATATATTTTACTATCACCAATTTATTGAGATTGATTTTATTAATTAATATTTCAAAGCATTTGCTTCATTTAAAAAGACAAAGTCAGCCCCACTGAATTTTAATGTTAGCTATAATTAATGAGGATATTATGAAAATTAATGCTTTTCCATTACCCATTATGACATCATCAGTGCTAATCATCTGTTTATTGCTTCTCTGCTGATAGCAGTTTTAAAGAGTCACATTTTAAAGAGGAGAGAAAAGCCTAAATCATTTAAGTCAGTAAATCCCTTTACATTTTGAGAATATTTTATTCTGAAATGATTTTGAAAACATGTTATAAAAAATAGCCAATATTCCAAAAACCTAAGGCATATTCAAGCACCTAATATGCAGAAATTAATACTATTAAGCAATAGTATCAAAATAAAATAATCCTGAACTGTTTTCCATTGGTCTCCCATTGGGACAGCATTTCTAACATATAAATGACTGTTGGGAGGAAGTTGAAGTAGGAAAAATGTTAGTAGGAATGGTTGGTTTTGAATATATTTATTATTTAATACCCATTAAAAAATAAAATGTAAGCCTGTCATTGAACATACCTGCAACCGGAAGCCTCGGCATCAAAGTGATAGTGCTAACAAGAGGGCCTGGCTCTCCAAAGGTAAACGTTGCTGGGGCATTAATAATTCAGGCCTTGTCAGCAACAACTTAATAGGAACCTTTCCTGAAGAGGGTGGGGAGAAATAGTGCCCAATTTTGCCTGTGGCTTAGGTAAGAAAATTGGGAGATTTTTATTTATAGAGGTATTGATTTGAAAAGATTTTATGTAAATAATTGATGGATAAGACAGTGATTAATTTGCCAACAAAGCAGATGGAATCGGAAGGTTAGAGCTGGGTGTGTCATAAACCCTCTTTCTCCAGGGAGAGAAAGCAGAAAACATGAATAATTCATCAGTTCAGGATGAGTGAGTTGGGAGGCGTTCCCACACTCCCTCGCCCTTACTCCCCTCAACACCTTCCACCCCACCAGCTCCCACGGCACCAGGTAAGTGCTCCTTGGGAGCGCTCTGCTAGACACAGGTTTTGTCTTTGTTGCAGAAAGAAACCAAATGAGATTAGTATTGATGTTTTATTTTTCCTGCATGAAGATTCCAGCCTTTGTGTCGTTCCCTGCATGGTTTCTGGGTGCCCCAACGGGCTGCCTTGTCCTGGGCCCCTGTCCCAACTCACTGCCTTGTGACAAACCCCAGTGGACCCTCCAGTCACACACACTGACTCCATGACTTGCTGCCACCATGTCCAAGCACAAACCAATACATCTTTGTTGGAAAACATCAGCTTTTAAAACATTTAAGCCACCAACACCACCCTAAATCACCCTCACAAGAGGGATAGAGACCTGTTGAATATGGGGTATACTTTATTGACCTTTGGTACAGCAATCTAGACCATCCCCTCAACTCCTTAATAACAAAAGCTTCAGCTTCCTACAAAGCCACCTGCAGCGCACACACAATGGGACTGACCGAGCTGGGGAGCAGCCACAGTCTGCGCCACAACTGGGCTTCACATCACACAGTGACGCAGCTCCAGCTCGCCAGGGAATCACGGGGGAGGAGCTGTGAGCAGAATGTCCAGAGCTCTGTCCAGATCCCAGGCCTTCTGTGCTCTGTAGGGTGGACATGAGCTGTCTGACTTGTTATCATCATCACGTGACAGTTTCCATCATGTAGTAAACAGCTCACAAATAATAGAGGAATATCAGATTCTTATATAGGCAATCTTAAAAATCCAGATGCTAGGTACCCACCCAAGGCCTACAGAAAGAATTTCCTTGGGAATATATTTTTACTAGTTCCAGAGATACTTTGATGTTCAAAGATTGCTAAGAGCCAGGCTTTCGGGGTGCACATCTCCCTAAACAGATTAAGTTTATGCTCTAGTGTATCAGCACTGGGGTGTGCTAGGAAGACAAAAGAAGATGACTAGTTAACTTTTGTTCAGAGTCGTTTTACATACTGAATGGTACAGAATAATCTATTTTCTTTTGTTTATAGCTCTTTTAAGTCATTAACATTTTCATTAAATAACACTGCATTGTAACAGTATATAAGTTTCAGGTGTGCAACATCTGTGTAGACTACATTAAGTTCATCCCTGAAACTTAGAATCTATCCATATGTAATTGATGCCCCCTTCTCCCTTCTGGTAATCACTAACTTAGTATTATACTCTAAAGGTTTATTTTTGTTTTATTTAGAATTGACCATACCCAGAGAACTTACTGATTGAAGTCAACATGAAAACCAAACCATCCAGTTTGAGCTAAAGTTTAAAATAATGCCATTTACTTGTAATGGCTTTGTACAAATTTTATATGTATTTTCTAAAGATTCATTATATTTTTTATTAATATAAAATATTTTAAAATTTATATATACTTGCCATCAATTGTAATCCCCATGTATTCCCCATCACCATCTCACCAGTGCACCATCACC
>JAGFMF010011709.1:2591591-2686730 GCA_019455555.1 Galemys pyrenaicus | reverse complement strand
TCCCTCAACCCTCCCCCTCCCCTCCCCACCAGGTGTCCCCAGTCTGTCCTTGTCTCCTCATTTTTGGTTTCTGTGTCTTTATTGCTGTTATTGTTATTTATGCACACGAGAATTGGGATACTGGCCAGAGGTGCAGGAGGGAGAGGATTCACCAGAGACAGAGTGAGGAACAGAACAGGCAGATCAAGTGAAATACACTGCTGAGGGGAGCAGCAGGCAAGGCAGGAGAGGTCTGCTGTGCCATGTGGGTCCCCTCCCTGGCCAGGGATTGAACCCGTGCTGCAGTGGCTGTGGATGCATCGCAGTGCAGTGCTCAATCAATAGTGCCACCAGGAATGCCCCAGGATTTCATATTTCATGAACTTTTTTTGAAGTGAAGGACTTTATGTTGAATAATGATCATATATTCATTCCATCTAATCTTCATGGCACAGAGCTCTGTTTGGCAATATTTGGGAACCAAGAAACATTAGAAATATCTAAGGCTGGAAGTCTACAGGTGAAGAAGATAGTAATCCTCACGAAGCTGCTAGTGAACCCTAAGACAGTGTTGACTGGAAAGAAATGAAAAAGCCAAATCATGCAGCAGGCTAGTGCATCCATACAAATTAAAGTTTCTTGGGTTTTATATATATATATAATATGTATTATATATATAATGCATATGTATATAATACATATATGTACACATGTTCTCTGGATTAGGAACATAATATAAATGTGTATTGGTGTTCTATTCAACCTGAAAATCATCTATAGAAGTAAAAAGTGCATATGTCACACGTTACAAAATATTCAGGGCTGCAGATGGAGATCTCTTTATAAAGAGACTATTATTGAGAGGTAGGGAAAATAAAATTATAGAGAAAGGCAATAAAGCCATCAATTACAGAAGTAGCAGTGGACGGGCATTAGCATACTAGCCCTCCATGCCATGTTCCATTTCTATCTTCACAGTCAAACAAATCCATGGTAAATGGCTGCAAAGTTCATTGAAGAAGATGAGACCATAAATGCAGGGTCTTGGTGCTCGGGCAAGTTTAATTTCCTTTTTATTTTACACAAATATTTTCATGAGTTTTGTCTTCAATTTTTACTCCAGCAAGAATCCTAGAGTTGGCTGTTGTTATCGCCCTAAGCTACGAGGAGAAACACTCTTGTTTGGCTGTGCGAGTCAGAACTACTTGGTAACAAGTGACTTCTTCACATCGTAAACTCATGGAAGCAAAGGCACCAGCTCCTTGCCCCTGAGACCCCAGGCCTTGGGTCTGTAGGAGGAGAGGGGAAGTGCGTGGTGGCCCAGGGCTGAAGGCCATGCCCCTCTCCTCCTCTCCCCTCTCCCACTCCTCCTAAGCTCAGAATCGACAGAGGTGAGGAAGTGCCAGGTGTGAGTATCTGGAAGAGAAGCGTGACAGGCAGAGGGAATAGAAAGTGAAAAAAAAAATCTTGCAGTGGAAGTGCACCTGGGAACATCAAGGACAATGAAAAGAGGCAGCGCAGCCGATCAATGGGAGATGAAGATTGAGGACATGAGACAAGACAGGGGCGGGGCCGTTGTCAAGGTCATGAGGCCCCAGAGATGTCGTAGTCATAGCCAGAAAGATTTTGCATCATTGGCAACACTCTGAAAACCGTTGTTTGATCTTAATTTCTTCCTGGACCCACTAAAAGATGTGTAGTGATTTTGTTTTTGCTAATTTCCAGCACTGCCTTGCTCCTGAGTCACTAAGTTCGCCGCTTATTTCACTGGCACCTCATCCCTCCCTAATGTTGTTACATGGCAGTGACCTGGACTGTGCAAGGAAGGGGCCACAGAGGCTTCCTATCAGGTAATTATATTTTAAAAGTCGAGTAATAGCAGCTACTTTTCTTAGCATTCACAATTAGCAGACCTCTTAACTCGGGCTGTGATAAAGAAATTCCTTGTAATGATTTTGTAATGGCATTTTTACGTACCTGTCCTATTAGCATGAATGATGGTCTCGGTGTCAACGGAAGCTGGTGAAGGCATTCTTGACTATAAAAGAAAAAAAACACGGGAGAGGAGAAAATAATTTGGCAGATAATCATGGACACACCACCTGTGGCCGTTAATTCTTTATATTCCCCCAAATTTTCTTGATTGATTGAAAATACATTCTTGAGAGTAGAGGCCATGTCTTATGCTTAGAATCCCAAAATGTTAAAGTTGAAAAGGATCATAGAGATCATCTCAGCAGCTAGAAATTCAGAAGCCTCAGGGGCTAAGCAGTAACATAAATGAACGAGCCGGCTGGCGGGGCAGGGGGTGCAGGAGGCAGGTGGGGTAAGTCCCGTGGGAAGCGCAACCAAGTCAGAAGAAATGGCCGCTCACCCAGCATAAGGTCATCATGGTGGCTGGAGCTGGAGGGGATGACACTAAATGAAATAAGCCCGACAGAGAAGATGAAGACTGACGGTGTCACTTCTGTGTGCTGCACAGAGAAACCAGACAAGGAGTCAGGTGAGTGCTAAAGCCAACCCTTGAATACTGGCCACAGACTGAAGGTGTCTAGGGCAGAAGAGGAGGGAGGAGGGTGAGGACATGGAGGGAGGAGGGTGAGAGCATGGAGGGAGGAGGGTGAGGACATGGAGGGAGGAGGGTGAGGACATGGAGCGAGTGAGCACAGAGGACCGTGGGCGAGAGTCATGGGGGAGGACCATGGGAGAGGATCGTGGGGGAGGACTATGAGGGAGGACCATAAATTCTCTGGTGGTGGGAGATCTATGGTGCCCATCTGAGGGAGAAGCCCTATTCTGACAAAACTTTAACAAAGATGTAGAGCAACAGCACTGCGGTAAAACATAAATAAGAAAAGATCGTTGTGGCGGGAAGAAAGCCCAGCATTGCCAGATCCTAGAACCTCTTGAGATATGGCCTTTCCAAAGCCACTTTTAGAAGTCTCTTGCTGCCATAATACTGGCTACGCGAGTGGCTGCACACAGGCACGCATTCTAACAAACACACCCGACACACTGACCCGACTGACAGATGTAGAAGGGAGATTTGGGCTGTAAGCCACCAGTTTGCAACTGACTTAGCCCCGTGGAGAGCAACTGAGTCCTCAAAGCAGGAGACCGCTCTGACTTCCAGCAGCACCCCAATAAGTTAGTGGTGAGCTAGCATTGGGGTGGGAGGGGAGGCATCTCTCTTAGCTCTCAATGCAGAATTGCAATCTACACAAGGAAAATCATCCAGGAAAAGTCTTAAGTATCCAAGAAGTTTTGTGAGGTTATTCTAGCTCAAGCTTTGTGTTACCCCCAGACAGATGACGGAGTTGAGTTCCCTTTGCGGGGGCTGCGCCACAGTGAACACCAGAGGTACGTGGGAAAGACCATCTGTTTAGCTCCCGCTTCCTTCCTGGATCCTGCACACGCAGGGAAGTGGCGCCCGATGATCAGCCCTCCAGGTCCCGGGTCATTCTTTAAGCTCTCTTCAGCCTGCAGCTCAGGCCGCCGGGCGGGAGGCACCTGCAGGCACGGGGACCCACCCGGCAGGTGCAAGTGCACACACAGCCCGCCGACGTGCAGGCATCCTAGCTCCCGCAGAGCTAGTGACTTGATTCTAGGCAGAAAAGAGCGGAGTCGGGAGCCTTCAGTTGTGTGCAGCCTGCAGGGTGCTGACGCTCACCCAAGTTCACGTTACGGTCCGATCCGGTCCGGCCCGTCCGACCCGCAGCAAAGCTCTCTCGCCTGGATGTCAGCTCTCAGAAGACAGCTCCGGACTGGCGAACACGGCAACTGAGTGACAGCGTAAAATGCCGGGAAGACGGCGTGACGGTCTGAGCTTTCCTTCCCGTGATGCCGAAGGCGACTGTCCCACACCCAAGTTGGCGCGTGCGGAGCGCAGGTCTCACCAGCCCGGAGCTGGGGGCCGGGCTGCCCGCGGTGAGGCCGAGAGAGACAGGGCGGACGGGAGGGAGGCCCAGGGTCCCAGGCAGTGACCAAAAGGCCACAGGGAGGCCAGAGCCAGGCCAGAGCCACGGTCGGGGCAGGCCGGGGCGGGTGAGCAGTCCGAGGGCGCCGGCACCCCAGCGGCGCTCCCGCATCCCGCACCCGCAGCCACACGCGCAGAACCTCCCGCCGCGTCGCGGTTCTGACTTCCTGTGCGTTTGCGGCTTGTACACGGCACGCTTTAGCTTGTCCCGTGTCACTTGTTTTACCTGGTTGATGATGATTATTATATTAATGCACCTTCTTTAAAAAAATTATTTGTGTACACAATCCACTGAGGCAACTGCTGAGGGGAGCCGCTGGGAGGCAGGAGAGGTCTGCTGCGCCCCGTGGGTCCCTCCCTGACTGGGGATCGAACTCGCGCTGCTGTGCCCAGATGCTTCCCAGTGCGCGCGGCCCTCCACCCGCTGCGCCGCCAGGGGGGTCCCGTCGTTGATGTGTCCTCTTGGCAAGTGGCTGCTCCTCTAGGAGGCAGCCTGCGAAGGGCCCGTGGCTCAGTCTGGCCTCAAGACAAACGGGGTGATCTCAGCTGGCTTGAGCGGGCTGCGTCCACCTCCCGTAACTAGACCACTGGACACCGGGAGACACCCCCACGGGGCAAAACGAACCGCGATTGTCACTGATTTTAGAGAAAGACCAACTTGCAGTTCTGACTCAGCAGGACTGGGTGGCGGGCGCCTTCAGAGCCCCTTCTCCATCTTGCACCCCCTTTAACAGCGACCGCTTTTTTGTTCTCTGCACACGTCACCCCTGTCACCTCTGTGCTGGGCAGAGTGGAAAGAACGGGATCTCCAGAGACCAGAGCCAGGGCGATGTCCAGCCTCACCACCACGACATGGCCCGGGACAGTATTTTCAGCCTTTATGAAGTGTAGAAGCTAGTAAATGCCTCACGTGCTTCTTTTGTAAAGTAGGGAAGCTCAAGGCTGCTGGGTGCCTGGCAGTTTGCATTGTCCAATTAAATTAAATATTACGTCCAGTCATGCTTTCCTGTTTTCTCCCATCTTTGCTGTTTACAAAATGGGGCTGGATTGATACTGCATTAAACACGTGACTTCCTTCTGGATGCTGCACTCTCGTGCTTTGCATTTCCAAACCTACAACTTTTCTTCCCTCAAGGTTGAATGGCTGATGCCATTAATCAGTTATATTTTGATTTTTTTTGCCCTGCGCATGACCGTTCTTTCTGCATCTGCACTCGGTTTATATTCCGTCATTTCCCTTTGGCCTTAGTTGCCAGTAAAGTGCTCCCTCTCAGTTCCCTGCCTTCTGCCTCCTGACCCAGCAGTTCACTCACCGTCAGCCCTGGCCGTCCTCTTTCCTTCTCCTTCTCCTCCTGTCTGTCCAGTTCTAACTGAGCTGCTTCCGCTCCCTGTGCTGCATCCTTGCCGCATCTTTTGCATCACGGTCCGCTGTGTCCCTCTCGGTCACGGCTGCTGTTGGCTCTGCCCGCAGCCATCCTTTTGTCCTTCTACACCCTCGCCCCGTTCTCGCCAGTCACTTGCTGTCAGCACCTTTCGTCTGGCCTCCGTTGTTTTCAGTCTCCCTCATTCTCACCCCTTCGAGCTCAGCCACACACTGCACTGGGCCGTGCTGTCTGGGATGGCATGGGACGCATTTCATTGGCTTGCGTTGACCTTGACTCCCCTTGAGTGATCTCCCAGCTGCTGTTCCATTGCCTGAGTCAGGTCTGTCGGCTCAGTGCCCACACGCCACACCATTGCTTCTTGGCGCATTTCATATTTCACACACTGTGAATATTGTGCCCAGGACCGCATCATCTTTCATTGCAATGGAGCACCTGACATAAATGGGATTTGTCACAAAAGAAAACTAACCTAACCCCAGGCACCTGTTGAAGTAATAGCAAAAGGTCATACAACATTGAGGGAGAAAGAAGCAAAGTTGCAGGTCTGCAAATACAGAACACGAGAGTGCACCTTCTAGAAGGAGATCCCACGTTCCAGGCAGCAGCCATCCCGGCCCTGACACTCAGAGAGAAGAGCTTGGTCCTTATCACATGGTGCTGGGAGGCGCATGAGATGGACTCAAACCCACACCGTCCCTCCTCCGCTTCTGAGCAGGATGGGTTTCTTGTGCAGGTGATGATGCACATGTCACACAGAGATCCGTCCACAGACACGTAGATCAGTCGTAGAATGTCTGTGATTACAGCTCTCTGGCAACAGAACTGAATGAGCTGAGACGTCAGAGCGGGAGGAATCTCTCCTCGGTGAGAAGACCACCGGCTGCTGTCTTCCCAGTGATGGGCTCTTTGGAGGCAGGAGAGTTTCGGTGGAAAGACCAGTGGTGGCAATGACATGCGGAGGGAAGTAGGAGTTTATTTTTCCTTTGTGTAAAGACTCTGGCTATCAATATTGAGCCATCAACTTGAACTTCCCAGAAGCTGACCAAGCAGAACACAGCGCTGAGAGCAGAGAAGTTGGACAATTCCAGGGGCTGGTGGGCAATTCTGCAACGGAAGCTGTAGGGCAAGTGAGGAAGCGGCTTGTGCAGCTCATGGAAGGGACATTCCAGGCCAACACTGGGCATTCACTGCCTGTCCCCCATGATGGACCAAAGCCATGATGGACCCTGTGATGGAACAAAGCCACTCAAAAGATATGTTTGATTTTGAAGGTTTTGTTTTTGATGACTTATTTGTTCATTTTGGGGAGAAGTACCAGACAGTCCATAGATTGAGCATCTCTTCTATTTTATTGTCTAAATGTCTATATACTTTCATGTTAAAATGCCTTTGTAGGGAAGGCCATGGAATGCCACCAAGAGAGGTAGAAGGTCTTGGAAAATGATCTTATCAATAGTGTTGATCTTTGGCTGGGCTCAGTTTTCATGTGCTATTGCTAATGCCTCCAAATATTCACCAAGGGATAATCAAAATATAGACTCTGGTGTGTGTGCGGGGGGGGGTGGTGGTGAGTGGGGAGTGATTATGAGTGCAAGGGAGGTCGGTGAAGGTCAGGGGGAAATCTTGAAGGGAAGGGATTTGGGACACTAACCTGCCATCAGCTCAACAGCCGCAGCTACCAGCCCAGCTTACTGTGCTAGATGTAGATGTGGAAGGCTACCAAGAAAATCACTTTAATTTCTGACTCCTAACTCAGCATCAAGCCTGAATCAAGTGGGACCCTCCATACTCTCTGTGTGATGTACAGAGACTTATTTGCCCTGCAGCAGAAAAAAAAGGGTAAATATTTTCACTTCCTTTTCTCTTTTTTCTGATTCTATCAGTTTCTTCCCTTGATGTGTGCTGCTCCAAGAGAAGCCAACAAGAAGAAGGATGATGCTCTTGCTGCATCGACCATTTGGAAAGGGGGACTTAGCACTAAGGGTCACAAACAATATGCAGTGCAGTGGCAAAGATGTTTTAAGCTTCCAGGTATGTCGGAAACCCCAACGTCCCAAAGCCTGTTCTTAACCAACATGTGTGTTTCACTCCGTAGTTTGTAGAAAAAATCAGCTCGAACTTCCAGGACACTGAGACTCCAACCTATGGCCCCAGGAGCGCTTCTGTCCTTCGTGCTCTTCTGTCATTCTTGCCTTCGTTCGACTTTAATTCAGAGCACTTTGAAATTTGCATCTACTAGGTCTGTTCTCCCACGAGTTCCTTGCCTTTCACGAGACACAGTGTGTGTTCAGGACTCCCTCAGCCTCTGTGACTCCCGAGGTGCAGGAGGACTTAGTTTGAAGGATGATTAACAGCCCCCCAGAAAAGTGGTCTGCCGGATTTGGGACAGCAGCTGTCACCAAATTGGGGTTTGATCAATTGCTAAACCAAAGAAGCAGCATGACAGTCACTCCGGACTGCACTGAGCAAATGGAATTTAAATTTTAAGACATTTTATTATTTCTTATCTACAAAAGATTGATCTGCCCCTGCAGATAGGTACTGGTTGGGAGGCCCATCAGGATTAT
Organism: Galemys pyrenaicus; assembly: GCA_019455555.1. Classification (NCBI taxonomy): domain Eukaryota; kingdom Metazoa; phylum Chordata; class Mammalia; order Eulipotyphla; family Talpidae; genus Galemys; species Galemys pyrenaicus. The sequence continues at coordinate 2,678,823 of JAGFMF010011709.1, read as the reverse complement.
GGGTCTCTGGACTGTGTTCCTGTTTGTCTGCCTTCCAGGGAAACAGAAAAAAAAGAAATACGCATCTCAGTGAATAATGTCAACTGATGATGGTAAAATCCAAGCGAGGCTGTTCCCTTATCCTTATTCAATACACGAGTGACCCAAATGTCTGTCTGTGATTTCCCAGGGGAGAGGCGCCGGTGTTCCCTTGCACAGTTCATACATTGTCTAAGCTACGTGGTTACCACATGAGCAAATGGCCTCAGTTGGCCAGAATCCAGTGAAGTCTTTGGGAATGAGGGTCTTTATCCAGTAGAATGCAGCTGTGCCTGGCTGAGTCTTTCAAGCTAACTCTGCAGTATGTTGGTGTCACTCTGGAGTCTTCTGCCTGCCTCAGGCCACACTCGCCTTGGGAAACGTGTAAGTGTGCAGGGGCCTGGAGAAGGACCTAGTTCCTATAAACTCTAAATGTGTCCTTGCTTATCCGGTTCCAATGGTAAACAAGACTACAGGGCTTGTCGCCCCAGGACCACCCGTCCCAATGGGCTCTTTGTGGCCTGTGTTAACTTGAACAGACACCCCCCCCACTCCAAGTAGAACCACGGGGATATTGCAGGCCCAAGTGTAATTAATGTCTCAACTAAATCTCCCCACTGGCAAGCCCTCCCTCAGCAGATCACATCCATTAGATGCATAAGCACCAACCAATCAATCACATTCCATGGATTAGTACATTCTGTCAGTCCTATTTTAAGATTCAACTTCATGTGGAGCAGCGGTCTCAAGAACAAATCCTTTCTATTCTAGAAACAGTACTAAACATGTATATTCAGATGCCCTGTGCACAAGTGCTTGCAAAGACCAGACCCCCCACCCCAGTTTCATTTGTAGTGAATCCATAACCTCAGGAACATTTGCATGTAGGGGTACAATTACCCTTTATCTCTTTTTATCTTCAGAGAGAGCTGTCAGGCTGGAGACCCAGGGAAGAGTTTTGTTGCAATTCAAATCTGAAATGATTGTGCTGACAGAGTAATCTTTTGTGGGAAGGTCAGGTTTTGTTCAATTAGGCCTTCAACTGATTGGGTGAGACCCACCCACGTTCTAGAGGGTGATCCTCTTTATTCAAACTCCACCGATTTAAATGTCAACCTTATCCAAAACACCTCCACAGAAACTTTCATAATGATTTTTGTCCACATGTCTGGGCACCATGATTGAGTCTAATTGACACATAAACTAAGCCATCGTATTGTCTAAAAATAAAGGATCCCAATTCTGAGATTCTCCAAGCTTTCTGTGCCAAATGGTTATCCAGTCTAAGCATGGCGGGTGATGGATACCCGACTTAGTCTTTGTGCTGAGGCTCAATGGCTCCCATCTACATGCCCCTCTCTATATCATGGGATTATAAAATCTCCCTCCAGCAAAATTGCATCAATTTTTGAGCTTTGAACATCTCATTGACACTATGGGAAACTTTTAGCATCACTGCTGAATACTAAGAAGACACCAGTGAAATTTCCTTTCCAAATATGAAGATTAGAAGTGGGAACAAGAGTCATTTCCGATCCTGCTTCTTGCACTCATTAGCTATGAGACTTAGGCTAATGATTTAATTTGTTTGGACTTTTGCTTTTACAGCTATTACTTAGGAACAAAGTACTTTTCTCACATAGTTTATTTGAAGATCAAGTGAGTGAATATGTCTGAAGGCATTTTGGAAATTCTACAATGTAGTTCCCAAATGAAATATATTACATATCTCATGTGAAATTGTACTAAAACCTCTGCTTCAGCCACTGAGTTGCTTAAATTCAGGAGCCTTAAACTTAATACATCTCCAAAGCATAGAGAATAATCTACTGTTAGTATTAACTTCACATAGCGTTGACTCATTTAGCTGGAGCTTATTGTGCCATTAATGAAGCAGCCACTCTGAATAGCCAGTAAGAATATTAAATCTATAAATGTGATCAGAAATACTTTCTAAGACTGTGGAAGGAAATACGTGGAAAGTTTGGGTTTATGATCTGTGCATGTACTTCCTTTATTGTTTCTGTGGGTTTTTTAATTTTTAATTTTTTTATTCTTCTTATTCATGTATATTTGATTTAATTTGTAATTTCCATGGAATTCCCACCACCAATTCACCTGTGCACTATCACCTCAGTCCCTTGTGCCCTTTCTGCCCTCATCCCAGTCCCTCTCCCTCCCCTAAGTGTCTCTGATTTGTATCTGTCTCTTTGTTTTTGTTTTGTTGTGATTTGATTTTTGTTGTTGTTATTGTTCTTTTCCTTGATCCCCTATTTGGCTCCCTTGTATACTTCTTTTATTGTTAAATCTTTCTGTTTTATGACACAAATCCACTCTTCTCGATCACTCAGAACTGGGGGATACTTGATAAAAAAGCACCACTAACGTCATTATTTAGGGACCATTATCAAAATCCAGACATCTCTATTGTTTATCTGGAAGGAACTAAGTGCCCCAGTGCAGAAACCTGAAACTCCTCTGGCCTTTGCCCCAACTACCTCCCATGGACCCTGGATCACCTGCAATGGTGCCGTCTTAGATTTTACTCTCAAGTATCTATTCTAGTAACTGGTCAATATATTGACTAATGATGAGGTTGGTTTTGCGATTTTGTGTTCTAGTTGTGATGCCAACAGCTTTGCCCAATGTCAGAACATGTTCCCCTCGGATAATAGTGATGGTAGGAAAACCAATAGTCGTTGATATTTTTATTTCATCTTTATTATTCTGATGGCATGTATTATTCCTCTGTGTAGCAGGCACGGTCCAAGAACTATTTCATTTATTCAATCTAACCATCTAGGAGCAGATAACTAGGAGCTCTATTATCTTCATCATCATTTTTAGGTAAAGGATTCAGAAAGTTTAAAAAATAGTCATGGGGTTGTAACTGCTGGGTTACAAAGTGGGACTTGGCCAGAGCTGTCCGAATCCAAAACCTCTGAAAATACTTCATGGTCATTTGTAATTGCTCACAGCCTCTGCCTCTGAGTGTCCACTGCCCTACTGTTTTGCGAGGTGTTACTTCTAAACAACTTCAGATCACTGGCCAGATTAGGAAAGCATCGCTTGCATGTACCAGGTTGTCAAGCTCTGTCACTTCACCATAACTAATCTCTGCTCATGTGCACAGCTGGGCTTGTTTACCCCTACTGGAGAGTTAGGGCATAAGCAACAAGATCTTAGAAAACTGTTATATCAGAAAGAGAAATGTTTTTGATGACAAAATCACTAAGAAACATAACTCCATCGTAACTCCAGTCTCGGAGTTGAACTTGATAGGAAACATATTTGATTTTTAATCAAAATGAGTCTGAATCACTTAAAACCCACCTGCCATCCTCCTTTAGGTCAGAATTTTGTGAACTATATTACCTTTTTAAATCAAATGTTCTTGTAGCCTTAGTGCTCTCTCTTTTTATTTTTCTTTCTTGAGAAGACCCAAACTTCCTGGATGCCAATAAAAAGAGGCAGAAATAATAAGCATGAAGAGGGGGATGGGGAGGCAAGGGGGATGTGCATCAATCAGATGGAGCCTTTGGCCAGCAAAGTATTTGTATCAGCAGATGAAAATCCTATTCAGGATCCAATAAATGTGACTCATAAATGTTTAATCCACAAAGAGGAAAACAAATCTGATTTGAATTGGGAAGGAAATTCTTTTGCCAAGAACAGCAATCTCTAGACATTTGCAGATAAATTCAGGCAAGTTTGAATTTTCATCAATTCCCCATACAATTTATAAAGTATTTTAATATAATGATATCATCACTTTTTCACCAAACTCCACAACGAGTTGGTCTACTTTCCAATGCAAGCTCCATCTCTGACCAGTAAGTGGTGTGTTTTTAGAAAAGGCACAGATTTGCTAGGCTCAGATGACAAAGTGGTTCAAATTTATATTGGAAAATATAGACACAGGGGCGGGGCTGGCAGACTTTATCTGTAAAGGGCCAGATAAATATCTTAGACTTTGCAGGCCTTTGTTTCTATCACCACTGTTTGATTTTGCCACTGTAGCACGGAAGCAGCCACATATAATATATAAGCAAGTAAGTGTGGCTGTGTTGCAATAAAACTTTATTTAATGACACTGAATTGAGAATTTTTATGATTTTCACTTGTCATAAAAATTGTTCTTTTCTCACTTTTGCTTTAGAGGGTCACATTGGTTAGTGTACATTAAATTTAGAAATATGTAAAAATATAACGAAGTTGCAAATGAAAGATACAAATGTTTTAAGAGGATATTTTTATCATAGTATCTAAAAACAGTATGTCTGATTTGATTGATTCAATATCTAAAAATTAATAGAAGTAATGATATGTACTACTCTAGGTATAAATATTATCTACCTACAAAAATTATTCTGTTTTCATTAAGAAGGCAGCTATGGAAATTAATCTCAAAGTCATCTTTATAATATAAAAATATTATTTTCTTTACATTTTAGGCAAGCGGTTGTCATAGGTCATTATATACAATCAGAAAGTAAGCATGATGCTTGCATTTTAGTTTTTACTGCTAATTCTCTTATGGTATAGCATTTACGAAAGCTGTACAACTTCACAGTACATGTATACTTAATTCATGAATCGCCACCAAGGTGAAAGTATTTTTACAATTTTTGTACTCTGAAAGACACCTAACTGTGTACAGAGAAAACTTTTTCTTTTCAACTATCAGAGAGAACAAATACTAAATTTGTTGATCAGAAAAAAAAATCTGAATCTCAGATGATTCAAATTTATATTTAGTGCATTCCCACTCTTACCATGTGAACATAATATATCAGATAAAATTATAACTGCAATTTCATTTCATATACAAAACACACCTTCCAGTCAATTCTAAGTTTCCACTTGATAGATGAAGAACAAACCAGGAAATTCTCATTAATTTGTCATTCCTACTGCCACCTCCCACTGCTCTCCACAGCATAGAGTAAGTAGACACAAAGATCGCTGTCAGAGAGGAGGCGCTCGATGCAAAAGGAAGGAGAAGCCACTGGGCAGTGCCCACTGCCCTCTACTGTCCACTGTTCATTCACCCAGAGAACCCCCCACATGCCAGTGAATGCCAAACTGGGTTGGGCCCTCACAAAGCAAACACAATCTATCTCAACTCCCAACCATCTTGAAAAGTAGGGTCACTACTCCTGTTTTGAAATGAGGAAACCAAGATACTAACTCAGGACTCCAGTCCTCAGTGTGGGTGTCAGCAGTTGAACTTGCATTTATTGCACATAAGAGGCTCTGCCATTTCAGACCATGCTTTCCCATTGTCTGAGAAACAACAGCTCCCTCGTGAAGTGTCCTCAGTGGCCGCCGCACCATTTTAGCTGTGTACTTTCACCCCGATGGAGGTAAGAAAGCTTCCCACCGTGGCTAGCAGGTGTCCTGATTTCTGATAATTTTGTGGGTAGTTTGCTTTGTTTCAGAAATGTGTCCATCATGGAGAGCAGTGTGGATGCTTGAAACAAGCTGGAAGTAGATTTTTATTTGTTTGAAATTATTTCGCCAGCCTTCCTTGACATTTGCTGTTAATTATTCACTGGGAAATGGAGGAATATGTCAACACAACATTTGTCACTGGTTATTTAGAGGCACAGGTTGACAGATCTTGGCAGAATCCTTGAACGATGTATCTGTCAAGATTGCTTTTAGCCTCTGTATTTACTTTATATTCTCAAGACTGTAAAATAAAATCTTCAGCAAGTGAAGCCATGAAATAGCGACTCACAACAAAGATAAATATTTTGGACGTGGCTAAGTCCTGGAGCCCCAGTTAGTGAAGTAGATGAACCCGATTTTCTCTCTCTCTCTCTGTGCAGCTCAGGAAAAAAATCTCCCCAAGGGGAGCAAAAGTGGTCCCTTTCAGGCCTGAAGAGGGTCAGCGGATAAAGAGAGGCATTGCATGTTGCTTACCTTACCAAAATGTCCACAGGAGAGCCTGTGTAAGTATTCATTCTCCCAAGGATAGAGTAAACCCGTTTGTAAGTTCTAGAAACACAAATATGACCTTTACCTGAACTACTTCTATAAGCAGTGTGGTTAAACTCCAGATGCCTGTGGTTTAAGAGAGGTAATTAGGGGGAAATTAGTCTAAAGCGGTAACTCAGGAATTTCTTGGTAAATTGTGTCATCTGAGAGAATGTGGGATAACGGGGGGTGTACTGAGAGACTGCAGACCACCCTAGAATTATGATGCTCTTATGAACACAGAAGAGCTACCACAGGAAAAATGAGAGGCAAAGAATGAACGTGGAAATTACAGGCATGATGTCCATTTATACATTGGGATGCAGAGACCGCAGCACAGGTTGGGAGATGCCAATGGAAACACGGTTTATTTCTTAACTAGAAGCTAGAGCGCTTTCCACGTGCACACAGGAAGACTGGCCAGTGCGCCTGAGGCACACAACTGCTAGTTTTATTACATTTTGAGTAATTTACATCTCACGGTGGACAGTCGCAGCTTAGAAGGGGCCGGAGTCCTAGTCCAGGCAGGGGGACGAGTTGCGAGCACACATTCTGAGCACTTAATGTTTCTGATTTTATCTCGATGGAAAAGGAACCAAGGTGGCATCAGATGGAAAGAGTGGGCCGCAGCTTTTAACACTATCCTTTGTTCCCTGAAACTGGCCCACGGCATATGCAATGCTGCCATTTCTTGAGGTGGTACCTGCAACGTGGCCCAATGCTGTGGAAGCCTGGAGCGTTTCAGAGATTTTGCGTGGTGAGCAGCTTCTGTGAGAAATTTCTCTGAGGAGGGTGTACATCCAGGCGAACCTTGGGCATCCTCCTTTCCTCTCCCTCCTCCCAGAATGAGGCTGACACGTTGGCAAAGCTCCCACTCACTCCCATTTGTAAATGTACAACAAAGCTTTGGCTAACGAGCTGAACTTTGTATTTAGAGCTGGGGCATCTAGATTCCAACCCTTTATTGCCATTTGAACATATCAAGAGGGCTCATGAATTTTATTGATCAAGTGGGGTAAGAACTCATATCTGAATAAAAACTGTTTGTCATACGCACATGTGACTTGGAAAAGAGTTGACGTTTTCCCTTTTTATAGCAGTTAATTAAAAGAAGCCCCAAAGTAAAAATCAATTGCTCTAAATTAAAGTTTGTGTCAACACAAAAGAGTTGAGCAAAAAAAATTCCATATTTAAGCAGTAAGCGGTTCCAATATTTAAGCAGTAATCATGATGCTTCTAGACGTACCATCTTTATTCAGCTTTCTTGTCTACCATGGCCAACATCCATGGACCAGGCTGATGGGTCAGGACTAGCTGTCAGGAGGTTACAGGGGTAGGAAGACTCTAAAGTCCGCCAAGTCCACAGTGGCCCACGAGCCCCTCCCCGGTCTGCAGATGCCTACACTCCTCCAAGAAACCAGTCAGGGCAGAAACGTCATTCTCAGCAGATGACACTGACTGGCAAGAGACATAACTGCCCGTAAGTTGTGAATTTAATTACATTGCTGTAGCGGTTACTTTTATTATGAATGTACCATGTGTTTCATTAAGAATCGAGACAGGAATACATAGTTCAAAAAGAAAGAAGTGCAAAAAGAGTATCTTTTTCTTTCCTTGTATCAACTATTTACTGGTCATCTGCTAAGTGCCAGATGTTGCTAAGTTCTGCAGATGCAGTCTTGGGTAATGCGTGGTTGGTGCACTTACAGAATCGCTATTGCAGTGGAGCAAACCCCATACAGAAACAACTACAGCATATTGAGATTTGCATGCAAGGCAGCTGGAAGCTTCGAGAAAGTCAGGAAACGGAGATAGTGGCACAAGGAAAGGCTTCACAAAGCAATGCAACTGTTCAGCATGTCCTCAGGGTAGAACAGAGTATTGCTGTCCATGGGATTTGCAGAGGGGATGAAGCACAAGCTCGGTGATGGGGAACCAGCCTCACTGCTTGTCAGCCAGCAGTCTGCAGTGCTGGCAGGAAAAACGGTGGGTCGTGGAGGAGCCCTTCATGTGAGGGAACTGAGAGTGGGTGCTGAGGTGGGCCAGGCATCGAGGTGCTCACCACTGAGTCCTGGTATAGAGGCTACATCCAATCAAGAAACGGTGTGATCGAGGAAGAGCAAGTACTAACTAAGAGGTGACATGCGTTCGACTCCCATGATGGCAATAAGAATGAAGGGAAGGGATTCATTTTAAAAGAGCTAGCAAACATGGTAGCCAAAAGATCTGGTGATAACTTATATATTTACAGGGGTTTTATAGAGGGAGAATAAGAAAAAGACTCAGCATCCCAGTTATGCCAAATTGACTCAAAATAAGGAATACAGAAATGAATACATAGAAAAATGTATTTCTTCCTTCTCCTTCTCTTGCCCCTCTGTAAGTTGGACTGAAGGTTTGGCGTGTCCTTAGCTTGTGCTGTGTCTTCTTTGCTGGAGTTCTCTAGGCGGTCTCTCCAAGGTCTCAGGCCGAGGCTTCTGAATTTGCAAGCGAGGGCTGAGGACAGGTATCTTGACTAGAAGAGGTCTTGCGGACAAGTTGAAGGTTGCTGGAGTCGCAGGAGTTGTGGTTTCGGCCACGGAGGATATCAGATGAACACGGCGATGAGAGGAAACAGCGTCTCTAGGGCCGCGGGGAGGAGGACGCAGTCTGGGGAGGAGACTGAGCACGTGTGGCCAGCGACGTGGGGAGACCAGGATGCGCCGCTCCATTGGCAGGCTCAAAGCAGGGTCAGGCTGGTGCTGCCATGGCACAAGCCGGCTGGCAACAGGACTGGCTGTGGGTGGACACAGGATGAGACAATTTCCGTAATCTGTTTCCCTAAGCCCACTTTAATGTTTTGTCCCCATTCCTCTTTTATTTGGTTTGGATAAATTAATTTAAATCCCACTAACCGCTGGGGGGGGCGCTAATCACTCAAGATTTACGCAGCACTCAAAATGGAGAAGGCAGCATAGGTGGAGGTTTTGGTTATTTTTAATCCAGATGCTTGTACTAAAACCTATTTGTCATTTGCTCCATCTCCTTTCCTGAAAATAAGCCCAGAATGCCCTTCCTCCTCCCCATAAAACAGAGCCTCCAAGTACAGATCTGTGGGGCATCCCTTTGAGAAAAATTGGCGTGGACACCTGTGTTTGAACGGAGAAAATATCTTTCACTCGGGACCCGTTATTCCTGACTACAGTAATAATTTTTCATTATTCTGGGAAAGGAATTTAGCAATGACACTGTCTCAGTGCCCTGCTGGCGAGCTGGGTGGATGGGGGTTCAAATGTCCCAAGTGTTTTTGGTCAACTCAGACACGCTAGACTCAGCTGAAAGGAAGTAGAGAAAGACGCCTCTGTCTCTCTGTGACCAGGCCCCATCCCGTCTGCCCCTCACCAGGCGGGATGCATGGTGCAGAGCAAATGCATCCTGCAGGGAGAGCTGCTTGGGCACGTGGCTGCCAGCACATCCTCCCCACTTGGCCCCCGGGCGAGCGGCCTGGCCTGCCCCTTCCCTGTCACCAGCACTTGTGCAAACTATTGCATTTTTCTGCAATAATATATTATCATTAACCATATGTCTTCTTTCCACCACTTTTCCCCCCAGCAATTCACCACCATTAAGTTTTAGTACTCTTTGCTGAAGACAGTTGGCTCCTAGCCAAATGTAATGAGGTTGAGATGCATCAAGCTTGGTAATTGGCAAGGGAAGAATACAAAGGTAATAAAATGCAGGTTTCTGGCTCATGTCTCTCCATCAGCTGCCCTGGCGACGGGCATCACTGTGCCTGCCCAGTTAGGGCTGACGGGTCGCGAGGACGGTGAACGTGGACGATGGACTCCCGGTCATCGTAGGGTAGCCCAAGCACATTCATAACCACTAGTGGACTTCATTAATCCCACATCGTGTTCTATCTGTAAGGAAATGCATTGTTCAGTTCATTATATTTTTTAAGATTTATTATTTATGCACACAAGAGCTGCGGTACAAACCAGAGGCGGGGTAGAGAGAGGTGAGAGGAGTCACCAGAGACAGAGTGGGGAGCAGAACAGGCAGATCCATGAAAATACACTGCTGAGGGGGGCAGCGGGGAGACAGGAGAGGTCTGCTGTGCCATGTGGGTCCCCTCCCTGGCCAGGGCGGAACTCAAGCTGTAGTAGCTGCAGAAGCCCCACAGTGCGCCGCTCAACCCTTGTGCCACCAGGAAGGCCCCACGTTGTTCAGTTTAAGTGGACAAGGCTTTATCAAATTCTTGGAGTGGGAAAAACAGTGCCCAAGAACCCTTAACAACACACAGGACACCTGCCATCAGAAGGGGTTCAGCCTTATTAGGCAAAAGCATTATGCCATCATGCCCTTCCTCTCAGCTTGGGGTTCCCTAGGGTTAGGGGATGATTGCTTCCTGTTCTATAGCGAGATCCATGGAGATTATTTTCAGGGGACACGAGAAGCCTTAGACTTTATATCCAGCAGCCTCTGGTGTCTCGGGGTGACTGAACCCTGGATCTATGACATATGCATCTGAAGAGCTGAACTTTTAGTTTTCTTTAACATTAATTTAAAGTTTAAAATCTGATAGTCATCAAGTTATTGGAAAATGTTTAATTATGTTTTCAGCAACTTGGGTATGTGGACCTTCTTTTGCAACAGCAATTTTTATGAATTCTGCACACCAATCACCTATTCCCCATGAAAATCTAGCACCCGGATGGAGGGGCCTCAAATGCAAAAAGCACAGGAATAGGTAAGGTTTGGCACAAAGAAAAAGAATACAAGCTAACTCATTATTAAGTTTCTGTTAATTGCATGTCTATATGGTAGACTATAGCTATATTGGGTTATGTAAGTGCATTGCTAAAATTAATTGAGCTTTTTATTTCACTTTTCAAAAATATGACTATTCGGAAAAAAGGAGTGATGTGACCTGCTTGATGCTGATGCAGGACAAGGTGCAAAGGTGAGTCAGTCTCCGGCACTCAGGTGGAAGACGTGGAGGTGAATACACAGTACACACCCCCCCCCACCGCCCCCAACGCCTGTTCACAGTCCCTGGCGCCTTTGTCACAGGCTGAGAGAGGCACAGAGCAGAGCCTGACGCTGGCTGCAGGCGGCGCCTTCCGGCTGCACCTAGGAGGTAGGTGTGCCCAGCTCCCGATGCCATGCTGGCAGCGGTGCAAGCCAACTGCTCCTCCTTACACGCAGACACTAGAGCCAGACAAACCAAATACGCCTGCAAAAATTACAGTAAACTTTAGTGATGATGGAAAGCCAAGAGTTCGGTGTCGTATACCACTTTACAGAATAAAGTGACATTTCAGGTCAAAATAAACTATTATGATGGGGCGGGGGTTGGGGGCTATCCATGGGAGAAATCCCTAGACTTCCTTTGTAAGGAAGGCATCTTCATGTTTAATGTCCTTTGTGAAAAACGGTCTTACTTGTCACAGTGGCGATGACTGGTCAGTTCTCCTGCTTAGACAAGAACCTGTGCACCTCTTTGAAAGGCCTCAGTGGTGTCTTCTAGCAATGGTGGAGGGTGAGCGTGCCAACTGCCCTTGCCCTAGAATGCAAGGCAACACCCCCACCTAGTGGCTCTTTATCGAGTCTACAGTCCCTGGTCATGGCACACCCTGAGCACATGCCCTGCACCGGTCTCCCACGCATTCCCTCCCTGGTGGGTGTAGACTCGCCTTCCAGGAGCAGGCGATGTAAACATACCAATTAAAGAGGCGCCCCAAGTGTGATGAGTGACAGTATCACCGCTTCACAAAGAAACAACCTTGACATCTTATGTTTGGAAAATGTCTCTGATTAATCCAGGTAAACTTCCAGGAGGAAGCCTTCCTAGATTTCCGATATTAGCAATAGCAATAAGAACACGAAATTAAATGTTGATTAAATAGCTGTTGCTTTTCAGCAGGTTAAAACCCTCGTTGCTTCTGCATCAGACATTTATCCCCTTATATTACAGATAAAAATTGGCGTTGATAAAGGGAGAAATAACAAGCATTGATTTTAAAGTTCACCAATGTGTAGGCATGAACTCATTTTACTACGTGGAATTATGAGGGAGTTGTTTGCAGGCGATACCCCCAAACATGCATGCTCTAAAAAGGTCTGTCACCCACCTCATAAAGACAGAGACTTCTCTTAGTGCTAAAGAACTTGATGAGGGTTAGTGTGTACAGAAAGAGAAATTAATAGTAGACCAAGTTTGGATCATAGTTAACTGTAGTACAGGAATAATAGAAGACAACTGTCTGCCAATGAAACACCCGACGCTACCCTGGGCTGGGTAAATGCAGCAGAAGCCTGCAAAGTTGCCCAGGTCGATAGGGCACCTTCTGTCAGGGCCAAGGGAAAAGGTTCCAGGCAGGTCTGGGACAAGGAGCAAGATCCAAGTGCGAGTCAAGATAAAGGCTGCCCATGTCAGCCTCCCCGGGCCTCTCTCACCCATGTCTCCTCCCAGAGTCTCCGCACGTCTCTCCTCCATGTCCCAAAGTCCCTGGTGCAAGTTCAAAGCTAAGAATCAAGCGTGACTTTTCTCCAGGTCTCTGCTCCGAATGTTTCCTCCAAGTCCCCTCCTGGCAATTGAGCTCACCCTCCGCCAGGTGGACAGGGAGACTGGAACCGCCCCTCTCGTGCACTTCACACTGTTGCAGATTTACTGTATTGAGGCTCCAGAACAGAAAAGGAAGAGGCTTTCTAGGAAGCCCAGATGGGTCCTGGCCAGTCAGATAGATAGAGTCAGACTCTAGATATTTAATGGGAATATTCACATTTTGCCAGATGTAGAAATAAGAGTTTAAATCATATTCCTTCAGCGTGTTGAATTTTTAGATTAATTAAAATTTTTGATCTTTATGATACTGAGTTAGAACCTGAAAGCCATAAAATCACAGGATGCCTGAATCTTTAAAACTAGTCTTGGAAATCTCTAGGAAAGAAATGGCTCTTTTCTGAGTGCAGGCTGCAGGGTCAAGGTTAAGGGGTTTAATTCAACTAGAAATATTCTCAAATAAATAGCTCAGTCATTTTCTTAAGAAGGCCTATGTCTCTGGAACATCCTCCGTGTGATGGAGAAATTAATGTTGGAGGTTCTTTAAGTACTTTTTTTCAATAGGAGGAAGCCAGAACGGGAAACCACTGCCTTTGAGAAGATATGTGAAGGTGAGTACTTGCGGGTGTTTTGTTTTGTTTTTAAGTTGGAAAAAGTGAGTACTTGGTAAGGAGCCCCTCAGAAAGAAGTGGGCTGGTGGTCGCACTGACAGACTTGACCTCTGTCTAAAGCAAAGCTCTCTGTGAATAAAAGTGCACTGCACTGAATTTTTTCTGTGATTATTGCCTCAGTTTACTCTCTACAAATAGGAAGGGAAGGGAATTAAAGGAACTGGAGAGTGAACTAACATCGCGCTGCTGACCTGGTACCGGACACCCAATCCGTGGTCTCCATTAATTTGACAACCGCAAAACTGACACTTAGCAACTTCTATTTTTAGTCCAAAATCAGAGGTGTAGAATAAGTTCGAAAAGGCAGCAAATGCAGATTCAGGGTACTCTCCTAGATCTTTCTTAACCTTAACCCCTTTGTCTTTCTAAAATGTTAAGTAGTTTTCAAAGTCTCTGCAGTTCACCTGCTCTGCGTCGGGACGTTGATACAATAATGAACGCCACTGTATTTCCCTAGCCATGCCATTTCGAAGTGGCCTGTCTCTCTGAATTCAGTGGTGAGCTAGCTAAGGGTTGACGTTTCTGAACAACATGGCCAAGGAGACACCTGGGACCCTCTGACCATGGTCTGTAGCTGCCTTTCCTAGTGAGACTGCCAGGCTCCATTCTCTGAAACCCTTCCAGTAAGCAAACATGCCGAGAAGTGAGCTCTTCTGTTCCAAGCATTCTCATTCTGTTCCACTTCACATTAGGGTCCTTGTTAATTTCCCTCATTTTGTTCAAATCTAACAAATGAATTCAACAGAAAATACAATTAGGAGTAATCTCCCTGTGATGCTGTGCTGGAAAGCCAAAAAGTTGGAGAAGGGATTGAATGTGGTGGAAGCGTTATAAAGTCTCTGGTCCGGTCCTTACCTGGCTTTCCACATTCACGGAGCCACAGGGGACCCGGGGTGGGAGCACGGGAATGGCTGCCCTTATTTTCACTAACAGGTGTCGGTTTTGTCATTTTCATCCCTACGCCTCAGTCATAAGTAATTGGATTTCCTTACTACAGAAGAATTGGCATTTTTATGATAATGAAGTTGAGTACAGGGATTCATTTGACATTAGAGGTGCTTTGCAAATATATTATGAAAATCTGGTTTAGAGGAGTAGATTAAAGAATAGAGGGAGGACTTAATCCTCAAGAAACACACAGAAATATCCAGAGGATGTGGCCTGCCAGTCACCCTTGCTTCACCCGAAATGCAGGCCTGTGTGAAAGGCAGCACTTGTTTTAAATTTCAGACTTATTTAGTATTTTCTTATGTCTGTCATATACTAGAGAACAGCAAGCGATTTTTAGAATCGATGAAAGCCCCTGCAAAGAAAAAAATAAAAATGGAATGAGTTTCAGTTTGTGTTTTAAGGATTGTTCCGGTCAGTCAGAGTGACGTCGTTGTTGGAGTCGGTGACTTTGCAGAGCGGGTTCTTGGGTTCACCTGGGAAAGTTTTCCCCAGAGCTCCCTGTTCAGCGGCACGTGGCGAGTTTCCCACGCAAGTTTCTCCACGAGGCAGAGACGTTGGTTATAGTTTAAAGAGCAGGTTTATTAGGGAAAGGGGCAGAAGAGTAAAGGACACTTGCATCGGAACAAGCAGGCAGGAAGAGCTGCCCCGAAAGGGACAGGTTTGCTGAGAGAGGCTGCGTGGTTGCAGGCGGGCGGCCTTGAGAGCTGCCTCTGCTGACTGGTCAGTGCAGAGAAGCCCCAGCAGGTGCAGGTCACGGCAGGCAGGAGGCCGCTGCCCTGCAGAGGAGAGAGCTGGTGAGGAGAAGCACCTGCACCGGCACAGGTGGGCAGAGGACGGCTCCCTCATGGAGTGGCTTACTTGCTGACTTTAAGTCAACTTACTACATAGAATTTGAAAGAGACCAGAGATTCCACAATCAGCTCTGGCTCCATAGATACTACAGCGGCTTCCAGAGATAGAGCTCACTCTCCTATCCTTACTTTGCTCTGACACTCCCATAGCAGTCAGTGGCACCTAAGGGTCTTTGTTTATACAGTTGGGTCAGTGACTTAAATCCCCTCCACCGCCACCTCCCTGCAGGAGCCAGATTTCTGATCTTAAGGTGCCTCCTTTCCAGTTTTTCTATTCTTTTATCCTCCATCAAGAGTAAGAGCACCAAGACATAGTCAAAGGTAGGAAAATGGACAGTGTGTAATTGCTGTTTTATTTAACTGAATTATTGGTGGATATCTGTTATTTTCAACACAACGCTGGGCACGGGGCGGGGCTGGGGGTGGCTCCAGAAGCAGTGTCAGGAATGATGTAGGCTCTACTGTGAGTATGTTTCTAGGCCCTGACTTGTGTATGTGCTCAAATACAAGCGTGGTTCTCAGTTCTAAGGGACGTCTTGAAGGACAGGTCAAGTTTGGGTGGAGACAATCAAATACAGATTTATTCGTTGGAAGGTGCTATTTAAATACACTTATGACTATTATAGTCAAGTCATGGAGAAAAACAGGGTAGGTGGCATTTTGAAGGATTTTAAGGAGGTTTTGTGTAGAAATATGTGCGTAAGCAAGTGGACAGAAATTATCGTTGAGAATATAGAGAAATGTCTGAGTAGTGGATGTGGCCAGGAAATGAGAGAGAATGGCACACCACATCCACATGTTAGAGTTTATAGTTTTGCAGTCCACAAATTCTAACGGATCATAACTGGGTTCTATTGAAAAAAATAATTTGCAGGATTTTAAAGATCTTTAAGTTTATCGATCATTTTAAGATACATCTAAGCACTTAGTATAGCAAATATTTCACAGTCATTCGAGAAATCTGGACCAGCTTCCTGCAACGTGCAGGTGGGAAGCAGATCCTTCAGGAACCCACTGCAGTGCGAAGCAGACAAGGAACATGTTGAGTTCATAAAGCTGAGCTTCTAGTGTGGATTATAACACTACGCCTTTGAATGATCCTATTTGTTGCTATTATGTGCTTATGAAACAAAGCCTCGACTTAGTCCTGCCGCCTGCTGTGGAATTCAAACTCACTCCTGCAGAAAGAAAATAATTTCCCCCATGAATAGCAATGTTCTCAAGGCAAGCCTGAGCATTTCGTATGAACTGCACATTAGTCCGTGGGCCAGATGGCCGCTGGGGAGCTTCCCGTGACTCAGCAGCCGCTGCCCCTCCCCTGGGTGGCGCGACCGCCTGGCCCTGGCCACAGCGGGGACCTGAGCGCCGCTGCACGTCCCGCTTCTGAACCCGAGGGCCGCGTCTTGGCTTTTGGCACCCGAGACTTAATGTAGTTTGTCTTGTCCAGTTCTTTTATTAAAATAAATTTTAGAGACTGCTAAAAGCAATTTTGAGACCAATTAAAAAGTTAATAAATAACCATAATATATTAAAAGTCAAATTATAATAGTGTGATGTTTTAGAATTAGGGCAAATGTACCACACAGGGAACCTCTTAATAAATTATGCCTGAGTCTTTCTAAATTGCTTCCCTCCATTTGGACAATGCCAGAGATTAAAGTGTAATTTAGTTTGTAGTTTGAGGGCATAATAGGAAGAGAAGAAACAGAGCTTATATTAGTTCCAGTTTGTTTTACTACTAATGTCTTACTTCATAATTGTGTTTGAAAACACTTTTTATTTACTTCCTTTCTTACTTAGTAATTCCCGATTACTTTTACTCATGAAGCAACACTTTGGCAAAAAAGTCACCTTCAATAGAAGTTAGGATGAAAGCTTCCTTTGGAAATAAAAGTGTTTTCCCCACCACTCTTAGTTATCACTTTAGACTTTTTACAGGACATTTTTTTCCTCTCTCATCTTTATTTAAGAACCATCTATTTCAAGCTTTAACCCGGCGGGTATGTTAGTTGGTGGAGAAGCAGTTAGAAATAGAGTGTCATTGTTAAAATGTATATTTTATAATGTAAAAATGAATCACAATAACATCATGTCTCCCCAGAGAGGCTGAATGACAGAACTGGAAACCAAGCTCTGGGGATGAAGCCTCCAGGCTCCCTTTGGAAGGGACAGTCGAGCTGGTAGGGACCAGACAGCGCCTTTTTTTTAAAATTATTTTATTTATTTATGCATACAAGATGTGGGGTACAGGCCAGAGGTGTGAGGTATAAGAGGACGCACCAGAGACAGAGTGGGGAGCAGAACAGGCAGATCGGTGAAATACCCTGCTGAGGGGAGCAGCCGGCAAGAGAGGTCTGCTGGGCCATGTGGGTCCCTCCCTGGCCAGGGATCGAACTGGTGCTGCAGTGGCTGTGGAAGCCCCACAGTGTGCCGCTCAACCCCTTGGGCCACCAGGGAGCCCCGCCAGGCAGCATCTTAAACATGTCAACTCAGAAGTAGAAACACACAGATGCTGATTAGACAATTTCCTTGAAAATACACTTTGTGTTTCTCCACCCTGCCTCAGCGGTAGGTTGCCATGCGCACCGAGCATTGCCCCGAGTTTTCGCCTCTGAGGCTTCCAGCGTGAGCGCTCGCTCAGCGGCCGCATTGCAACCTGCAAGTCGGGTGCTGGGTGCACTGAGCGCCGCGTCCTAATTTACCAGGTCTCTGGCAGATCTGGGGCGCGTTGTGAGTGGGTGCCAGCTGCTGCGCCACCATCTGTGCCCTTGTCCCGTCTGAGGTCACAACAAAGCCAGTTTGAGGATGACGTCGTGAAAAGCCAAGCGTGCCAAATGGCCGTCCTTGCCCCGGGCACTCTCGCTGATGGCAAGGTCCAGGGGCTGAGGTTCTAGGGAAACAAACTCACGAGTGTCCACCGCGCCTGTGTAATCCGCGGCTCCGTGCACACATGGTCAAGGGCAGGCCGGCCAGGCAGTCACCGAAGGCCCTCTTAGAAGGGGTGCTCTGGGGCCGGAGGAGAGGACAGCCGGCGTCTCTGCACGGACCCAGGCAGGGCCCTGCGGCTCTCGGGGCCTCGGCTTCCACAAACAAAGCTTCCCTTTGTCCCCCCAAGAGCCGCCTGTCCCAGACGGGTCCTCCAGGGCGTGTGCTGGGCGCACCTCCCATCTGCCTTCTTCTTCTGAGAGTCAGGACAAAATGGGGGTGCCCTTTCTACTTTCTAAAGTTAAACATCTGGTTTGTTAGTCCACAATAATCAACAAAATTAATATTAAAAACACTAAAGGCTGATTCACCTATATTAGCTTAATTGCACCTATTGCAAGATAAAAAGATTGTATTTTATAACTGTAATTTGATAAATTTCCATCCAAGTCAATTCTTCTTCCATTCAATCGGGCTTTTAATCATCTTTAGCTGTGTTTTACCGCGGTAACGTTGGTTTAGGTCACTACTTGTGTTTTAGAGGATCCCCCTTTTCATTGCGTGAGGGAGGACAAGGAGGCAGGTGTAACTAGAGGGAACTCCCAGGCCCCACTTGCCCTGTTCCCACGTGGTGAGCCAAGCAAGCCCACCGCCCACTGGTCAAAGCCAGGGGTCAGCCAGGCCTGGCAGGGGGCCAGGCAGGGCAGGTGCAGGTGGGAGAGCCAGAACCCCCTCAGCAGAGAACCCCAACAGTATTGATTGAGAATTTGATTTGTAAGCTAAGCTATCTGAGGGGGAAAGTTATCGGGAAGGAAATTAAGTTAATAATGTGAATCAGTTTTTAGTTTTAAAGTGAATTTTTCTTTAATTTTAAGGACATTTTCCGGGTTTATTCTTTTACCCCATGGCAATCTCCAAAAGAGATTATGTCCTTGCTTTAATACTGTGTTATTCCCTTTCTTTTGCGACTGGATTTAAACGTAAATAACTGCCTGAGCAGTGTCCCTGCAGAAGCCAGATGCAGAGCTCACCGTCCCTGGGGCTTGGTGTTGAAGCGAGCGTGGCCGCACATTCTCTGTTTCTTCAGGAGAGTCTTTAATCCGTTGCCTCATTAAAAAAAAAAATCAGTACTTTAAAATATCATCTTTCGCATTAAGCATTTGACAATTTTAGCGCTTGGCAATGGCCGGGCAGATCCCAGCCCCACGGCGGCTGGGAGGACGCCTCTGGGCCCCAGAACGCAGCCTCTGGGCCCCAGAACGCAGCCTCTGAGCCGAATCGATGCTGCTGCTGCTTCTGCTGCGGGGGCGCGACCGGGTCCTTCTGGGGCGGCCATTGTAGCTGCCAGGATGGAAAAGTGACCAGTGCAAGTCTGGGCAGTTTATTACAGCTCGGCCTTTTTCACTCCTATGGGGCTCCTGGCTGTGAGGCCCGCAGTTCGGAGGCCGCTTCTCCAGGGACCTCGCGCACACGCTCCCTGTAATGTTCTGTTTCAGGCCTTTGTAACCACCTCTCTGGCCGAGCTTATCTTCGCTCCTGCCGCCTGCCGCCCCGAGGCTGAGGCCAAGCAGCTCAAGATTTCCCTTCAGAAATCCGCTTTCAGGCAACTCGCCCACTGCATCTAGGGGCTGTGAGGGCAGCGCACCTGCGGGCGGAGCCACCTGGACCCAGGTAAGGGCCGCGGTCTCTGCACGCCCAGTCTCTCCAGCGTGAAATTGTGTCCATTGGCTGCTCCCGCAGAGCCCGTGTGGCGCATTCATCAAACTGTGACATTTTGTCCCAGCGAACAGGAAGAGAGGGATTCCTCCGGTTACAGGTGAGTGCCGCTCAGCCGAGACGCCTCTGCTCCTATAGCCCAGAACGGCGCCATGTCGCCTCTGCGCTCGTCCTCTGGCCCTCGGCAGCCCCCTCGCCCCCTCGACCTCCTGTTGTCCTGCACACAGCCCACCTGTGTTCAGGCCCAGCCTGGCCCGCCTGCCCCCGCCCTGCCTGGGCTCCTCGCTGAGCCCTCTCCCCAGCTCCCTCCCCGGTATCAAAGCAGGAGAGTCTAGCAGCTTCTCCAGTCCAGGAAAGGGCCTTGCAGGGTGAGTTCCATGTAAATGCCTCTTCTGAGAAGGTGCCTCAGGAGACAACACGTGTGCCCTTTCCGGGACCACCCTAGCCCTCCTCTGGAAGCCCACAGCGCTTCCTTTTTATTTATTACTATCATTTTGTTAGCGCTCACTGGATCCAAGTGTAACCCTCAAGAAGCTGTGTGGTTTGACCTCATTTCTTCCCATTTCTGGACTTGCTCTTCCCCAGCTACAAAACAGGGACATGAACACCTGCGTCCTGGGGAGAGGGTGAGAATTAAGTGAAATAATTATGTAAATGTCCTCTCTCCAAGGAGCCGCCTGCCAAGCCTCGCTTTCCCAGACAGAAGGGTCTCCAAGGAGGGGAGATGTCTGAGGAGGCAGCACATGTGAGCTCTCAATAACGTTACATGAAGGATCTTAATTAACGTGTCTCCGCGAAGATATATTTAGCTGCTCACACCATCAGCAGCACGTCTCCGAGCCCGACCCTCCCCCCCCCCCCCCGCCGTGTTATGTCCGTCTCAAGTTTAAGGAGAGACGCCATTCCCTGCTGCGCTGAGGTGCTCTGCCCTCTCCTGAAGTCTAACCACACAAAAATATCACAGAAAAAAAGTTAAACTTTCAGGGAAAATGGTGGGAAAGGAAAATAACTAATTCATCTCCCTTGTGTTTCCTCTTTTCCAGCAGTTCCATTTACTTATTTTTAAAGGTTATCACCTGTTTCTCTCTGGCTAAAAATAAATTAATGAAAAATTTTGTCCAGAAGGCTTTTCTCTGAAAACTCTATAAGTGCAGTCAATTACGCCAGGAGTTTGGGGGGCTGGAGGCTGAATACCAAGCAGGCGGGGGGCGGGGGGCAGCGAGAGGAGCAGGACATGGCTTCTGTCTTGGGAACAGAGCCGCCTCGTGTGGGCTGCGCCGCTGCCGCCTGCGTGGTGATGGAAGCAGGAAGCTGTGCGTGCGCTTTCCCTGCTGTTCTCCTTCTACAGAGCCAACTGGAGAGAAAGCAGAATGCTCAGGCGTGCGACGGCGGGCAGGTGCGCATGCGTGCATGGATACATGATTGTGTGTGCACGCGCGTGCATGTCGTAGCTTTCCCCTCGCCACGTGGACGCGGGCTCTGGCGTGGGCGGGAGGTGCCGCAGACACACCTGGCAGGGCGTGAACGTGCCCGCTGCTCCCCGCTTGAGACCCCCCCTCACCCCACAGCATGTGCGCGGCACAGCGGGGGCCTCCATTCCCTGCGCAAAGGTGTCTCCAGGGCTGAAGACAGCAGGTGCTTCAGAGAAAGGAGGCACCGGAAGCAGAAAGGTGGGAGTGTGGGTCAGTGCGGCCTCAGCCCCGTATTTCCAAACAGCCCAGAGAGGCCTGCCCGGCAGAGGGACCCCTCAGGAGGGATGTTCAATTCCTGGGCATGTGCCCAAGGGTGTCAGCGCCCAGGGAACAGAAAGGCATCCAGAGTAGGAGAAAGTGGTCTCCTTCCGTCAGCCGGACAGCAGACCCGCCTCAGCCCTGCCGCAAGGGCACTTGGGAGCCCGGGCCAGGGGTGGGTCCTGGCAGGGTCTTTCCTGAGGCTGATGTGGGGGTTCATTGTCAGTCAGACCCATGCCAGGCTTCCGGTTAGTGTCACGTGACCAGAAATGCTACACAAAGTCGCGATGAGATGCTCTTCCCCAAAACACCGTCCGACCAACAAAACACCTGCACAGGTGACACGCACACAAACCACACCCCTAAGACACCCACATCTGATACACCCTCACAACACACCCACATACAACACCCCCCAAGATACCCACACCTAACACACCCGCACACAACACACCCGCATACAGCACACCCCCACACACATATTTGTTCAAATGAGCAGTTTTGCTACTTCTTAAGTGAACACTACATCCTCTCTAAAGGTCAGTGGGTCGGACCCTGCCGACAGAAGCCCCACAAGTCCGGTCCAGGAGTGAGTGTCTGATGTTTGTGAAGCTTCAAGTCATCTGGCCGCTTTGGGCTCGGTCTGTGCCTCCACCCCCGGTGGCACTGCGTATTTCCACATTAAAGCGGAGATTCAAGTGAAGTATGAGAACACAGAGATTCCAAAGACAAAGAGGAATAAATGAGCTAATGCCCAGTTCTGTCCTTCCTGATGGCTATTTGTAGTTTTTGTCTATGTTTTATGTTTAAAAAACAATGAAACAGTGTGGCATTCTTGTTCAGTAAGGGTACATTTTGGCTCAAATTTTAAGGAACTATTTTGTCAAGTGCAATAATAGTTTTAAATTCAATGCTAATCTTTTTGGTTGTTTTAGAAGTAAGGAACAAGACAGAAATTAATGATCACTGTGGAATTGATTATGTTAAAGACAATAGGGAATCTGCACAGGTCACTGCAACGTTATTATGGTAACTAAGATGTGGAAACCAATTCAGTGCCCATTGATAAGTGAGTGGGTAAAGAAGATGTGCAGTTAAGCATCCCTGGTGCTCCAAGGGGTTGAGCACCACCCTATGGGGCTTCTGCAGCCACTACAGCTTGAATTCCGCCCTGGCCAGGGAGGGGACCCACATGGCACAGCAGACCTCTCTTGCCGGCTGCTCCCCTCAGCGGTGCAGTTCAGTCTATCTGCCTGTTCTGCTCCCCACTCTGTCTCGGGTGAATTCTTTCACCCCCACACCTCTGGCCTGCACCCCAGTTCTTGTATGAATAAATAAAATCTTTTAAAAAAAGATGTGAAATTATATGCAATGGAATACTACTTAGCTTTAAAAAAAGATTGTCTTACCACTTATGACATCATGGATATAACTGGCAGGGGTTGTTCTAAGCCAAGTAAGTCAGAGGAAAGACCAGATAATTCACTCATATGTGAAAGATAAGAAGCAAAGAAAAGGAACAGAAAACCAACCAACCAACCAAAACGAACCCTAGAAATTTATAATTGAGGCTGCCGGTTGTAGGGGGTTCTACGCTGGGTGGAGGGTTATTTGTGCTTTGGTGGTGGCTGTGAAGTGGTAACACACAGATGAAGAGGTGTTAACCTTGCAGGTACAAATATTTACAATCTTGTAAACCAGTGTTCCTTCAAAAAAAAAGTAGATACAAGGAAAAGATATGATGTGTCTATATGTATGATATTTATGTATGCATATACATAGATATGTAAATACTGCTTTGATAATTAAAAATGAAATTGTGCCATTTGTAAGAATAAGGAGTGGGACCTGAGGGAATAATGCTAAGTGAAATCATTCAGACAGAGTAAAGGCAAATGCCATAGGATTGCATGAAGATAGGGACATTAAACAAGCAGCGCAAAACAAACTCCTAGGCTTTCTGAACAAAATGGCAGTCAGAGAAGGGAAGTGGGAGGAGCTGGTAAATCAGATGAAAGGGACATTTGCACCGCAGGGGATGGAAACTAGTCTTTCAGTAGTGCTCACTACAAAATATATGCAGAGATGTCAGAGAGGAAAAAAGACAGTGACGATGCTTTTCTGGATCTCACGACTTCAAAGAATCAGAACTCATGCCATTCTTGGTGTTCCCCAAAAGGGTTGCGAGCACTCTGATAAGAGCCTAAAGACCAGTTTCTCAGGGCATGCTGAGACTGGGAGGTAGGTGTCATCTCATCAGTCCACTTCTTTGAAAACAGCAACTGCCAAACATTTGGATTCACTCCCCCTCCGTGTCGCAAGTATGCAATCCCCTTGGTATCCCCACGACATGAGCCCTTCTGTCCTTGCCTGCACACAGCCTCAAAGTTTGTTTCAGTAAGCATAGTCGACATTTACTGGAAATACTGTATTCCAGGTGGGCATGCTTCTAGTTTAAAAGACGAAGAACCCAAGACCAAGAATGCAAGTAACCTGCCGAAGGTTGTTTTATCCCTGTGGGAAGTGACAGGCTCTTAGCTTTGTGAATCCACTCAAGAATCCCCTCTTTGATTCCATCTCTTCTCTCCCACTTAAGACACATAGTTAACGATCAGTCTGTAGGATCTTTAACAACACTACCCTGGTGCAGTCTATTAAATGCTATTTCACACACGGGGGCTGGTGCTCTGTCCTTAACCCTCGTGTATACAACACCTGCACTCTATAGTATTGCTGAGGACTGACAATTCCCTGAGGCCACTTAACTTGCTAGTCATGTTCTCCTGTGGGCTGGAGATATAGAAAACATTCAACAAGGCATTCAAGTATCACATTATATTATTGTTGTTTTATTTCTTATTTGATCTGAGGCTAAGCACAGCATATAACACTTCAGCACCTTCTCCAATCCAGGGCCATTTTGCATGCAATGAGTCAACTTGCCTAAATCATATATATTTAGTTCTCTTTCCCTTCCCTATTCTCATAAATAAGTGTAGATTCCTGGATTCCAGCCTATGCCCCGAGTCTTGCCTTGTTTTATAGCACCACTTTTACTGGATGTTGACCTGATATGCTTATTTAGATTTGCTCCCTCTTTCCCAGCCGTGAGTCAGTACCCACAGTCTACAGCATAGCCCATAATTCTACACTGGAACTTGTGCGATCTGTGGCAGACTCAGAGAGTTTGCATGATCATCTCTCCTGATCTTGGCTTCCAATCTTCATGCTATTCAAGGTAAGACAGCTCATTCTGCAGTGCCAAATAACACCAATGACGTGACTACAGGAAATGATGTTACATGATTTAACCCCATTGCCAAAGGAAGCTTCCTCTTCCTAGAGTCAGTTTTGACCCAAGAAGATGGAGGCTTTAAAAAATGGGAGAAGGGCCTCCCTGGTGGCGCAGTGGGTTAAGCAACGCACTATGAAGCAAACCGCAGCCACTGCAGCAGGAGTTCAATCCCTGCTGCCGGCCGGGGAGGGGACCCACATGGCCCGGCAGACCTCTCCTGCTGTGCCCGCTGCTCCCCTCAGCAGTGTACTTCTGTTGATCTGCCTGTTCTGCTCCCAGCTCTCTGTGGTGAATCCTCTCACCCCCCACACCTCTGGCCTGTACCCCAGTGCTTGTATGCATAAATAAATAAATCTTTAAAAAAAATTAAAAAAAATAAATAAAAAATGGGAGAAGCCAACAAGGTGAATAGAGGAGATGAATAACTTGTGGACCAGCAAAATTTCGTTGTTGAACTGACCTGGTGAGTTTCTTCACTCCCCTTGAGCACAAGGAGTCACATGACCATGCCTAATTTCAGTTCTGCTGGTAAAGAGCACTCCTACTGTGTGCTATTGTGAACAGCCTTGCCATCTAAATCCACCTTGCCTTCCACAGGTGTGACTCAAACTGTAAACTAACGGTAAGGAGGGAGGGTGAGGGACCACTCAATTTTAATGACTGTAAGACTTTCCACAACCTAAATTTTCCCCCTAAAACCTGGGGAGCCATACCTTAGGATATGTGATGAACATCTACCTTCTTTCTTTCATATTAGATCGCAATATAGCAAGCGCTTTCTGAGTGATGGTTTTCATGGCCCATTTCATTTTCTAGGAATTGAATAATACTTTAAAAGTATATAATGTTTTACCTGCTCCCAGATTTTCAGATTTCTGCTCTTTGATACGAACATTATGTGGCTCATAGCTATCTTATCGGCAGTCAGGGTCGCACAGGCAAGGTCCGGGCTGCTTAGTCAATCGGATGTGATATCTGCACTCTCCTTAATTAAGTTTTCTATTTCTTGCTCTATTAAAGCATCATCAGCCCATGGCTTCTTCAGGCTGAGAATCTGCTGACAGTGTGTTCCTGAGGGAGGAACATGCTACAGATTCAATAAGGGCTGTGGGGGAGGAGACAGTGAACCAGAACTAGAAACTCCAGTGACCAAGGGTCCATCTCTATGAAGGAGGAAGAGGCCAGGGCTGGATGCCATGACCCTGTGAAATCTAGAGAAAAAGGTTCTAGAGAGTAGGTGCAATAACCATAATGTGGGTTTGCCCAGCACACCTAACTGTAAGGTAGCTAAGACAAGAGAGAATTTCCAATTCTCAGGCCTTCAGCCTCTTCTGAAGATTACCCAGTTTTCATTTAAGCAGGGAGTGAGGGGATTGTTTGGGAAAGAGCACAGAGCTGTGGACAAAGTATGTGACCTTCGTTACCACTTCTGCCTCTATTGATAATCTTGGGTCACCTCCCTCTCTCCCTCCTTCCCTCCCTCCCTCCCTCCCTCCTTCCTTCTCTCCTTTGTTGCAACATGTGTTTGTAACATGCCCTGTGTTCCACACTCTGTTTTAAGGCCAGCAAGCAAGCCACGACAACAAACTAGCACGTGCCCTTTGGAAGTGTTTGATGGACGTGCACATCTTCATCTAAGTGAAAGAGAGTTTTCAGAGTATCCATGAGCAAGTGACAGAGAGAAAAAACCTGCGCTACCGTCTCAATGATACCAGTCGGCGGAAAAACAAAGCAGCACGGGAGAGAGATGACCGAGGAGGGGGAGCTGCTTCTTCATGATATGTGAATGGTGAGGACAGGACGGGTTTCTCTGGAGGTGAGAGGCGAACAGATGCCAAAAGGAGGTAATAAAGCAACAATTAGGAGTCTATTCGGGGAGAATGTGTCCGGCAAAGACAAGGTCAGAGGGAGAGGTGGGAACGTGCCTCGTTGTTCAAAAAAGCATCCAAGGTCAAGACTACCTGCCACAGGGGGCAGGAGGCCAGGACAACGTGGGAGGTACGTGACATTCGGCAGAGCATGTTGGCGGTTTGGGGGCTTCTTCTCCACTGGGAGACTTGGGTGAATTGGCAGCAGAAGCACGGCGTGACTGTCTTTATAAAGCGAAAGCCCCTGGGTGTGTCAGTGGGACTAAATCCTGCCTCCTCCCCTCTGTGTGACCGTCGCGGTGAACAGCTTCCACATGAATGAAGAAATGCTTTGTCTTTGTGCGGTGGGTGCCATCATCCCTTAAGAGCATGCAATTTAGGGGTCCCGCTGTACCCCTCATTCTGCACACTAACTTCATAAGATACTATTTGTGGTATAGATTTTTTTTAAAGATTTATTTATGCACACAAGAGCGGGGTACAGGCCAGAGGTGCAGGAGGTGAGAGGACTCACCAGAGACAGAGTGGAGAGCAAAACAGGCAGATTGACTGAAACACACGGCTGAGGGGAGCAGTGGGCGAGGCAGGAGAGGTCTACTGCGCCATGTGGGTCCCTCCCTGGCCAGCGGCAGGGATCGAATTCATGCTGCAGTGGCTGTGCTTTGTTTTATAGTGTGTTGCTTAACCTGCTGCGCCACCAGGGAGGCCCAGAAGTAGTTCATTTTTTAAAAAGTTTTATATATTTATGCACACAAGAGCTGGGGTATAGGCCAGAGGCTCAGGAGGTGAGAGGAGTCACCAGAGACAGAGTGGGGAGCAGAACAGGTAGATCGACTGAAACACACGGCTGAAGGGAGCAGCGGGGAGGCAGGAGAGGTCTGCTGCACCCTGTGGGTCCCTCCCCGGCCGGGCATCGAACTTGTGTTGCTGTGCTGCGGATGCTTCACAGTGCGGAGCTCAACCCGCTGCACCACCAGGGAGGCCCTATTTGTGGTATAGATTCAATAGTTGATGGCCGTTTGTACTCACATAAGCAGTTATTGTTGGAATCAACCTGCAGGCCCCCTCACTTCAGTGTCATGAAGGCCTCGTGATGTTTTGTGAGACTGAAGGGCCGTCTCCGTGCACTGAAGGCCCGAGGGAGAGGAGAGAAAGCCAGTCCAGGTGTGAAAATGGCACCCAGTCTTTCCCCGGTGTGAGCCAGACTGCAGAGGCAACCACAACAACGCAACATTCTCGCCAACAATAGGAGAAGGTTTGAAAGGTGCTTTGTGACGGTTCACCGGACCGGCTTAACCTTCCCGCTGCTAAGAAGAGCCTCAGCCTCTTTCCTGGTCAGACGTGGATGTCTCTAGAGCCTATTAGCAATTGGCCCGAGGCCACTGAGCAGATGCTCAAGCAGCTCTCCCTTCGGCTGTCTCAACGCTCCCTGCAGCCAAGGCCACCCCAGGCATCTCCAGAGGGCAGGAAGTGGCCCAGGGAATCCTGGGCCAGAAAGAAAGGGAGTCGCCCCGCCTCGAACCGTGGTGTGATCATATCACAGGAGAATGAGTGGGGGTTAGTATCCAGGGCACCGGGTACATTTAGCCTCTTTTAGACTAGCCCTGTAATGTCTCTGCCATGGTATTCAATCTCAGGGTGCAGGTGAAGAGTCAAGCAGGACCCTTCCCTCTGCCTGCTAGGTAATAAGCCTCCTGCACACGACGCTTCCTTGGTTTTGTTGCCTAAAAATGATGTTCAGAGTCACGTTCAGGACAGGCCAGGGCTGTTCCTCACGCAGGTCTCGCCTCTCCCTGTGCCCAGCGAGTTCATGCGGCTGGACTCCTCATGACCGTCCTCGGGCGGCAGCAGCCGCTGAGGCACGGGAAGAGCAACCTGCCCTCCCTTGCAGCCCTCACTTCAGCTCCATGGCGCGAGGTGGAGCTTTCACTTAACACTTCAGGCGAGCTGCTTTCTTCATTTGGTTCAGCTTCCCTGGCCTTCTTCCCCACGCCTACACAACCACCGCTGCGTGAACCCGGACGGGCGAGCTAGCGGCGCTGACCGTGGCCACAGCAGCTTAGCGGTCAGTCTTCTCTCTCCGTGGCCGCTGTCTTGCTGGACAGTGGCCGCACCCTGTCTTCTCTGAGGGGCGTCTTTTTAAATTTTCTACACACCATGGAAAGATACGGGCGATGGCTTTGCATCATTTCACCAGGTGTGAAACATCTTGAAATCAGCTGAGAATTATTTTTCTGAGTTTTCCATCCAGAAGCAAAATCCCTGAGGCTCATGTGTGGGCTTGCTTAGGTCGCCAACGTATAATCTTCATAGGGAGTTGGATGTCAGATGCTTAACCTGGGGAAAAAACAAAAGTATTCATTTCTTTTGAGTGTGTTCTTTTCACACGCTGTTGGAAACAAAACAGCAGCTCAGAACTGGTAAGGAGTTTGGGACAAGCCCGTGTCTCCGGCTTGCCCAGACATAGGACACTCTCAGAGCTGGGGAAGAGCTGAAGGTTCAGGGAGAGAGATGACTGGAGGAGAAGACCACCTAAAATACCTCCAACGATAAAGAGCTAGTGTGTGTGTGTGAACCCAGGACTTCCCTGAAAGTAGGTAGGGACCAACATTGGTTAAAAAAGTCAAGATTTTGGGTGTTTGAGAAGGAGTCATTTCTAGAAGCGAAGAAGTGTCTGCTTCATGTGCAGATGGAGAGACCGCTGACTGTGGTCTTTGGCCATGGGGTGGCACTCACGGATTGGGGCCGCTGGCCTTTTATTCCAGTCGGAGTTGAAGGAGCAAAGTAAGGTTCCCGAGGACAAGGCTGATGGGCAGGAAGCGGCAGCGGGTGTGTTTGTGGTGCTTCGAGGCCTCGGGCCTTGGCCAAGCCCTGAAGCATGCGATGTGATGGGGCAGCGTTCGGAGGGGCAGCAGGTGGCCCGAAGGCCTGCGAGCCTGGTCTCCTGGCGGCTGTCCCTGCAGGGCGGGCCCCGCATCTGCACTGGCCGCTGGACATGGGCATCGACAACCAGAGGTAGCCATGTCCACGTCTAAGTTCACAGGTGGAATATTCTGGACTGCCAGCAGGGTTGAATGGTGTGTTGTGTAGACTGAACCTCAGCGGCCGTCTGTGACGCTCCCTCTGGACCCTGACAGGCTCGCAGAAAGGATGCCCAGGAGGCCGTCGGTCCACGGGGGTTAAAGGAAAGGACAGTCCCCGAGGCAGAAACATGACACAGTGAAAACGGGGCCGTGATTCCTGTCAGTGAGTGGCCCTGAGTCCATGTGGGCCAGGGGCAGGGCAGGGAAGGGCTGAACCGTGTAGACCGGAGAGCTGAAGCCCTGGGCCGCCTCCAGGAGTTGCTTGAGGGACTGGACTCAGCTGTCCTGAGCCCACCCCCCGGCTCCCTGTCACCCTGGGGCCTTGACCACGTGCACATCGTTCTGCTGCATCCAACAGACTCCAACTCAGGTCACAACTTGCCCAGTCGTGGACATACAGTGACCTGCAGGCATGTCGCTTTTGTTTTAAGCTGCCATGAAGTGCTCTTAGCCTTAGCGGGTCTCTCCAGCCACCTGTCGCTGTGAGAGGTGCTACTTCCTGCCTTCCTGACGCCGAGACTATAGTAAGTTGCGTGCCTCGTCTGTGGGCCGAGATGGCCCGTGAGAGTAAGTCGGCCCTCCCCTCCTCCAGGAAGCCTTCTCTTCCTGCCCTTCGTGCAAGCTGGACGCACGCGGTACGGACCCCATCGAGAAGCAGTCCACTGACCATCATGACGATGAGGCCACTGCATCTTTTTGAAAACTGGACTTAGCGACTCGGCACCTCAATCTATCACTAACGCCTATTGTGAGGGGCGCGTGTGAATGCTCTTGTGTCGATAGATAGAGGTCAGTATTTCATGCTATGGAGTACCTATTACATACACATGGCAAAACAGGATACTCAGACAATGTCTTAGGAGGTCTGATTACAGAAATTAAAGATTGCTAACCCAGGAAACTAAGCCATTCGATAACACATCATGTCACCGTCATTATTTTACAGTAAAACATCACGTCCTATTTTTATATTCTAATTTCATGCGCTGTCTTTTTGACCGGACCCCTTACTCCTTGGGTGCAGCTTCTCTCTTTCGAAAGGACACATCTCCAGCACCCTGGAGAGCACGTGGCCAGCCGTCGATGCGAAATAAATGCGTTAGGAATGAGCGGAGATTGCTAAGCCTCCAGGCTGAGGAAGTAGACTCGTTTGCTTTCCCCAAAGCCAGTCGGCATCCCTGAGCAGGCCCAGAAGAGGGAGGGCCGGAGTGCTCCCTCCTGGGGAGGAGGATAAGACAGCCCAACACCTTCCGGGTGGCTTAGCGGAGCCACCACAGCCGGGGTGTGGCCACCTGAGAACACTCTTCAGAGAACACTGTCCCTTCTGAGACTGTCCGGATGGACTCACAGCTGCAGAAGCTGGGCAGCCCACCGGGAAGAGGGTTACTAAATTCAACAGCCCGGAACATTTTTTTAAAAAGATTTATTTATTCATATAAGAACTGAGGTACAGGCCAGAAGTGCAGGGGGTGATAGGGTCCACCAGAGACAGAGCGGGGAGCAGAACAGGCAGATCGACTGAAACACACTGCTGAGGGGAGCAGCGGGCGAGGCAGGAGAGGTCTGCTGCGCCATGTGGGTCCACTCCCTGGCCGGCGGCAGGGTTCGACTCGTGCTGCAGTGGTTGCGTTTTGCTTCATAGTGCGCTGCTTAACCCGCTGCGCCACCAGAGGAGGGCCCACGCAGCCCGGAACATTATCACGTGAAGAACGCTGCCCCTTGCTGCCGCAAACTGCTCAGCCACTCGCGGCTCCTCTCATCCCAGAACACGCAGCTGTCGGATCACGGCTCCTTGGTCAGCGCCAGCGCTGGGTCTGCCGCGGTGCTGGGAGAGGCCCGTGCGGGACCGGCCCCCAGTGCCCTGGTGAGGAGCTCCGGGCCTCAGCCTCCCCGTGTCTGCTCAGCATCTGTTGTAGCAAATGAAAAGCTTTGTTTTTTTCTTTAAAGATTTATTTATTTATGCACACAAGGATTGGGGTACACGCCAGAGGCATGGACTGGGGGTGAGAGATTCACCAGAGACAGAGCAGGGAGCAGAGCAGGCAGATGGACCGAAGCACACTGCTGGGGCAGCAGCGGGGAGCAGGAAAGGTCTGCTGCGCCCTGTGGCGCCCCTCCCTGGCCAGGATCAAACTCACACTGCCATAGCGCTCAGCCCGCTGCACCACCAGGGAGGCCCCAAATGACAGGTTTTAGAGTTTCTGTGACAGTAAGAGTGACCGTATAGTGGTTCCTGTTTCGCTCCTGCCCACCTTGCCACCTTTGCTGGCAGGAAAAGGTGTTCAGGGAGCAGGGGTGATGACTGGCGGGCATGGAGAATGGTGTGAAGCTGGCGGGGTGCTGTGTGACGTGGTGCTTTGGGATGCTACGACAGGCCAGGACCCAAGGGATGCGCACGTGCCCTGTAGTGCGCCCTGCTCCCGGGGTGCCGGCCGTGTTGAGATGGCTCTTCATCAGGTGGAGCTGTAGACCCAAACTGCATGGAGCTTGAGCACGTTGCCAGGGCTGGGTAGATGTGATGTGCAGCTCGCATGTGTTAGGGAGCTTCTGCGGCTTTGACTGTCTGACCCTCTTACCAGAAGCACATCCTCGGTTGCTTTGAGACAAGTTTTTCTCTATAGATTTATCTAAAACGACTTTGAATTGCATGACATACTGTTATCCAAGACTACTCCTGAAATCCTGAGATCCCCATGTGCTCCCCTCCCTTCTCAATCTCTCTCTCTCTGTTATGGGTCTTTGCTTTGGAGGGATTTTTTTTTTGTACTATAAAACTATTTAGATTGATTGGATAATAGACATAAACATTACATAGATTTTTTAAAATGATATTCTTTCTGTTGCTTCAGTGAGCATAACTAGTTACAAGGGTATCTTCTGATAAGGGCTAATAAAAATACAAAATGAATACTTCCTTCCAAGGCAATATGTCGCTATAAACACCCAGAATTGGCCACTTCCTAGTCCAGCATCATTGTGATGCTCCAGCCCCCGTGAAATGTACATAGGTATCAAGAAATAAATGTTGAGTCATCACCAGACCTTTGTTGCACATCCGTGGGGTTTTCTAAATAAAATGTGCACTCATCAGCCTTCGGCAGAGATTTTATAAATCTAGACTTGTAGCTAAGATACCCCTTTTATTTCCCTCACATCCTGTATTCAGAGGCTAGAGGAACGACGTTATTTTTCTCAATTTTTAAATTGAACTATCCAATGTGGTTCCAAATATTTTCTTCTACATAATTTTAAAAAACTATTAATATATATTCATATATATGGAGATGCATACAATTTGATATATATAATGTATGTACACATATATCAATATTCATATATATTCACATGTATGGTTACACATTAAGATCGATATAATCTTAATTTAAGTAGTGCCTACACCCATTGCAAGATGCATGTTCACTTCTTTAGGCTTACATGTATTTAACATTTTAAAGTGATAACTGAATTAAGCCATAATTGTACCGCCCACCGATGTTCTTAAAATGTGAACCAATTGCTCCTGTATGTAATTCAACAACACAAAAATAAGCAATGTCTCTCTGAGCTGGAGTAAGTGTTCAATTACTCTGAGTAGCTTTCAAGTTGATAGTCAAGAGGCATCATTATTTCAAAAGCTATTAGTTCCTATAGATTAAATTATATCTAACACTCACCACCCCCAACCCATTAAAATACTAGGACATTTTATACCATTCTCTCTACTTTCTCAGGGGTTCCATTAGCATCATGAGAAATTCAACACTGAACTGGCAAGTAATTAAATGGAGCAGGTGATTAGATTCTGAAGCTCTTTTTCCATTTGGAAGAAACCCGAGGGTCTCACCTGAGCTGACGTATCTAAGAACTTCTGTCATCTGAAGCGTGAGTCCTGGAGCAGGGTGGACCACGTGATATTGCCAGTGGGGTGTGTGTGTGTGTTTGTGTGTGTGTAACGAGGGGACAGGAGGGGAAAGAAGGGGTGGAAGCAGAGAAAATGATCTTATCAAGAGGAGCCAAGTGAGGTTCCATGGCCTGTCTGAGCTTCATGGCTGGTTAGAGCTAACTCAACTCACTTTCTTTTGAGAAGCTGTTATTAAATGCATCGGATGGGCCATACTCTGTAGAAAACAAAGCAAGAAGAGAAGTCCCCTGTCCTGAGGGCCTCATCACCTCGTGGAACAGACGGCTAAGCTAATACATCCATAATGCTGTGTCAGAAACTCAAGAATGAACCGACAAACGAGGTGTGTAACTTGGCCCCAATTCTTCAAGCCGGGCCTACCCATTTCCTCACTGGCCCCCTGGTGGGCGGGCGCTGGCTCATAAAAGCTGTGAGGACCGCAGCGAGGATGCTGCAGGATTACTCAGAGAGCATGAGCTCCATATTGTTCAATGGAAAAATGTCACTTGCAAAGCATACATAAGATTTCAGAGAAGAAAATGACAATAATCTTTACCCACACCTCCCAGAATGAATCATGATTAGAATAGAGGCGTTATTTTCATTTTAAAGAAAGGCAAGTATATTGTTTCATGATTATTAAAAAATGTAAGTGCCTAAAAAGGATGAAAGTAAAGGAAAAAAATCACAGCTTCAGGACCTCAGTCCTGAAAAGTACCCATGGGCCAGCGGGGGTTGCCGCGAGAGCATCCTGCACAGTCTGCGGGCAGGTGTGCGGGGAGGCTTGTGGAAGACTGCCGTGTTTCACAAATGTGCCATCTCCACTCCACGTTAGCCTCTGTCCCTCCACTGTTCACTGACTCATGCCCTCGTCTTCCAGTTTTCCTTCTAATCATCTCACTGTTCTTGAATTTTGCTTATCTTCTCAGTATGAGATGAAGTGGGTGGCATTTTGTGATAGATCTTCATCTTTCTATCTCATTGACTCTTGACCCTTTCCCTCACTTCTTTCTATGTACTATTTATGGCATTATCTGACTCCTAGTTTGGATTAGTTATTCTCACTCCTCCCGTGTGAAAGTTTTGCGTTTCCTCATTTAGCTCATGACATCTTCCTTTAATATTGACTGGGCAGCTCGGGTGGGCTCGTCCCCGTGCTAAGTCCTGGCTTCTGTGGTCCTTGGGGGAGATAGGCACCAAGCATTGAGCAGAAAAGCAAAATTAGTGGAAATAGATTTGTAGGAAACAGACACTCTGCAAGGAGAGGCTCGCACGGAGGTCTCCTTCAGATGAGGTAGACAGGGCTTGCTTCCCTACAGAGGCCATAGCTAAAGCAAACCCGAAGAGTGGCAATCCCAGCACCGTGATAGCGCCTCCAGTGCATGTGTGGGAGCAGGTGAGTATGTTAT
Source organism: Galemys pyrenaicus (assembly GCA_019455555.1). NCBI lineage: Eukaryota > Metazoa > Chordata > Mammalia > Eulipotyphla > Talpidae > Galemys > Galemys pyrenaicus. The sequence goes on along the minus strand of JAGFMF010011709.1, from coordinate 2,643,879 downwards.
TGTAACGTCAAGGAAAAGAACATTCTAGCAGCAGCACCTACAAGCGTCAGATTATTCTCCTGGACTGATTTCCTGGTGTGTATTTTGTCTGGCTTTGCCGTCCATTTAGTGATGGAGAGAAAGCTAGTGATTGCTGTCCAAGTGTGTGTTGATATTGAGCTGGCAACATATTTTTTAATATTTTAATTTTTTTAAAGATTTATTTATTTATGCATACAAGCACTGGGGTACAGGCCAGAGGTGCGGGGAGGTGAGAGGATTCACCACAGAGTGGGGAGCAGAACAGGCAGATCCACTGAAACCCACTGCTGAGGGGAGCAGCGGGCACAGCAGGAGAGGTCTGCTGCGCCATGTGGGTCCCCTCCCTGGCCGGCAGCAGGGATCGAACTCGTGCTGCAGTGGTTGCGGTTTGCTTCATAGTGCATTGCTTAACCACTGCGCCACCAGGGAGGCCCTTAATATTTTAATTTTTATTTATTTTTTCTTACAATGTTTGTTTTCTGGTGTAGTCCCCATAGAATTTCATCACCAATTCATCTGTGCACTGTCACCATAGTCCCTTGTGCTCTTCCCATCCCTGCCTTAATCCCAAACCCTCTCTCTTCCCTGCAGAATGTCTCAGTTTTGTAGCTGTCGGTTTATTTTTGTTTCGTTTTCATTTTTGTTGTTATTTTTGATGTTACTATTATTATTTTTCCTTGATCCCTTATATTCCTCCTATAAGTGAGACGGTCCAGTATTTTTCTTTTTCCTTCTGACTTACTTCACTGAGCATCATTCCCTCAAGCTCCAAGCCATATTTCTGCAAATGACAATAGTTTATCTTTTTGATCGCTAAATAATATTCCATTGTGCATATATAGCACATTTTCTTGATCCAGTCTATTTTTGGGCATGTGGATTGATTCCAAGTCTTACCTATTATAAGTAATACTGCAATAAACATAGGGGTGCATATACTCTTTTGAATTAATGTTTTTGTGTCCTTTGGGTAAACCCTAAGAGAGGGGTTGCTGGGTCATATGGTGGCTCGATTTTTAGTAGACTGAGGAGCCTTTATACAGCCTTCCATAGAGGTTGGAACAGTCTGCACTCCCTCCTGCACTGACAACAGCATTAATCCCCTTATAACAACATCTCAGCTTGAGTCCCGTGTAACCATAGGCCGATGTTTGTGTGTAAGGCGTGTCTTTTCTTCTTTGCAGTGAAAGGAATTGTAGCTCAACATTTGGCCCACTTGATCAAGACCACAAAGCTCCCGGGCAGACCCCCAGATTGCACTGAGGAGCTCTTTGTGCAGAGCCAGCTCCCTGCCTCTGTGGCCCTCGTGGGTCCTGTGTCACAGAAGCTGCTTGTCTCCAGGAGCCCCCAGGGGGTGTGACCAGGTGAGTCATCTGGACCCCAGGCTCAGAGCTGGGCTCGGTTAGAGGCCCAGGACTGGGGACAGGTCCATGTGGTGGCAACTCAGGACCAGATGTCTGCTAGTGACCTCACTTCAGGCAAAGAACTTATCCAAGTCACATGGATTCAGCCGTGGAGGAAATCATACATCTCTCCTCATGGGACTGCAATGGTGCCCTGAACACAAAACGCCAGGTCTGAGCTCACAGCGGGCAGCTGTTAGAACCAGCATAAAGATAACACAGAGCAGAAAGCAGATGGTTTGTAGGGGCGATGGGGGCTGGGTCACTGGTTAGCAGAGAAGACCAGGAGCTGGGTTCGAAGGATGTTGGCGTCTGCACGTGGAGAGAAGAGGACACTCCAGAGCTGGCCAGTGCCATGCTGAAGCAGGGGCAGGTCCATCCCCCGAGGCCTTGCGTCCCCCTCCAGTTTCTCCACATTTCCATGTAGCGACGCGGGGCCCTGGATGTTCTGGCTTTTTGTGGAAATCCTCACTCTGTTCTTAAAGCAGCGCTTGTGACGATCGGGATTGTGACGCGCTCTCGCCCGGGACCAGGACAAAGGGCCTCCTCGCATCACTACATATTTTTTTTTTAAAGATTTATTTATCTATGTATACAATAGTTGGGGTACAGGCCAGAGTCCAGGGAGGTGAGAGGATTCACCAGACAGAGCAGGGGGCAGAACAGGCAGATGGACTGAAACACACTGCTGAGGGGAGCAGCGGGCAAGGCAGGAGAGATCTGCTGCGCCATGTGGGTCCCTTCGCTGGCTGGCAGTGGGGATCGAACTTGTGCTGCAGTGGCTGCAGTTTGCTTCATAGTGCGTTGCTTAACCCACTGCGCCACCAGGGAGGCCCCCGCATCACATATTTCACTTTCTAGACCAACTAGCCTGGAAAGCTTTACTTTGGCTGTTTTTCTTTTTCTTTTTTTTAAGATTTATTTATGCATACAGTTACTAGGGTACAGGCCAGAATTGCGGGAGGTGAGAGGATCCACCAGAGACAGAGTGGAGAGCAGAACAGGCAAATCTACTGAAATACACTGCTGAGGGGAGCAGCGGACACAGCAGGAGAGATCTGCCATACCATGTGGGTCCCCTCCCTGGCTGGCAGCAGGGATCAAACTCGTGCTGCAGTGGCTGCGGTTTGCTTCATAGTGCATTGCTTAACCTACTGCGCCACCAGGGGGGGCCCTATTTTTCTTTTTGTTAAGTGCCAAAGTGTCTTCCTACATTTACTGTCCGGAGTATAAATTCTTCTTGGCGAGGAGTTTTCAAAATGGTGATGTTCAGTGGTTGTTACACACTGATAATTTGACTCTTCCTTCCCTAATGCTTTGGATCTTCAGACCCAGAGCATGGCGTGGGGACCCAAGTATGAAGCTAGTGTGGGCGTGGGGCGGGGGCTGGGGGTGGGGGCTGAAAGGCTTGTGCTTATACCGCTGCTGAGCTATTGCCAGCTTAATTTAGCAGCCTTGAGAAACGAGCAGATATTTTCATTAGTACTTTATCCCCTCGTGTTCACTGGCACCACTTGGTAGGATTAAAATGTATCCCTTGCCAGCTATTATCTGTGTTAGAACCATCAAATATTTCAGTTTGGATGGAATTACCAAAGAGGAAAGGAAGCATCTCTTGTTGACTGCCCACTGGGCGCGCGTCATCGTCCTGATAGATATAATAGCTGCTCTTCTGACGGGTCCTCTTGCCTCCGTTTCCTAAGCGAGAATGAATGCACAGAGAGGCGAAGCAGCTTGCCTGAGGTCACCCAGCCGAAGAGTCAGCCAGCCAGAATGCAATCTTTCCGCAAACATTAAAAGCCTTATTTTAAAACGCATCACTCCTTATTGACTGGGGCTGGATCACTAAGTACGTGTCCTTCACGTCTACCAATTTCTGTGCAGCCTGTACATGCAGAAGCACTGACCCCCACAGCTAACGAGCGGTGATGTCCGCGCCTTCATTTTCTTGCATTGCGTCACCATGACAACGGCGAGTGCAGTAGCATGCATTGACAACTGCAGGCATTTTTTTTTTCTTGGAAAAATGAGAGTTTAAAGGCTAAAATTTGTTGTTTAAATAGTAGTAGGAGGGGAGAAGAAACAAATGGTTCAACAACTCCAGGACATGCAAAGCAACCAAGAAACTTAAACTTTATTTTGGGCCATTCTGGTATTCAAAGTAAAGACAGAAACAACTTGCATTATAGTGTTTGTTACTTAATAAAAAATTGAGCATATGTTTTCCAGGAGAGATGACTGTGTTTGCAGGTCACACTTGGCAATACTTGCTGTGGGTCTGTACACGATTACTACACAATCCATCACGGGCCATGGCGAGTCACATGTGTTACCTTGTCGTGCCGCCTCAGCCTGTTGTCCGCTGCAGGGAGCTCTCGCTTCCTCAGACTCTGACTGCAGGTTCATGATACCCGCCTGCTTCTGCTTCTAGCATTGCAGGCCACCCTGCCCTTCGGTACCGCTTCCGCTCTCCCAGCCCCCAGCTCTTGTGACGGAGGCAGTTAGAGCCTCCTCTCTGACTCAGTCGCCGCAGTTGCTACATGCACCTTTCACCTGCTGTCTCACCTGTGCTCGCGAAGAGCCCTGGACGACTTCCTATCCAGCAATGTGGCTCACTCATATTGGGGCCAAAATGCACAAATCGCTCTTTCAAAAGGCGAAGCTTCTAGGGGTCACGCTGGAGCGTAGTCACCTGCTTCTATCCATGTTGCTCCAGCGAGGCGTGGCCGAGCGTCAGGAAGCTGGTGTCCTTTGCACCTGACCAGCGATGCCACAGGCGAGCTAGCGGCGCCTCTGAGCAAAAGCCCACGGACGCCAGCGTGGTCACAGCCGCGGCGCGGAAGTTGCTGGAGGGCTCACTCCATGCCAGGGGAGGAGTGCCTGGGTGCAGGGCACAGCTCCTGGCTTCACGCCGCTGGGCTCGTGCCTCCTGCTCGGCACCCTTCCATGCCCCTTGCTCCGAGAGTGGAGCCCCAAGGCTCACCCGAGGTGAGGGCCCTGTCGTAGCTTTGCACCCCCTGCCTCTGGCGCCCTGTGTCCCACTGCTCCCCACTTGGATCCTGCCCGTGGCTCTGGCGTCCCGTCATCCCTGCATGAGGCCCGTGTCCTGCCACCCCAGGGCCTTTGTTCGTGCTGTTCCTGCCAGGAGGGCCCAGAGAGCTTCCTTTCTTCACCGGGAACTTCATGGAGATCAACTTCACTTGAAAGTGTTCAGGTTTTCTGAATCATCTTAAACATCACTATCTTGCCATCTGCCAATCCTATAAAGCCCTGCCTCCCGCGATGGTCACCCCTAGAGTTTTAAACTTCCTTTGTACCTTCCGTGATTACTTACAACCACCTGCTGTTGGCTGGCTACGTGGTGATTGCGCTTCCTGGCAAGAGCAACCAGGGCCTGTGTCTCCACTCTCACTGTTTCATCTCTGGCACCGGACACAAAAAGACATCTTTAATTTTTTTTGAAATAAAGACATTTAATTTTTTTAAATAAAGGAATAAGTGAATTCGGTCATAAGAGGGGAATATTAGGAACTAGTAGGAGCCAGAGAACTGATGCATCTGGGAGAAGCTTGAAGTATTTACGTAAGGACGTGTCGGTCAGGTCACACCAGCTCTAGCACAGGGCAGATACACGGTGACTGTGAGCCAGTGGATGCGTGCGCGGTTCTGAGGGCCTGGACGCTGATGGCATTCGCGAGAAGTGCTAGAGGAGAGAGGGAGAAATCGGCGTGGAGAGGAAAGAAAGATCACACCAATGGAGAAAACACTCCTCCTTCCGACCATATTGGAGGAGATGAGGCTTCAATGGCAGAATCCAAGGACGTCAGCAACGGGCTTAAGATGTTTGTCATTTGAGAGTTTCCCAACTTTGTGATACCCACGGGGATGAAAAATGGTGTCTCCAGACTTGCTGTTGAACATCTCCCTTGGCGTCCCATGCGGTCAGGGTGAGGAATCTGTGTTAATGACCTCGACCCGAGGTCACTATGGCAACAGACCCTGTGGGGAAGCACCGCCTGGAAAGTGGACTCAGCATTGCAGGCACAGGGGGACGCACGTGAACATGGGACTGAGGCATTTCGATGTTCAAGGCGGGCTCCGTAACACGCAGTAGCTCTCCAGGTGTACATGAGAGTCTGTTCAAGTCTCACACCCACGTCCAACTCTACACACACGAAATGCTTAACGCGGGAAGACCGCACAGCGTTCTGAACCTCTGTCACCGGCCATGATAGATGAACAAGGCAATCACGCCTGCTGTGCAGCATCGTCTTAAATATCAGCTCACCACCCCAGACAGATGGCCCAGGACAGCAGCCATGATTCTGTGGCACATGGTAGACGCTCCATGAATGACAGCCAGGAGGAAGGGGGAAGGAAGGTGTGGCCGAAGGTGACGGAAATGCATTGCTTCTGCTGTCCGCGGGCACTCGGCTTACACAAGTGTTTTTGGGAATTAAGGAACGACAAAGACAGTATCATGCAATGAGGTGTCAGGGAGTAATCCTGACTGTACAACCATTTTTATGTTCAGGCGCGTGGAGCCACCGAGGCCTAGTAATTCCCTCCTCTGAAATAGATGGTTTTGTTCAGCTCTGAAAACGTGAACATTTTCCCTGATGCTAACTGCTTGTTTAATAGTTTTGGAATAATCTGTATTTCATTAAGATGGGCCTTCTCCTGCCCAGCCTTCCGCTGTCTCGCATGCTCGTGACGGAGGGCCATTCAGCACTGGCATTGCATCTCATGAGTGGGTCCTGGCGGGCAGCGCCGAGCTCTACGGCCACCATGCGGTGGGCCTCCGGCCTCACTTACTTTCCAGCACGGCCATAGATTTGTTTTCTGACGAGATCCTTCTCCTTCAAACCTTTCCACTGAAACAGCCTCAGGCTTTTTTTTTTTTTTTATGATCCACATAAAACTTTTAGATAAGTAGAGGGCACCACAATCAATATTCATAGCATGATTTATTGGAGGAGGAACCATGCCACTGAATCCTCCCTGTAAATCCAGTGTGCAAAGCAGTGAGCGCAGTCATCCGTCTCCTGGACGCTCTAAGTGGGGCAGTCATGGGCTCGAAAGGTGCAGCGGCCGAGTCACCTGCCTGGGAGGCAGGTAGCTGGGGACTCGAGTAGCTCCGGTGCCTCAGGGGTCCTGCCTCTATCTGCCCCCCTGTTCTCTGGCCCAAGTGAGCCATCTTGACCTGGCTGCTCCTCTTGTTCTGTGGGGGAGTCCAGTTCTTCTTTTTTTTAAATTGACTTTGATTTACTTGTGTTATTTAATTTACCTTTATTATCTTATCATTTTATTTTTATTGGGGAGACACTGGTTTCAACACATGTGGTTTGGAGTTACAGTGCTCACACGTACATCACCCGATGTAGGTTACCACCATGCCTGCCGCCAAAGCACCCGCCCGTCACCCCCAAACTCTCCTGTATGGATGTAATGTCTTTCTGGGAACCATGGAAATCAAATCACTACTTTGAATTTTTAAGTTCTTTTCCATTTCCCATTTTTTTCCTCCAAGGTGCTTGTCTGTTCTTTAAACGTCTACGTAAGAATTTGGCTGGTGTAGAGGGCGTGCCGTTCTTCTTAACGGTCTAGCAAAGCTGCAGACTGTCGGGACAGGGCCAAAGGCACCAGCCACCACCTGCAATCTCAGCGGTGCCACCAATACATTAAGTGACAGCTTAAACGTGCTCAGAAAATCCCAAGTAGGAAATGGGTTTTAGAGCACAGGAGAACACCCCGTCTCCGTTCTCCTCAGACTGGGTGAGTAGTGGAGACAGAACCAGGTAAGTGAGCAAGAGGCACTTTAGTGGCTGTACGCTCGGGAGCCGTGGGGACTATGATTTTGGCCAGAGAGAGAAGGGGGCTACTCCTGAAGTAAGGCACTCTGAGGAACCCACAGAGGGGTGAGGGAGAGGCTTCACATGGAATGAAGGGGATGACTTCGTTTACTCTGAAGACAAAGATGAGATTTGGGGTTCAAGAGAGCATGTCTACAGTCCCCCCCCCCGGGACACCTGTCTGACTGCGTGGGGTGGGCTGACTCCTCAAGGGTGGGCCCCTTCGACACGCAGACTTCCCTGTTTAGAAACAGCACAGCACGGTGATTTCGAGGACCGGTGGAGTAGTCAAAGCCCAGGGCTCATGAATATCAGGACAGGAGATGACTGACGGGTGGAGCAGGAGAGGGAGCCCATTTGCAGACTTCCTGCCCAGTGAGCAGTACCGAGCGATGAATAAATGCATCAGCCCTTCGACCACAAAGACAGATGGTAAACAAACACTCTCTTCTAGCGTCAGCACCTGCTTCCCTCCTCCCGTGCAGAGGCGGCGTCTTTTGCTGTTTTTACCAATAAGCCCTTATTTTCATCCTTACCACAGCATCTCACAAAGGAGTCAGAACACTCACTTTTTGCCTTCAGAGTGAGTTGACCTTTGATGTAGCAACCAAGTCCCCGTTACTTCTTTTAAAGCAGCCGGTGATTTTAATGTCCTTGAAGGCAATGATAATGGGGTCAGAAGTCTCATCAGCTCCTTACGCTTCCTATTTGATGATAAAATATAAGTCAACACATCAGCTGGTCCTTTCAGCTTACTAATGGAGACTCCGTCTGTTGGAACTGAGGCTCTAAAGCATCACCCTGGAGGCCCGTGGACTCTAGCTCCTGTCACTGCGAGCAGCAGCCTCCTGGGAAGCAGGCACCTCCTGTTTTGTTTTGTTTTTTCACAGATGCGGGTGTGGTGGTTCCCTCATCCCCACAAAGGTGCTCTGGACTGAGGGTCCATCTCTGAACCCAGGTAGCAGAAAAAGGACTAAGAAAGTAAATGCCCAGCATTTCACTCTCTCTTATGTCAGCATATTAAGTGAGGAAAGATGAAGACAAAGAAGTCCTCTGATGGAGACAATCCAGGTAAACTTTTCCAATAGAGGAGGACCGCTGGGTTCCCTGCTGGGCTTCCCCTCCCCCACTGCGCAGAAGGGGTATTTACAGAGCCCAGTGGAGGGTGGGCCGGTTCCTGGTCTCCTTAGCGGGAACCCCCTATGGCAGAGGGTCGGAAGATGGCTGCAGGGAGCGTTTACAGCCTGTCTTTGTGGCGGTGGCTGTGCCGTCTCAGCGCACTGGACGCGTCCTCATCAGGAGAAGGAAGAGAAGTCCCCAAGCTGAGACACCAAAATGTTCGCCCCAAACCTAGTTCCGTGTCCCGCGTCTCGCAAGATTCCAGCCAGACGGGACCTGCATCCTCCCTCCGTGCGCATCTCGGAATCGTGGCATCTTACTTGGAGACTCGCTCCTGTGCGTGCGCAGCTGTCGCACAACCTAATAGGACCGCAGGGTCGTTTTCCAGAGTCACCACACAGCGAGCCCTCTTGGAATGTCCTGTTAGAAATAAATCCGGATACATCAGACTGACGCTGGAGGCCCCTGTGAACAGAACAGTTACCAGAAATGAAGCCTAAGAACCATGTAAGAGAAAATCTGTTGTGCCGCAGTAAACAGAAATGAATACCTGAGCACTGATGAAGAAAATCACAAAACATCATCAGAGACAGTTTGATCTGTTGTTGGCCGTCATGAACATTTTCAGCAAACTCTGCTGTCATTCAACTTTTGTGGTTTCAATTTAATTAATAATCAACTTTCATAATGTTAGAGTCAGAGTCTGTCTAAACTTAGCTGACTGAAACTTGAAAAACGACCTACAGGCCTTATCTAGTAGGTCAGCTGGTCCTGTACCTTAGGCTCTCCTGGGCAGTTAAGGGCAGGGCGGGTGAAACAAGAATGTTATCTTAGAATGTGCACCCAGGTCCAGGGCAGAAGCCTGAGCCCGCCCAAAATGGATCTCCTGTAAGTTTAAATTTTTGAAACAGGTCTCTCTTTAAAGCTATTTGCTGTGCTCACTGCGCGGGCTTTGATCTCTCAGCTTACTGGCTGCAACCTATGTAATGGCAGGAAATTGGTTATAAAAGCTCAACCCTACTTCCTCTCGGGGTTGATCGCCTCAGCCAGACCTGCATGTCACGGTTGAATGGTCGGCCCCAGCATGCTGTCGTAACTAAAGCTCTACATGACCATTGCAGCCCTGTGTCCGCTCTTTGTTCTTTTGGGGTGCCCACGGAAACTCGGTACTTTACAATACAACATCTGTAAATTATTTGTTCATAGATTTGCTTACTTTTTTACAAAAAGATTTATTTATGCATGCATGCAAGAGCTGGGGTGCAGGCCAGAGGTGTAGGGGGAAAGAGGATTCACAGGGACAGAGTGGGGAGCAGAACAAGCAGACCCACTGAAATCCACTGCTGAGGGGAGCAGCAGGGAGGCAGGAGAGGTCTGCTGCGCCCTGGCCCAGAATGGAACTCCTACTGAAGTGGCTGCTGATAGCTTCTTAAGTGCTGAGACCCAACCCCTTGTTCCCCCGGGAGGCTCTATTTGCTTACTTTTTATTTGACCACTGACCTTGATTGTGAATGATGTCAGGAAACTCACCTGGGCTTACCAGGAAACAGCCTTTGATTAAATAGCAGTTCCTTGGGTGGTTGCAAGGCTGAGGCTCATTTCCAGCTACCAAAGCTTTTTATTCTGACTTCCCCCTCCCCCGTTTGATCAATCCCCTTGAAAGGTAATAATGTGGAGTTCTCTAGCCACCATTTTAAATGACATTGTCTTCATTTCTTGGCAGAGAACATAGCCTTGAAAGGGAAGGAGAAAGACTCAGAAGCTGCGGGCGGAAAGCACGATCGTCTCCACCGCCTCTCAGGCAGCTGGCTGACCCCTGCAACCTCGGCAAGTCGCTGCGTTGTTTCAACAATGTTCCTTCTTGCTTTAATTAATGAATTTTATTATACTGTTTTAAAGGTCTAGTATAATTTCCTCCTTATAAAAATAATGCAAACTCATTACAGAAAATCTGCAAGATACACACGTTTGGAAACAAAAACAATTACACTAAGTAATTAACTCTTGTTCCTAGTTAAGCACCATTCTTTCTCTACTTCTGTTTACACAGTCATGATCCAAGTTTATTTTCATTTAATATTGTTTTTTTTAACACTGCTTATTTTCATTTAAGAGAGTTCAGCCAAAATATACATCTATGCTATTGAACTTGTTTAAATTCCAGTTGGAACTGATGACGTCCATTTTGATGTCTTATAACCATTGAAGTATAGTCATCATGTAAACAATTCATTATGTAGTCATATATCATGGCTTTATAATGTTTAATTTCTGCATATAATATAATCATTTGATTGTTTCCCTAATGGAATATTCTTAATTAGAATAATAACAAAAATTGTAAATTGTTAGCAACAGAGACCATCTATTTGTAACAGGGTGGTCCCAGGAAAAGGGGAAGTTCCAAAATCCTGGTTCTACCCTAAGTGGGTGGAGCTGAGGAGAAAAAGAAGATTTCTGCAGAGAAGAGAGAAGGAAGAAAGGAAGATGGAGAACAGCAAGGAGACCTGGAGGAGGCACATGGAGCAGAGGGACATGTGAAGAAACTGTGCTTGCTTTTTGGTATTGGACTGGTTGGAACAGATGTGGGTGAGAGACCCTTGGGGAGGTTAACAATGGCAGCTGTCATCTTGATTTTGATTTTGCTCTTTTCCTCCCAGATTTGTCTGACTCTTTCTGACCCTTTTCTATGGGTCTCTACTGAAAGGTCCCTTAGATGTGTGCCAGGTTTTTGGGCCTTGCTTTGAGCCAATACTATTTGGCTGGACTTTTACCCTCAAGGAGATGGGTAACTTTGGATGCTACACTTAGTAACTATATTCTTTGTTCTTTCTTTATTGTACCCTAGTTGTATTAAAGTTCCTTTCCATTAAAGGTTTTATATGTTTTGTCTTAATGCGGTGGATGGCAGAAACCATACAAAGAGGGCAGGCTTGGGGGCTCTGGGGTGATCCTCTCCCTGCCCTGTAACAGATTATTAAATTAATATTATTAATATTTACTAATGTTAGAGCAGCCTGGTTTGGGGCTGGGGTCAGAGACAGCAAGCAGTTATTTCTGTGAGTGGTCTCTAGACAACAAGGTGTTGAGTCCTCATTTGGTTCTCTTTTTCCCAAAGCGTCGTCTATCATTTGTCGTAAAAGTTGGGGACATGACTTTTAACCCTTGCATCATATTCATATCATATTGTTTTTGTTTTGTTTCTTGTTTTTTGTTTTTAGTACTTGTGTCTGACTCCCACCCAATATTAATCAAACCAAAATATCCTGGGGCATAATAAAAAAAAAAATCCTGAATTCACCAAAAGGTTGCCATTGTGTATCACTACGGAATGGGATTTTGTGTGTTTCTTTAGCATTACTTTTCAGTTATGGATAAGCATATCGTTTAAGCACTTTTAAATTCTCAAGCAAGATAACATGGATACTTCTGTTGTCTCTAGGGCCCAGTGATCTGTCTTTCTCTGAAAGACAAGTAGTCATTCTCTGAAAACATTAGAATCCCAATAGATGGCCTGGTAAAACAGACTTCTGTGTCACCCCTGAGTTTCTGGTTCAGTGCCTGAGAATTTTCACTTGAAATATTTCCCAGTGATGTTGATGTGACCAATTAGGGAATCCCAATTTGAGACTTATGATAGTAGTTGAAAATCATACATTGCTATTTTTTAAGAACATGCTAGTTTCTATTAATATTTGGCCTAGTCTAAGAAGCATAGAGAAAAGAGACAATTATCAAACCCACAGTGCTAACAAAGATGAGCAAATTAACCTCATGCTGGTTGGAGTTGTCCCTTTGTATAGCTTCCAATGTTTCTGGAAAACACTAAACATCCAGATCAATGATATTGACTCAGAAACTCATTATCAAAGCACGTAGCTTGTTACCACCACGAGAGACAAAAGTGCGCTCTCATTAACTATGTGCTACGCTGGTGTCCCCTCACTCCTGTGCCAAGACACTGTTGAATCTGGTCAAAAACAGCTTAAAAATGTCGATTTATGTATTAGTAAATTTAATCCGTTATCATGTTGATTGAACATGGAAGCCAAACCAAGAATTAAAAATTAGCCCGTGTGACTCATTTTCATGCCAGGACACCAAGTTCCTTTGAAAAAGCCAAGATTATTGGATGCTGTTAAGCAAGGTCTTCAAACATGAGCTGTCACAATGCAGGTCTTTCATTCTCTCCACACATGCAACAGTGCATTGATTTATTGACGTGTGCTGGTGAGTAAGATGCTGACCTTGGTTGAGATATTCTTGGAGTGCAGAATAAGCATTGAGCTCTGGAACCAATGCAAAAATACATGAACATATATTAAGGAACTGTCATGGACTCTGTGTTCAGAGATCTATCCATTTGTTTTGATTTCTAGTATTTTTTATTAAAATAACATTGGTTTAAAACATTCTATAGATTTCAGGCACACAGCATTATAATTCAACAACTATATATCCCCTATCCATCACCATACTATTAATTCCCTTACCTGTTTTACACAACTCCAACCCCTACCCCTTCTTTTAATAATCATTCTGTTCTGTGTATCTCAGAGTTGTTCTGTTTTGTTTGCTTGCTTTCAATCTTTATATTTACAAAAGCGAAAACATTATGCCATTTGTCTTTCTCCATCTGCCTTATTTCACTTAGCCTAATATTCTCAAGGTCCATCTATGTTATGACAAATGACAAGATTTCATCTTTTTTGTAGTTGGGTAGTATTATGTTGTATACACGTACCACACCTTTCTCCATTCATCCATCAGTGTTCACTTAGCCAAAGAAATTTATCAAAACAAAAGATTCTACTAATTGAAGAAGAATTTCCAAATTACACATCCAACAAGAGGCTATTATCTAAAATATATAGAGAATTAACACAAACAACAATCAAATCTGATCTAAGGATGGGCAGACAGTTGAATAGACATTTCACCAAGGAAGACATACAGATGGTCAACGGGCATGAGCAAATATGTTCAACATCTCTTTTTATTAGAAAAATGCAAATTAAATCAACACCACCTCACATCTGTTAGAATAACTTCACGTCTGTTAGAGTAACTATCATCAAAGAGATTCAAATAAATGTTGGCAAGGACGTGGAGAAAAGGGAATCCTTATACACTGCTTGTGGGAACGTAAATTGCTGCAGCCACTGTGGAAAACCATATGGAGAAGCTTCTGGACACTAGGAAGAGGAACACCGTATGATCTAGCGATTCCATTTTTGCCATGGTGAGAGTAGGAAAACACTAATCTGAAAGTACATATGTACCCCTATTTTAAGGAAGCGTTATTTAGTTATATAGAAAGACCATAAGTATTTAGCTCATAAAAAAAAATCCACTTAGCCTTATTAATTTGAAAAATAAAGAAAATAATTTTTAAAAGATTTATTTATTTATACATACAAGCACTGGGGTACAGGCCAGAGGTGTGGCGGGGCGGGGGCGGTGAGAGGATTAACCACAGAGAGCTGGGAGCAGAACAGGCAGATCAACTGAAGTAGATCACTCAGATCACTGCTGAGGGGAGCAGTGGGCACAGCAGGAGAGGTAGGCTGCATGTGGGTCCCCTCCCTGGCTGGCAGCAGGGATCGAACTTGTGCTGCAGTGGCTGCGGTTTGCTTCATAGTGAGTTGCTTAACCCACTGCACCACCAGGGAGGCCCAAGAAAAAATTTTAATTTTATATGTAGATCATACATTTAATCATAAGTCTGATTCTGGTGTGAGAAAGGGTAAAGACAAGCGAAGCGTCTAATTCCAACTCTAAAAGCTGTGAGTTTAAGTACTCTGGAATACATACAGATGGCATTATCATCCACTTTTGAAAGGAAATGGTACAGTGACTTTACTTGGTGAGGTTTGGTTGGTATATTTGCCCATTATTTACAATAATATCATTATTTACATATGTTCTGTTATTGAATGATACTGGTGTTATTATTCCTTTATCTGAAATTTTAGAAAAGTACTACATTAGTCTCCAAATCATTGTGTCTACATATATTTATATGTACAAAATCAACATCAAATTAATATTATATTAATATTATATTAATCAGGCTATATTAGCTTGATTGAGGTGATTATTTACCAAGAAGTGATATTGTACATTATAAATATACACAGTTTCTGTCAACTAGACCTCAATAAAACTGGGGGAAATAAAAAAATAAAGTTCTTTAGTAACTGTTAATATTTTGATTATGCCCCCCCAAATCTCTGTGTTAAAATATCAATCCCCTATTCCTCTTCATGCCACTTTATTAGGGAGTAGGGTAATTGCAGATTTAATGAGTTAAAATGATGTCATACTGGAGTTTACTTTTGACTTAATGTGGCTCATGTCTCTGTGAAAAGGAGCGATTTCTACATAGATACACATGCACAGTGAAAAGGCCATAAGATGAAGCATTCTCAGTGGTTTACGCGTCTATTTCCCCACATTCTTTCTTCCCTGCCCCAGTCTATCGGCTATAGATCAATAATGTAATTCCAAGTAGATTTTTCTAGTTGGGGGTCTTCACTTCCTTAGGAGGCTCTTTTATCATGTAAAGTAGATGTAAGTGCATGCTTTCCCCCACTGCTCTCTTGTATGGGTTCAAACCTCAGGCCAGACCAGTGTGACACCCTGGGTACCTGGTCTCAGGTGACTGTTGATGCCCACAGGTTGAATCAGAAGATGACAATAAGAGGCGTGGCTATCTCCACCACTATCTTGAACCTGCTTCAGTTCATATTTCCAGTTTTTTAAAAAAGATTTATTTATTTATGCATACAAGAACCGGGGTACAAGCCAGAGGCGTGGAGGGTGAGAGGAGTCACCAGAGACAGAGTGGGGAGCAGAACAGGCAGATAGACTGAAACACACTGCTGAGGGGAGCAGCGGCACAGCAGGAGAGATCTGCTGCGCCACGTGGGTCCCTCCCTGGCCGGGCATCGAACTTGTGCTGCAGTGACTGCAGATGCTTCATAGCGTGGTGCTTAAGCCCTTGTGCCACGAGGGAGGCCCGTATTTCCAGTTTTCTTACCAAGCCTGCCTTAACCTGTGCTGAAGTCTTGGCCACACTTACCTGAGGTCATTCATCCTTTCATTTATTCAGCACATTTGTTTGATGCTCCGTTTCTCTCACCCAGGCAAGCATCACATTTTCAAACTAAATCATTTTTTAAGTCGTGAAATGCACATCACTGCAATTTAGACTTTCTTTGATTCCTGGTGAGTTTTGACTGTCTTTCCAAATATCAACCTAATTGGGTGAAAATCTAATTGATAAATTACCCATTTACTTGGTAGAAATTATTCTGTATCCGTTCTATTTATGGATTTATACTTATATAATATAATTTAGTCCTTCCCTTGAATGTATCAGTAAATAATTTTATTTTTTAAAGAATTGTACAGATTTCTAAGCTCTAACTCAATAAAAATGTAAGCAAATAAAGTATCATCAAGTGAGATGTAGAAGATAAACGTGGTCTATAAAATATAAAACTTAATCAGTGTATTATTAATATTTACCTTCTGATAATCCTCATAAAATTAGAAGTAGTTCAAGGGATTTAGTAGTATTATGTAATAATAAAAATATAAGCCAATAGCTTAGAGAGATTAAGTTAAAGATCCAAGATCTTGGAAGAATAATAATTAAACTAAAGACTTTAATACCAAAAGGACATCCATTAACTAATAATCTATTTGGAAAAAAGCATTTGCAGTGTACTATAAAGGTAAATCCTAAAAAGACATAAGGCATCCCTATTTAATACATACAAGTCCCTAATTATTAGAGGGGAAACTGCTTTGAGATTTAAAGACCTTCATGGTCAGAGAGTTGGGTACTTGAAATTGATTGTATAAATTTTCTGAGCAGTAAGTTTGGAACAGTAACTTCTCTAAGTTTCATTCTATGATTTTGAAAATCATTCTCAAATGTATTGAGGGCTCCCATTTGATAGCTGGATCATAACAAACTGAGTTTAGACTGTAGGGTCCATGAGGACCGGGCACTGGGTGATTCTCTGTCTACCTCGCCCAACTAGGGGCACTAGCCAGATCCACGGTAGACATTACATAATTACTGGCCGGCTAATTCATAATGTGCTCTGGGAAAGAGACGTTCAATTGTTTCATATGAAAGAATTTCAACTCAGAAGATCTGGAATCTCAGTTATGATTTTGACATCCTTGAGCTCAGTCGTTTTATCACTGAGTCTCTAGCCCATCTTGGTACAGCAGTAATAACTCAAGAATCATAGGTCAAGACTTAGCTGAGGGTTATGGCTGGAGCAGAATATTGGGATATAAATATGAATGTAAACATTTTAAATGAGAATGTGGTGAATACTGGGGTAAAAATAACTTTAATCTCCATACCCCACAAGAATCTAAGCAAACTTCTTGGAAAAGTGATTTATGTTATGAAGATAAAAGATTATTTAGGAGTTAGCTGGAGAAGGAATGGAAAGTAAGGTGCTATCAAATCTACCTACGACTTATCTATCTAATATCACATATATGGAATGTATAAGAATCAAACATAAAAAATTTTTATTAGTCAACAAAAGTTCCTTGAACTGGCTATAGCTATCTCATCTATATTTATTTATATCTATAAATTCATTTATATAAACATGTATTCACACCCTCTAAATATGGATGAATGGAGAGAGCGAAGGGACATAGTGGAAAACTGTATTATATTTGCATTTCATTAAATTTAAACATTTGGATACAAGACACATACAATTTTGAAATAAAGATGATCATCGTATTGATCTAGTTTGGATAATTTTTAAATAGTATGTGTACCACCTTCTCAATTTTAATTTTTCTTGAAGACTTTGTAAGAAATGGATCTTCCTACCTATATAAAACAATGCAACTTAAAAGTTAGGATGGTTTTCATCCTCCAAGTCTTTTTATAAATGGCTACAAATATTCCTTAAGCATTAATTTAATCTGTGGAAGTATCCACCAGAGAACACCCATTCTTCTTGATTTATGTCAATTTTACTACTCCATTTACAACACCGTACAGATAACAAGCTTTCAAACCGGCCTTCCCAGCCCCTGGAAGCAGAAAGCGCCGTCTGAATTAATCTATTGGTATAAACTTGATAACCGCTCGCCTTTGGAAATCTTAACTTAATGAGCTGCAGGAAACTGCAGGTGACAAGGGGGTGGTCTGTGTATCTTGGGATGGCGGATCTCCTGGTCACGGCGGAAGCTGTGGAAGGGAAGACAGAATTCGCCACTGAGGGAAGCGCCATTTTCATAAGTGACCATAGAGCCGCCCAAGAGAAACCCTCATAAAACAGGCATTTAGGCGTTTCCTGACCACGCTGCTCAAACGACTTCCGTTTTCTCACAGACAGTTACACTAAATGGCAGCCTAGAGCACTAGCTCTTAGCAGAAGTGTCTCTGGCAGTCCTCTCTCCCGCTGCGGGTCTCCCACTGTGGGTCCTGGGGGCGCAGGCCCTGACCTCGGGTTGCCTGCATCCCGCGACCTGGCAGTGTGACAGGAGGCTGATTCCCGAACCTGCCTGAGTCACAGTTTCTTCACTTACTAGATGATCATTGAATGGCTTCTTGCTTCGTGCTGTTGATGCAGCATTTAGCAGCCCCTCCATCAACATTAGCCATTAATAATAATTATTATTACAGCTATGACATCGACTTCTCCAAGCATTACATTGTTAAAAATAATAGTTGTTACTTAATAGCAATTCAATAAATATTTAATTGGTAAGTGAATCAAAGACTATATAATAAGGAATCATGTAGGCTGTGTTTAAAGACCTCTATCATCTCTCTGCTGCTCCCCAAGCCCTCATATTCTTTGTAGGCAGAGACAAGTGTGGGTTGGCCATGCAGCCTCATCTCCAACTCCTTCCTGCTGCCTTTTCCACTCACATTTGATCTTTTCTTTTTTTAAGATTTACTTATTGAAGCATGCAAGAACTGGGCTACAGGCCAGAGGTCTGGGGGTGAGAGGATTTACCAGAGACAGCATGGGGAGCAGAACAGGCAGATGGACTGAAATTCACTGCTGAGGGGAGCAGCAGGGAGACAGGAAAGGCCTGCTGAAACATGTGGGTCCCCTCCCTGGCTGGGGATCGAACTTGTGCTGCTGTGGCTGCAGATGCTTCGTAGTGCCACACTTAACCCCTTGTGCCACCAGGGTGACCCTCACATTCCATCTTTGCCTAGACTGTGATCCCAACACAGGGACCTCTCTGAAATGCTTCTTCCTCCTTTGGCTGGCAAATTCTTCACACTCTTCCGGAGCTCACTGGAAAAGTCTGCCCTGTTTCTCTGACAAGCGGTGCCTGTTCCCTCCTTCCGGCTGGGATGGGTCTCTATCTGTGCTTCTGGTGTCCTTTATCCTTGTCTGTGATTCACCAAGACTGAGAAATCCTAATATCATTTGCCAGCTGTCCTAGCTGTTTTTCATGCTGACTTCTGCAATCTCTGCTATTCGGTTCTGCCATTGTCCTGGAAGTTATCCTCCATTTTCACCCAGCCTTCTTGACGCCTTCTTCATGGGGAAAATGGCCTCCACCCAAAAGGAACGTCCGCCTCTTCCCCATCACACCTGCAAACCTGCAGTCACTTGATCCAGCCCTCAAACTGTCCATGGGCTCTCCCAGGTCCCACCCTTCACTTGTCAGTCATCCTTTCTCCACACTAAACAACTGAATGTTTTTAACAATCATCTTACGGCCCCCATGCTCAGATTCCATAAGCAGTTTTCCATTTCCCATAAATATATGTGTCAGTGTCACCCATCATGCTAACATGATATAAGACATTTTCCTCAGCAGACTCTGGTTTGACTCATTCCTGCAGGAGGAGGGTGAAATCTGCCTGGAGTTTGAGTAGGTTTGAGAGTGGAGAGAGTAGAGGAATGGTATAATGTATGATGGCTTCTATTACACCGAGAGAATTTGGGGAAACTAAACTTTCTGACATCACTGCTGCTAAGTATGAGATAGCTTTCAGAATGAACTTAGAACTTTTATGAACTCATTTTGTCACATTGGCTTTTATTGTGACTGACAGTAGTAATTTTTCACACATTATCTGTTTAATGCTTACTAGAATCCCATGGGTTAGCTTCCATCTTGCCTCAGTTGTACAGAGGAGAAAACTAAGAAACCAACGCTAGTCTACAGGGAAACCAGGTCTTAGAACTGCATTAGCCCAGGGCACACTCTTTTAAACACACTATTGCTATTGAGTACTGGGAAGTTTTAATCACGACCAAAAAAGCTTAGACGGGATAGGTGTTTTTGTTTTTCTACTTTTATTTCTTTAACAGAGTCCTTTTAAGCCAGCTCAAGAAATGAGAGCTACAATACAAGGCCAGATGGCGTGTCATGGAAACCCGGGGTGGGGGGGGGTGAGGTCAAAGCCTAGAAAGGGACTAAAATGCTATGAGGAAGCAATCTGCTCCCGTGAGTACCGCCTCCCCATGCTGCCTCTCTCTCTCTCATTGGGGTAGCCCGGGCTCCAAAGTTGTTCCTCCAAGACTCCAGTGCTCTGGCTATTCAGTCAAGCATTATCTAGGTACTTCTATAAGGCTCTTTGCAGATCTAACTAAGGTGAGGAGCCCTAAAATGAGGAGAACTTCCCTGAATCATCTGTTTTCAGTCTCATGACATGAGCCCTTATAAACAAATACAGATATCATTTTTCCAGCTGGAGTAAGGAACGTGGTCCCAGGGGAAAGCAGAGGAGAGATGAAATAGAGAGGAAGTGCGAGAGACTTGATCTATGGGAAGGACTTGAAGCCAGAGAGAGAATCCCAGTGGGTATGTAAGTGTGCCGTCTTCAGGAGAGCAGATCGAGCCTTCCCTGGATGGTTGACAGTGAGAAATTGGGACCAATCCTATTTTACACGGAACTGAACCCTTCCAACCACGGAATGACTTTCCGCAAGGATTTCCCCAGAGCCTCTAGAAAGGAACACAGCCAGGCCAACAGCTCAACTGGAACCTTCCGAGACTCATGTCAGAATTCTGACTCACAGAACAGGAGAGAAAAAAGGCTCTTATGAGCCACTGCTACACGGTGGTGTGCTACAGCAGCCAAAGAAGATTAAATGTTTTGTCCTCCTAAGTTTGCACCTCTTCCTCCAGGTGCCATATATAGTTGTGCATATGTTTTTTTTTTTCCACTTCCTTTGTGGAGAGACCATAAAAAAGCTAGATAAAGCTGAAATAAACTTTTATCTAGCTTAATCACCCCATTTTTCCCTGCAGGCCCAAGGCAAAAGAATCTCTTTCTCTTGTATAGAGCCTACAATTCCAAATTTCTAAGAGAGAAAAAAATCGAAGTTTTCCAACCCAATCACCAAATTCTATCTCCCTGGTTCAGGCCACTGATATCCATCCAGTGAAGCAGGCAAGAGGCTTGGAGGCTGACAGCTCATTCCAGGACTTGAGTGGCAGTTCATATCGTGTCTCCTAGGTAGATGCTGTAGTGTCAGGCAAAGGAAGAAATTACCTCTAGAAGAGACCTTTTGGACACATAAACAATTAGTGATGATTTGGAATAGATCTAGGTATTAAGAGAAGGAGGCCTGCAAAGGGTTAAGACTGGAATATTCTTCTCAATTTTACTTGCCCGTATTTGTGCAAACTTCCTAAATCCCAGGATGACCAACACCACCTCCCCATTAATTTGGATATAGGACTTGATCATAAAGTGTGTGTCTTCTATCCACGTGCATGCGGGCTTGGGTAAAATATGTACATATACATATATATTTTTCATTTTGCTATTCATCATTTTTGCCCATTATTTTCTACCATGTAAGCTCAGCAAAATAAAATGGCAAGTGGAATAATTAAAAGCACAGCAGCTGAGATTAAACTCTGCAAAGATTAGTTCTGGCACAGGTTTTATTTAGTGTTATAAAGTAGTGACCTGAGGAAATAAAAATGCATCCACTTGAGAAACTTTATTGACAAAACAGGAATAGGAATGCAACAAAATTCAAAATGCAAAAGTGGACCCGGGAAATTGTCTGCTTAAGCATTCTGTGCAATTCCACTAGACACTGGCTCCATAAATCCAAGTGTCTGGCTCTATTATTCAAAGCTGTGTCTCGCAATCCTGCAGGTTGGCTGGGCAACGCATGAGGTAGGCATGACTTGTGCTACATGTGCAAAAACTGAGCAGCCATTTGCAGTCCATTTTATTTTTAACTCTTCACTGCCTGGCAAAGCATCTCTAGGCTTTGAGGTGCACCTTCCATGAAGTCTTTCTGAGACACACTAGGACCTATTCCTCTGAGCAGGTGTGTCAATTACAGAACAGATTATCTCAATAATCATACACTAAATACCTTTTATCGATGCACCCACCATCAGATATAAGCCTCAATTTAAGCAGAAGATAAACAAGACTAATCATAACATCTAGGATGTCCTTTGTTGAATTAATTCAACAAAGATTCACTTAGTATCGACTAGATGTTGAGGACTCTTCTGTGTATGCAAAACTAGAGCTACATACTGACAGTGTGATGTGGCATATACTATATGTTATGTAATAAAAACAGGCAACTATAGAACCACTATAAAGTGCACACTACAGTGTTCCATAAATACAGAAGTATTTTTTAAAAGGAACAACAGACATGAAGGCATTAGTGCCTCATGGGGAAAAGCGCAAAAGAAGAGATACCTGCACCACTGAGAAGTGATTCCTCTCGGTAGGGATTTTGTCCTCTCGACTTTAGGTTCTTCTCAAAATAACTCTTGCAAGAGCGTTTGGTCCTTCCACTGCGCAAATAAGAAAGGGTGGTTCAGAGAAGGAAGTCACTTCCTGAGACCACACAACCTCTGACGCCAGATTTCCCTGGCACTGAAATCTGTCTTTTTTCAGCCATATCGCATCTCCTCTCTCCTTTCCAGCTCTTCCTCCGGATCTACTCCCTTTATTCCTTCTCTCCTTCCTTCATTCCATCCCTCCCTTCCTTCAACCTTTCCCTCTCCCCTAGTTCTGTTTTCCTTCCCTCCTCCCTCTCTTTTCTCTCTTCTTCCCTCCTTCTATCCCTTCCTTCCATGCTTCTTCTCTTTGTCCCTTCCTCTCTTTCCTCCTTCCTTCCCTCCTCCCTCTAGGCACTGATTAAACCTGCCCAGAGGTGGGAGGTAAGAGGGGAATCTCAGAGGCAGTGACATTGAGGAAACAGAATAACCAGGAAGGTCACATTCACCGCTGCCCTCTTGCCCGGAGGGGTTTGGACTTGGTCCCCTTCTGGCACTCAGCAGCTTTCATAGACGGGGCCCACAGAGCTGGAGTTGATAGTTCTGCGCCACCAACTGACCCTACCTCGAACACTCAGCTTCCTTTCCTCCCAGTGTAACAGGGTTGTCCCAGGAAAGGGGGAAGTTCCAGAATCCTGGTTCTGCCCTAAGTGAGTGGAGCTAAGGAAAAAAAAAAAAAAGATTCTGCAGAGAAGAGAAAAAGGAAGGAAGGAAACAGGATGGAGAGCAGCAAGGAGACCTGGAGGAGGCACATGGAGCAGAGGGACATGTAAAAACCTGCGCTTGCTTTTGGGTCTTAAACTAGTTAAAACAGATGTGGGTAAGAGACCCTTAGGGAGATTAACAATGACAGCTTTCATCTTGATTTTAATTTTGCTCTTTTCCTCCCAAATTTATCTAACTTTTTCTGACCCTTTTCTATGGGTCTCTACTAAAAGGTCCTTTAGACGTGTAGCAAACTTTAGGCCTTGCTTTGGGTCAATCCTATTTGGCTGGACTTTTACCCTCAAAAAAAATGGGTAACTTTAAATACTTAACTTAATCACTATGTTCTTTGTCCTTTCTGTATTATACCCTAATTATGTTAAAGTTCCTTTCCATTAAAAGTTTTATATGTTTATCTTAATGCAGCAAATAGCAGAACCCATTCAGAGAGGGCAGGCTTGGAAGTTCTAAGGTACTCTTCTCCCTGCCCCGTAACACTAGGGCTTCCTCCCCTGGCTGGATCCCCTGGAAATACACCACCAAGCTCTCTCAGCTCATACCTACATAGCACACACCCCTTGACCTGTCTGTCCTTCTCTCTGGTTTCCGCCTCGACCCAACTGCATTTCTCAGTGAGCCGCTTCCCCACCGCAGCCCCTGGGCCTGGCCATTCTCTCTGTCACAGACCCACACACTTAAAAAAACTGGATTCATTCGTGTATATATATTTTGCACCATTGTTCATTTTTGTACAACGTTTGCTTTTGCTTTCCCCCTCAGGTGTTTTCCCCTCAAACTTCCATCAGCTCTTCTTAGCAGCAATTCCTACAGGAATCACAGAACACTTTGGAAATTAGCCTGTGAAAAGAACTC
This sequence comes from Galemys pyrenaicus, assembly GCA_019455555.1. Classification (NCBI taxonomy): domain Eukaryota; kingdom Metazoa; phylum Chordata; class Mammalia; order Eulipotyphla; family Talpidae; genus Galemys; species Galemys pyrenaicus. The sequence continues at coordinate 2,620,115 of JAGFMF010011709.1, read as the reverse complement.
TCCCTGTGTGCATCACAAACTCCAGGAAGCAAAGACATGCCTGGCTTTGTCTCCCTTGTTTTCTCTGCACCCCACAGGGGGCCTGGCATGCATAGCAGGTCCTGATAGGTATTTGGTGGGGAGTGGGTCAGAGGAGCAGTGACAGGTGTCACCCTGGTGACTCAGGGAGAAAGGACGCTGCCTTAGGCTGCGACAAGTTCATAGCTCCTCAGCACAGCCTGCCCGCCACAGACACAAAGACAGACACCTTCTCCATGACGGGAATATGCCTGGGTCGGGAGACTGGGTCCACGGCACGGAGGAAAGATTGGCAGGTTCTGTGGGGGGCTGAGTGATTCATCCCGGGACCGTGCTCCATTCCACCCCTGGGCCCGATTTGAAGCCAGGAGTGGTGCTTGGAAGCCAGGTCCGCCTCAGCTGGCAGCTCCTGCTCCAGAGAACGGCTGCTCCCCCGCTCTCCGTCACCTCCCTCGGATTAATACCGAGGAGCAAACACTGCTCTTGCAATTCTGGGTGCTGCTCTGTGAATATCGGGATATCACGCGGTCAGGTCTGCTGAGCGGCTAACCCTGAGCCAGGCGTGCGTGGAGTGCTTGACCGAGGTCACCTAAGGCGGCGCTAGGAGAGAACTGGCACTGTTCTCTGTTGAAGTCAGGCCATGTACTGAGGCAACATCTGTTAAGGCGCTGTGCGCGATTAGAGCTGCAAGGTGGCCTCTGCAGACCCAGAGACCACAGTGCCCAGCCCTGCCCCAAGGCACCCAGACCCCTCCCCTGCGGCCCTCCCCTCTCGTCACCTGTCCGCCCCTGAATCCTGCTGTCGGATTTCTAGAGTTTCTTTTGCTTTGTTTTTGCCTGCTCATTTGTTTTATTTCTTTATATTCAACACACGAATGAATCCTCGATGTCCGTCTCTTCAGGCACTTATTTCTCTTAGCATCACCCCCTCCAGTTCCACCCATGTCCTTCCATAATGGCTGCAGTTCGTCGGGTTTTTTTTTTTTTTTCTGTAGTTTTTAATCGCTGAGTATAGTCCACGGTGCATATACAGCACATAATTTTTATCCACTCATCTGCCTTTGGCTGCTGAGTTTGACTCCCTGACTTGGCTATTGTAATTAGTGCTGCAATAAATATAAACACGCATGGCGGGGCTTCCCTGGTGGTGCAAGGGGTTAAGCTCTGCACTATGAAGGGTCCTCAGCCACTGCAATGCGAGTTCGATCCCGGCCAGGGAGCTGACCCACGTGGCACAGCGGACCTCTCCTGCCTCCCCACTGCTCCCCTCAGCAGTGTGTTTCAGTCCATCTGCCTGTTCTGTTTCCCGCTCTGTCTCTGGTGACTCCTCTCACCCTCCACGCCTCTGGCCTGTACCCCAGCTCTTGTATGTGTAAACCAATAAAATATTTTTAAAAAACTTTCCAAAAGATGCGTGGAAACTTCAGATTAGAGTTTTGGCATCTTGGGGTAGACGCCCAGAAGTGGGGTTGCTGGGCCCGCGGCAGATCTGTTGCTAGCACGTTGATTAGTACCCACACTGCTCGCCACTTGCTCAGGTCCCCCCAGCCCTCAGCTGCTGTGTCTGCGCTCTGGGCTGGAGGCCCCACCCAGGTGGGCAATGGCACCTCACTGTGGCCGGCAGCCGCGTCTCCCCGGGGGCAACGGCTGCTGAGCATTGTTCATGTGTCTCTGGCCATTGTGTGTCTCCTTCGGTCATTGTCGATTCAGATCTCTTGCCTGTTTTTTGATCGGTTGTTTTCCTGTTTTTCAGACGAGAAGGTGGTGGATGCAGGTCCGGCGCCTCCCTCCGCAGCGCCCCTGTAGCTGTCTCACCTGGTTCTCATTTTCCCATGAAGTGGGTACAAATCCTAGTCCGTTCAGAGCATCAAGGGTCACATGAGACGAGGCACGTGGCCCCTGAGGGGTCTTCCCAGGTCGTTCTTTGTCTCAGTCCGTGGCTACTGGCATCCTGCGTCCAGCCCACCTGTAGTGGTCAGCACACCTGCTCTATCTAACTAGAACCATCACTCAGGGAGCAAGACACCTCAGGGACCAGAGGAAAGGCCCTTGAGGCGTCTCAGGGGCGTCTCGGCGGGGTCGTCTGTGAAGAGGTGACCGGGCAGCGACGCCACCCCAGCCTGACGCGAGTGCACACTGAGCTTGTGCAGGCCCCGCCAGGTCCCCGGGAGCGTCACCGTCTCTCATGGAAGTCTAGGAAACGGGCTCCGAAGATGCAGTAAACGCCCAGCGCACGAAGCGCCTGAGCTGTACGGAGCAGCGCCTCGGCGTCATCGGAGTCCTCCTGTGTGAGCGTGCCCTGGAGTTGTGATCACTGCTTTCAGCAAACTGCCTTCAACTATTCATATTTCTTTCTAAAGAAATTACTTTGACTTCCATGGGGAAAAGACGCCTTCAATATTTTATCCTAATCTATTTTTGGAGTTGTGATAGCAAAGTTCCCAAGCCAGATAATACATTTTTTTTAGATTTATTTATTTATGCACACAAGAGCTGGGGTATAGGCCAGGGGTGTGGGGGTAAGACTCACCAGAGACAGACTGGGGAGCAGAACAGGCAGATGGACTGAGATCTGCCTGCTGAGGGGAGCAGCGGGGAGACAGGAGAGGTCTGCTGCACCCTGTGGGTCCCCTCCCTGGCTGGGGATCGAACTCACACTGTTGTGCTACGGATGCTTCACAGTGCGCAGCTCAACCTGCTGTGCCACCAGGGAGGCCCAGTACATATCTTGAAGGAAACACTGATTTAATGATGTGCTATTCAAAACATTTTAATGAAGTAGAAATCAACCTTATTTTGTTTTATAACAACTTAGGTTCAAACTGCATATTTATTTTATTTATTTATATTTTTGCATCATTCTTCATTCTCGCACAGTGTTTGCTTTCTCCTCTCAGGTGTAGTCCCGGTGTAATTCCCACCACCAACTCCCCAACTCATCGTCACAGCCCCTGTGCTCTTCACTCCCGTTTTGATCCCTCTCCTTGTCCCTCCCCTAGAATGCCTCTGATTTGTAGTTCCTGCTAATTTTGTATTTTTTATTTATTATAACCTTCCCTTGATCCCTTATTTGATTCCCCTATATTCCTTCTATAATTTGCATGCTTTTGTTTGCTTTTTTTAATTCCTAGATTATTTTCTTTAAATATTTATTTATTGATGCACACAAGAACTGGGGTACAGGCCAGAGGCGCCAGGGGTGAGAGGACTCAACAGAGCCAGAGCGGGGAGCAGAACAGGCAGATGGACTGAAATACACTGCTGAGGGGCGCAGCGGAGAGGCAGGAGAGTCTGCTGCGCCCTGTGGGCCCCTCCCTGGCCGGGATCAAACTGGTGCTGCAGTGGCTGCGGGCCAGCATGAGCCAGCGATTGGGGGCGGGCGCGGCCTAGGCCCCCAGGCGGCCCTGCAGTCGTGTCTGCAACCACATTTGAACCAAACCGTGCGCATCCCTTGGGGTCTCCTGCATCCATCAAAGCTGAGCTGAAGCGTGTAGATGAACGCGGCGCGTGGCTCCCCTGCGAGGGAGCCAGGAGCAGAGCGTGCAGGCGCAGATGGGCAGCTCGGACCCCGCGGGGCTGGCTCGGCCTGAGACCCGCGGGAGCAGATGCGCCCTCTGGAGGCCACGCCGCGCAGGGCGGAGCGGCTGGGCTGGGAGTTCAAGACCCTTCTCCTTTCCAGAACTCTAGTTCCCGAGGGCGATCTGTTTGCTTAAAGGTTATGATTTAAATGTCAGCACATCTGAAAACTAGACCTTCCCTGCAGCACCCAGACTGACTCGACGGAACACCTCGCCTCTGGGCCGCGCCACGTGGGCACGCTGAGAACCCACACGGAGCCCTGTTTCATCTCCCCATGGGGGCGTCACTGGCTGCACAGGCTTCGGATTCGCACAAGACCTGGCTGCCAGCTTGAGCCTGCTCCTGACAGCTGTGTGATTCCCGCCTCCGGAGCCGCTCTGCGCTTCAGGGCCCTGGTTGGTCAGCTGGTCTTCATAAAGGCGCCTTGGGGGGTGCAGGCGGGTCCTAGCAGTGCCCCCGGACTAGATGATCAAGGACAAGTTCCCCCTCCCTCCCCCAATGCCCTGTCTCTAATGTGTGATTTCCTGGAGCGGCGAAAGCCTGTATTTCAAAGAAAATGGAAAAGACCAGCACACACATGTCAGGGCTGCCCTGTCTGCAAAGTGGATTAACACACACTCTCCGACTCGACCTTCACTACTCTCCAAGGTCAAGGTGTGGCGCCCACTTTCCAGGGGAAACCTTGGGTACTCTGCTAAGTCTGTCAGCTTCTCGGATGGCCCAGAGAGCAGGTGCTGGAGGGGACCCCACGGATGCTGTGACCGCGACACCCAAGAGGGCTTGGCCCAGCCTGTGGTGAATGAAATCAGCATGGGGCGAGCTGGCCCTGGATGCTGGAGGGTCCCAAGGGAAGACGGCCCCCAGGGGGACCCCCTGCAGACCCCGGGCTCCCCTCCTCTGCAGTGCCCCTGGGGTGGTGTTCTCATTACTCTGATTTTAAGAAGTTCACAGTCAGGCTGGTGCCTTGAAGGGCCAGACGCGACCCACCGAGCCGTGGAGGCTTGGGGGGCCACGTCTCCTCTCTGAGCTGCATCGGCCACCGTCCTCGCGTCCGGCACAGGCAGGTGGAGTGCGCATTTATTTAACCAAATCAGACAAATGACAGAGCCACGTGACTCTACTTCAGCGTCTGCTTAACTTAAGTGAACGGAATGTGATTTTCGTGACGCACAGGTGGTGCCTCCGGCAGTGGCATGCAGCTTATTACCTGATTTGAGGTGCAGGTTCCAAATGAGCGGCTTGGGAGCTCGTGTTGACGGCCGAGTCTGGGGAGGGGCACCCAGGGGAGCAGGCGCTGCGGGCGGTCTTCTGGGGCGGGCTCCGGGCAGGGCCCTTAGATCGCAATGCACCGTGAGTCCCCACCTGGGGAGGGCGTCATCCTAGTGAAGGAGCGAGGACTGGCACTCAGACAGCCCGAGTGTTCCCGCAGGCCACACAGCAAGGCGGACCGGACAGAGAGAACAGAGCCAGCTGCAGGTCTGAGGGCCGGGCCGGACGCGCGAGGACTGTGCTACAGAAGGAGACAGCAGCAGGCGCCGGAGTCCAGGGGCCACTGACAACCAGGAAAGAAAGGCTTCCGGAAGGTGATAGAAGGGTCATCTTGGGCCTCCCTGGTGGCGCAGCGGGTTGGCGCCGCACTGTGCAGCTTCTACAGCACAGCAGCGCGAGTTCGATCCCCGGCCAGGAAGGGACCCAGAGGGCACAGCAGACCTCTCCTGCCTCCCGCTGCTCCCCTAGTAGTGCATTTCATTGGAGTTGCCTGTTCTGCTCCCTGCTCTGTCTCTGGTGAGTCCTCGCACCTCCCGGGACTCTGGCCTGTAGCCCAGCTAAAAAAAATCATCTTGTCGACCTCAGCCTCTAGTCTGCAGCCACATTCCCCACGGACTCCCTCAGACAAGCGCCAAGCTTCCCTCTCCGGGTCCACGGGGCTGCTCCCTGCCAAGGCTGCGCACCGAGCCAGTGGAGAGAAGCTCGCGTCCCTGCAAGCCCGCCCGCCCTGCTCTTCCTGCCAGCAGCTGAGAGCCCATTTTGCTCCAACACCTGCGCGTGCCTCGCTCTTCCCTGCCGGCCTCATCACACAGACGATGGGCGAGCTTGCCCTGGGTGTTGCAGGGAGGGAGGGCCTCAGGTCTGGAGGTGGCCTCGATAGGGACTGCTCAGAGCAGGGGGCTTGGGGGGCACCTGGGGGCCGAGCGATTCCTGCAGAGGGAGGGAACCGCTCGCACCGTCCTGCCTGGAGCCAGCATCCTGCAGCTCAGGCTGGGCTGGGCTGGGCTGATGCCTCTGTCGCGGGCGACAGGAGTGATGTGAGCCAAGGGGTCAGAGGGGCTGCTCCGCAAGCAGGACATCCCCTCTTACGCTGCGGACTCACTCCTGTGCGCCCTTGTTTTCTCCGTGTGCAGGGAACTCAATCATTCTTGTCCCCGTCCTCTTCCTTATTCGTTAAATAAGAGTCACGTGCCTGGCATCAAGCCCAGGGGAGAGGCCTTCGGGTGCTCAGGAACCCGAGCCATCTGCCCCCCCTTCCCTGCAGGCCACGCCTCAGCTTCCGCTCCCACTGGACACTCACGGGGGCCTGAGACGACTCCGGGAGCCAAGAGAACGTTGTCCCGGAGACAGTCTGCTTGGAGCTTACCGCCACAAATGATGCTTTGCAGACACGCTCCCAGAACGTGCGTCTGTTCCTTTTAACGAGCTCTGGGCTGCCGTAATCAACGTCTTTCTGTATAAATTCAGAGGCGCGCTCTCAGCCGCTTTTGGTCAGATAGATGAGAGCAGAAAGACCTCCGAGCAAGACTCCAGTCTCCCCGGGAAGCTCCCTCCATGTCCTTGACATGTCCCCGCTCTGGCCCCTCCCGACCACCAGTGCCTGTGCTAGTGCTGCCCTGCCTGCGTGACCTTGACCTCTGACCCCTAGAGAGGGACCATGCTCCTCTCGAAAAACTTCTGGCTGTCAGCATGATGATGAAATATTTCTTGGGACCGTCTATTCTCGGTGACAGCTGTTTGCAAGGCCACGAGTGTCGAGGACTTGGCTGGGCGTCTGAGGGGACAGAGGCTGGAGGGGAGAGAAGGGGCAGGAGCCGACTTCAGGGTCTTGACACTGCAGGGATTTTACACAGTTTTTTTTTTTTTTCTTTAATTCCAACACCTGAATAAAATTGGAAATATTTGACTCATGTTAGAGCTCTTTAGGCTAAAAGGATGAATGAAGCTTTATATAGCTAAACAGTTTTAAAGAAACAGCTAAATGAACATTTGATTAATCCGATAGCAGCCGATTAACTTGATTAACCTCTGATTAATGTTTGGTCTGGATCTGATAACTGGAATTCATATTCCTGTGATGTGTCTGAAATCCGAGGTCCCCTGCCCACTCCCTAACTCATGAAGACAGTTCACGCGCCCGATTCACCGAGCTAAACTGCAGCGTCAAGCTCGCGATGCTACGGATGAAGAATAAGATGAAAAGCCCATCGACGAAAGAGGCCAGATGTCTGGATCCTGCTCTCTCTCGGGGACACAGCCCCGCAACTCGCCACCCAGATCCAGGGTTTCCAGTGCCCCCAGCAACGGCCCACCAGCCCCCACGCCTCTGACATCACACAGGCTCCGTTCCGACCCAGAGAACCCCTCCCCTCCTGCCTCACTCCAATACGGCTTCTCCCCAGTCGTCCCTTGCCAGATGGAATTAAATGATGACAGGTTCAGATGGGTTTCTCCGCAGTGCACTTACTGAGCCCTTGATCTGAACCTGAGATTGTCCTCAAAGAGAGGGGCGTGAAATTCTACCTTCCAGTGTCAAGTCATTAATGGATCCTACAGTCATTAGCTCAAAAGCCTCCATAACTTGTAACACCCGTTGTTTGGGGAAGAATGACAAGAAACGACGCCTACAGGTGTGTGCATGGTGCATCCGCATCCATCGAGGCTCGGCTGCTGCAGACCTGGCCACGTGGCGCCTACAGGTGTGTGCATGGTGCATCCGCATCCATCGAGGCTCGGCTGCTGCAGACCTGGCCACGTGGCGCCTACAGGTGTGTGCATGGTGCATCCGCATCCATCGAGGCTCGGCTGCTGCAGACCTGGCCACGTGGTGCCTACAGGTGTGTGCATGGTGCATCCGCATCCATCGAGGCTTGGCTGCTGCAGACTTGGCCACGTGGCGGCTGATTTCAATTCCGGGCGACGTGGAGCCCACAGAGCAGAAGGACAGGCTCACAGAGCAGTGGGTCCCAAGCACATCTTTCCAAAGGCATGAGCCCAGGTGGGTATCTGAACAGGCTTCCTGGAGGAGGGAGCATTTGCCCTGAGACGGGAGGCCCGGAGGGTTTCAGTGAGAACAGACTTGGGGATAGGCACGGCTTTCTGCCTCTGGGTGCTGCCTTCGGGACAGACGTGACATTGTCGCCAGTGGGCGTGCCCAGCCGCAGCCTGACGCCGTGTGCCCGGCTCACTTCCTCCCACCCTGGAGACAAGCATTTTTTCACTGTGCAGATACCATGTGATGAATTCTAGTCGTTAAAGCAGAAGTGAGGGCATGAGGAGGAGCCGTTTCCACCAATCTGTCTTGCTGCCCCATTCAGCGCTTACTAAGACACATCTCGGATTCACTGGGGATATGTTTGACGCAGATAGAAAATTGAAAATGTATTTCCGCTACATTAAGGAAATGGTCATTTTCAAAATGAATCTCCTTAGGAGAAGTAATCAGAATTAGATAAGGATGGAGAGCAAAAGTCTGCACTATTTAGATGGTAGTGATATCGAGGGTGATTGATTATCATCTTAAAATATCACAGGCGATGCTTGCCTCATCTGTTCTCCCGACTGACCTCCTCTGTGCCCATGATGCTTCTCCTCGGCTGAAACGAGCTTTTAAATGGGCCCCGCACGGTGCGCGCTTAGCGGGTGTGACGCTGACGAACGGGTCCGCGCGCGGTGCTCCTGCCTGTGGGTCCTGCCGCCGTGGAAAAGAAAGACCGTGGGCACCAGATCAGACAGACCTGAATAAAGACTTCAGCGTTCGCTCTCTTTGACTCATTCTTCCGGGCTGCTGTAGCCGTTATTTCATTTGCTGATGGTATGGCAGGCGCCCATAAGTGCAGTTCCAGCCTCCTTGTTTACACAAATTGATTTCCTTTTAGGGATGGCAGCGGCAGCGCTGTAGGGTAAAGGGGCGCTGCTTTCTCGCCTCTGCTTGACGATTAGCATCCGAAGGGCCATAACTCCTGAGCGTGTCCTTCCCGACAACCGAGACACCGGACACATGTCAGACATGCTCTCTTGCAAAGGGCGAGGCTCAAGCCCAACAGCTCTGCAGAGCTAGAGGAGGATGTGTGGGTGTGCGAGGGGTGTTGTGGAGAGGCCGCGCTTATGCCCACTGCAAACAGCCCACGAGCAGGCAAGGCTGCAGCCGGGGAGAAGCAGCGCCCGCCCGCCCGGGCACCAACAGGCACATCAGCCCGAAGAAACAGGGTGAGAGGCGGATGTGCAGAGATGCATCTTCTGACGTGATTCTCTGTGACTCAGTGGTTCGTTCCAAGGAAGGTATTCTCCAGGATCGTGCAGGGATTTTTTTAATATATATATTTTATTTTACAGATTTTATTTATTTATGCACACAAGAGCTGGGGTACAGGCCAGAGGCGTGGGAGGTGAGAGGAGTCACCAGAGACAGAGTGGGGAGCAGAACAGGCAGATCCACTGAAACACACTACTGAGGGGAGCAGCAGGAAGACAGGAGAGGTCTGCTGTGCCATGTGGGTCCCCTCCCTGGCTAGGGATCAAACTCACGCTGCAGCAGCTGCAGAAGCCCCACAGTGTGTGCAGAAGCCCCAGTGCCACCAGGGAGGCCCAGGATTTTATTTTAAACACGGGTAAGTGAGCAGCTGACAGACCAGATTCACTAGTCCTGGGAAGGTGTGTGTGCATCTATATGTTTATAAGTCTCCGGGGGGTCGATGCTTACTGCGTGTCCTTATGTGAGAACCAATGAGATGAGTCCTATATTCTGCGAAGACAAGTTCCTGCGTGAGCCCTGCAGTGGAGCAGAAAGGGGCTGGTGGGGGCGCCGCCTAGCGGCTCCTGACTCCTGAGGTAAACAAGCAAGACCCTCCGTTCCCACAGGTGTTTCCCCAGCAAGCCGATGATTTAAAATCCCGAGGCCTGAGAGGACCCTGTGCTCGCCCTCCGTTCTTTTCCAAGATAAATGACTCTGAACTCCAAAGACAACATCTCAAGAGGCGATCAGAGCCAAACGAGCCGCTGCTCTCGAAGTGCCATGTTTCAGGACGGCGCTGCCAGCTTAGCTGGCCCCCTCTCTGTGAACCTTGGTTACTCCATCCTCGTCAGCTCGCTGCCCCTCCGAGGCTGCCAGCACCTGTCTGGGACAAGCAGGTGGAAATGGTCGCCAGAGCAAGAGCCAAGTGGTTGTGCGGCGAACATCGGGGCGGATGGAGTCCGGTGGGGAGCAGGGCAGCCCGCGTTCTGGGCCAGGTCTCTGGGGACAGCGGCACTTCCCGTCTGCCTGCGCAGCGCTGGGCCTCCCTGGGGACAGATGGCGCAGGCCTAATGCCAGCTAGTACGGGTGGGAGGGTGGGAAAGAGGTCATCTTCCTGTTAGCTAAGAGGATGGACACCGAGACTCCACATGGCTACCAGCACGAGCCGGGCTGACTTCACCTGGGCCTCTGGTCCTCAGCCTCTCGGCTGCTCTCCCCCTGCGCCCCCACCACCAGGCTCATCAGCCTTCACACCTCTGAGGGGCCCAGGTCCTGACGAGCCCTGGCGCCTTTCCTCTCTGGCACCGCGTCCAGATGCTGTTAAATGTCTCTAACAATAAGTAGGATTTCATATTTGACATGAGAAAAAAATGTTCCAAACAGCAAAAAGAAAGCATGTTAATCACCAAAAGAGGAAGGAGGAGGAGGAGGGAGGAGGAGGGAGGAGAAGGGAGGGGGGAGTAAGGAGGAGGAAGATGAGAAGGCAGGAGGCTGGAGGGCAGGAGGGCAGGAAGGAAGAAGGAAGGAGAGAGACAGAGAGGAACCAGAATGAGTATCCACAACTGAGTCAGATATTTTCAGGGTGCAAGGATTCCTCCAAGACAAGGGGGTGCATGTTGGAGACCCTGAAGGGTGATAGGAGCAGAGTGGGTTGCTGCTAAGCCGAGATAAATGCAGAAATGTTCCTACGTTCTGCTTTAACTTGAGAGATTTACCGAGCTCCAGCCATCACCATCCCCTTCTCCACGGTCACCATCTTTACTTGTTTTTCTTTTTTTTTTTTTAAAGATTTATTTATTTATGTGCACAAGAACTGGGGTACAGGCCAGAGGCACAAGGAGTCACTAGAGTGGGGAGCAGAACAGGCAGATAGACTGACACACTGCTGAGGGGGCAGCGGGAGGCAGGAGAGGTCTGCTGCGCCCTGTGGGTCCCTCCCTGGCAGGGGATCGAACTCGTGCTGCAGTGGTCTTGGAAGCCCCGCAGTGCGGTGCTCAACCCCTTGCGCCACCAGGAAGGCCCTTTACTTGCTTTTCTTTCTTTCACTCCCTTGGGTCCTGAGGCCAGAGCTGAGCGGAGTCGGGCTCCCCCAGTAGGAAGGACCCGGCTGCAGAACAGACACCTGCCACATTAGTCGGGACTCGCGCTCTCAAGCAGCAGCCGCTGAGCTAATGTGAAAACACCGCGTCGAGTGCACATGTAGAGCTCTGCTCGTGCTGGACACAGCCAGGCGCTAGTGGACTCTGCAGCTCCCCTTAGCTCTGGCTGCCTCGCCCGTCACAGCCCCCGCGCCACAACAGAGACCCTGATCTGCACCACGACCGCTTCATGGCTACAGTGTGCGAACTCAGGCGGAGAGGGGCTCTTTTCTGCCCGTGTCCGACCTTCTTGCTGGGCCCCACATCTCGAGCACACCCCAGGGGCAGTCAGTGTGGCCCAAAGACAGGGCACTTAGCCTGCAGGACCTTGTGTGCCAATGGAGCAGTGAGATGCTGTGGTTTCAGCAGGGCACAGAGCAAGTTCTGGATGATTCTAGCAGGCGGGTAAAGGAGGAGTCCTGGAGCCCTCAGTGGCTTTATATGCTTTTATTATCAGAGGCGACCAGGCACACGGCAGGCGGGGTCCAGGGGAGTTAGGAGGCTGGCTTCTAGCTCCCGGGCATCTTCGTGCTTTTACCTTCTGCCACTTCTCTTCTGCTTTGCTGCTCTCATTCTGCTGGCGTCCTCATGATGCTGCCCTTATACGCCCTTGTCTAATCCCAGGTGCGCCCACCTGCGCATGCCCACTTAGGCACTCGTGCAGAACTTCAGGTGTCCATCATTACACCAATGGCAGGAGGGCAGAAAGCCTGATAACTTTTCTCTGACCCTACAGCTGCCTTGGAAGAGCTCAAAGTGGGGCCTCCCTGGTGGTGCAAGGGGTTGAGCACCGTACTATGAGGCATCCATCAGCCACTGCAGCAGGAGTTCGATCCCTGGCCAGGGAGCTGACCCACATGGTACAGCAGACCTCTCCTGTCTCCCCATGTTCCCCTCGGCAGTGGATCTGCCTGTTCCACTCCCTACTTTGTCTCTAGTGACTCCTCTCATCCCCTACACCTCTGGACTGTACCCCAGCTCTTGTATGCATAAATAAATATTTTTTTTAAAGAGCTTAAAGAATATACCTATACCTTGCTTAAGTTGGCCAACTGGGATTTCTGTCTCCTGGGAAATTTGAAAGAAAAATCCAAAGGCGCCCCAAAGTCCATGTGTGACCGTGTGACGTGTCCTCTGGGGAGTGGCAGAGGAACGTAAGGTTAGCACCTGGCAAGGCAGGCGAGTAAACAGGCATGGAAGAGATTCTTCCCAGAGCCCACAGCAGGAGTCCTCGCATAGCCGCTGCTGTGTCCCGGGGTCCAGCTGGCTCTGGCTCTCGTGACAGTGGACTCCCCACTGCCTGCCGGGCTGGTGGGGACGGCCCCGTTCCTTCAACAAGGACTCCTCTACACCTGTGTATTCCAAATCTCGCTGCTGCAGAGTCCCTGCGCGCGGGCTTCTCATGCTCCCACCCGAGCGGTGAGGGAGGGATGATGCAGGAATCAAACCAATTTCAGGCCTCTGCAAACCACTGATGAAATCCCAATGAGCGAGATGTTCCTCTATCCCCTGGCGATGAATCAGATGTGCCTGCTGTGGTCAGGGAGAGGTTGTCATCAGAAAGGTTTACCTCCAGTCTGAGCTCAGTGGGGACTGAGTGCAAACACGCTTACACGTGTCGGTGAGCGCCTGGGAACGGACTGCTTCGTGCACTGCACACAAGGACTCTCTTCCTCGCAGACGGTCTTTGCTTGGGGCACATAATTGGTCTCCACCCATTGCTGGGCTGGGTCGGGTCATCGCTGAATACTGTGATTCCCATTCAAGGGTTCCGGTCAAGGTAGATCCCTGAACGCAGCGAGTCTGCGTTTTTCCCTTTGCAGATTAAGTAGCATGCTTCCTTGGCTCCCCTCCCCCTCCCCAGCAAAGACTCGCTCTCTCCCATCTCCCGAGCGATCGCTGCTACCCGTGTCCCTTCAAAAACCCTCTGAGACCCACTGCCCTCACCCTGAAAAAGCTGTTAAGGAGCCGATGTCAAACTATCGAGTAGAGAGTGTTGGTTTCTTGATGAGCTTAATTCTTAGATTGGTCCATAAACACTGCATGACTTGGAAGGAGACTCCAGTCTCTGTAGAAATATGACACTGACAAATGCCCCAATGGGAGAGCCATCTTCTGAGCTGTAAATATGGCCTTGAAGACCCCCCAACATGCCGCTGCGGGTCCCGGCACGTGGAGGTGGGTGAGTGACTGGTCAGCAGGTGGACGCGTCTTCCCACACCATCTCAGAAGACGCGCTGGAGGGCAGGGTGGCAGCCCGCGGCACAGCGCACAGACGCAGAGTGGCCACGGCGTGGGGAGATGCTCAAAGCCGTCTCCTCGGGTTCTGGCACTTCGGGCAAACCAGGCATGTCCAGCGGTGGACTCAAGAGACAGTCTCCTTGGAGGGAGGAAGTTTAAAAAAGAAAGAAAGAAAAAACATCTTTCATTGGGAGAATGCAGAAGGAGCTTGTGCAGAAAGGGTCCTTAGCCAGATAACCACGAAGGCGTCCGTCAAAACTGCTTCATAAGCCTGGGCGAGAACCTGCGTGGAATCTGCACATGTGTCTCCTGGCATTTTAAAATAAGATCTGACTATTATAAAACTACTTCATGCAAAAATCCCTAAAACAGAAGAGGCTTTGTGGGTTTTTTGTTGTTGTTTGTTTTTTTTCTGTAGTTAAACAAAAGAAAGACAAAGGAAAACCAATAGGTGAACAGACACCCAGCTCCAGGGCAGACGCGCTAACGGCGAACACTGATTGAGGGTGCAATGCCCCTGTCGTTTAGAAGCACCGAGGAGGCCACGGGACAGCTGGCTGAGCTCGCGGCTACGAGGGGGAAGTGACCGCCAGGGTCTCCCCTAGCATCGGGGGCCACGCTCACCCCATGTGGGGCACCGCTGAGCTCGCAGCAGGGGCCACAGGGGTGGGTCACCCCACTGCCCCCAGAACACTGGTGTGGGCACTTCCAGGCCATGCTGCCAGTGGACAGTCCAGCGGGCGAGCCCGCGGGGTCCCACCGCCCATCACGACACACGCAGGCCAGGCCCGGGAGGGGAGACCGCGCAGCCCCAGGCCCACCCGCCCCTCTGCCAGGTTTCTCTCCTGGCTTCCACACTTTGGACCCAACCGACGGCAGGTGGGACGGCCAGTGCCGCACGTCTGCGGGGTCACATCTCAAGAATGGAGACAGCACGGGCAGGAGGCAGGCAGACGCTTTCCTGACCAACCCCTTCTCAGCGCGCAGGCCGGGCCGCTCCCTCCCACGTCGCTGTGGGGATGGGCCCGTTTCCAGGAGCTGTGGGTCCCCCCAGAGCCACCTGGGGACCCAGAATCGCAGTGACGTCCTTCACGGGCCATTCGCGCCAGCAGTGACCATCAGGGCCCACGCGACAGACGCCTCTTCGGGGCTCGCAGGCTTTTGTGCGGATGGTGGAAGAAGGACAGGCCAGCATTGCCGCCGCCATCGCCTGCGCTAGCTGCATCGGGGCTCAGGCCCAAGGCCGGCTCCCTGCACCCCGGGCCCGAGGCGCGCGCGGGTTGGAACTCCGTTCCCAGCCCGGACGATGCCTTTAGAAAATGACTTTTCTTCTCCATTGAAATGAATGTGGAATATTCCTTATTTAAAAAAAGTGAAACATGCCTCATTATGCGCGGCCGGGCTTCCTAGAGACAAAAGCTTGTGTGGTCCATTAAAGGCTCGCCTGCGCCCGCCCACGAACCTCCTCGACCCTCCAGGGGAACACCGAGCCACGTGCGCCTGGGGTGGCCAACCTCAGACCTGTCTGTTCTGCTTAGGAAATACTTGGGTTTTTAACCGACTTTTCCAGGAGGACACCGCCGCTCTTTGAGGTTGAGCTCGCCCACCTCCCCCTGCCAAGGCGTCTTTTCATTCCCAACGTTTGCAATAAAAGCACATGGAGAACAAGGAAGTCGTTTCCCGCCACGGAGCGTCGGCTGCGGAGTCTCAGGCAGAGCCAGGCCGCTGGCAGCGCGCTCCCTTTAAACAGACGCCTGTGCGAGAAAAACAGCAAGCCGAGCAGAAGGGCAGCCACCCACAAGGCGCGAAGGCCGCTGAGATGTGGGTCCTTGCCCTCCCCGGCCCTCTGTGTATCCCGGTGGTGGTGCAGTTGCCACAAACTCTTGCTTCAGTTCCTGTCCTTCAAGCAGTGACCACAAACTTTGTGGACTGCTTCCCTGCAGGACCTGCAAGACGCCACACCCACTTCCTCTATCCTCTACCAGTTTTGCTGTAGAAGACAGAGCAGTAACTTCTCGAAGCTAAAGATCTAGAAAAGAAGAAGGAGGAACCCAGCCTTACAAACATAGTAATTACACAAGAACAAAGCGGTCGGCAAAATTAGTCGTAACTGTAATCCACTGTGTACAGTAATGGTCCGGAAATAGCAGCAATCAACCCCCCCCCCCCCGTCCAGATGACACACTTCAGAACAAAATGATGAGAACCCCAATTACCTCTGATTACACATGCACAGTAGGAAGTTTGCAATACCGCAAAGTGTTGCATGGCAACCAAAAATTGTTGTAAGGATACTAAATTAGAGTCTTCCAAAAATTCTGGTTGTGCAGTCATTTTAGTTTAAAAATATCCAATATTAGTCACCTTTAAAAATAAATTTTAGAAGAAAATGGGCCATAAGCACATTCAAATATCAGTGGCCAGAACTGTGTGTGCGTTGGCCTGAAGCGGCACAAACAAGGTGTGCGATTTGGGCGCTTTTGCAGAGCTCACGAGGCTCTCACAGCCCCCGGTGGGCGTGGATGGCAAGGTGTGTCCCCAGGTGCACAAACCACGGCGCTGGAGCAAACACAGGTGCGTCTCGAGCACACCGTCTGTGTCGTGTCTGCTTTGAACACGTCTTTGGAAAGACTGAGTGGACCCCAGAATCAACAGTGGCCACAGAGCACCCCAACAGGTATGCCCGAGTCACTTCACCCTGGCCGCGGCTCCACTGCCATCGTCATGCTTGCTTGCTCCTGTGAAGGCCCCAGGGGATTTCACGGTGACCCCGCAGTCCGTCTGGCGCATGATGGAGCTGGAGGATGTGGAAGGTGGGTTTCATGGAAGAGAAGTTGTATGCATACAACAGCTGGGGTGCAGACCAGAAATGCAGAGGGTGAGAGGACTCTCCAGAGACAGTATGGGGAGAACAGATGGATTGACTGAAATCCACTGCCAAGGGAGCAGCGGGGAGACAGGAGAGGTCTGCTGAGCCATGAGGGTCAGCTCCCTGGCCAGGGATCGAACTTGTGCTGCAGTGACTGCAGATGCTTCACAGTGCGGAGCTCAACCCTTTGCACCCCCAGGGAGGCCCAGATCAGTGCTCTTTTGAAAGCAGTCTTCATGAGCATAGACTATAAAACTAGTCAGCACATGCAGAAGATGAACAAATAAGCAAATTAGGCATAAAGCAATAGGTTGTAGGGAAATCCATTTGTTCACTAATGGTTTATTTCTGTTTAAAAAAAAATACTAGATTGCCAGAACTGCATTGCATTCTGTGCTATTATCTATAGAAATGAAACCTAATTGAACAACATCCTTTGATCTTTTCTGACTTGCAGTTAATGAGGACGGCGATTAATAAGGCTGTGTTAAAGATTAAAATGAAATCTGACTTTCATAGTCTACTGAATATTTGCATGAGAACAGAGGCTCCATAAGAAGAGGATTCAGATCTAAAAATACATTGGCCCTTTGGGGAGGCGTTCTGGATGATAGTAGTTCTTTGTTCTTGGAACTTCAACAAGGCATCTCATCTCGATAGTCTTTCCTTTCCCTCAGTCAGTCATTCGTTGATTCAGTGCATTGACTGAACAATGCCTCTGCATGCCTCTGCATGCCTCTGCATGCCTCTACAAGCCTCTACAGCACCAGGCATGGGGCTGGATACACCAGTAAGGGATTTGGATATCGGCTTTTATGACATGAGCAAATCACAATTTACAAAATCAACGTTTTCAGGTTTATCTTATCTAAGAGTCGTACTATGGCATTTATCATTAATGCCATTTTTCTCGCAGTTTATCAAGGAATAAGAGGCTCAAAGACGTCACTATTATTTTTTTTGGTTGAATTTTATTTTCTACATCATTGTTCGTTTTTGTGCAATATTTGATTTCTCCCCTCTGGTGCTGCCCCCAGACTTCACCCCCATGAGCCGTCACCTCCGACCGAGGCAGGACTTAAGTCAAACCTGATGAATGAAGTACGGTCCCTCTGCTGGTGTACAGAGGCTTGTGGTCGCTTTCCAAAATGTCCTGCTACTATTTCTTGTCACCCAACCACTTATTTCATCACTCAGCACTTTTCCTTCTTCCCCCCTCCGCTTCTCCAGTTCAACAATAACCGTGGAGCACCTACTTTGTTCTAGGATCGTTGTTATATATCCATCATCACTCAGTGACACAGTGATTGTGGAGAGTTAATAAGAATATTGCTGACCATCAATTGTATATGTACAAAATATAATATAAACTCAGAAAAAGTTAGAAAGCCATTTATCTCCCGGAATAGTAAAAACTAGAGAATACAAAGCAGCAGTTTGGGGGCAAAAATGGCAATTTAAAAATGCTTTCAGTCAAAATGTTAGTGCATAATAGAAGATGCTCCTGGGGAAAAGTTCCTACCGTGTTGCATTGCATCTTGAAAATAATGAGCAAGGCTGTGAAAGTTGTCATGTTTCCTTTACTTGTTGAGAAAATGCAGTAAGTTAGTATGAAAAGACAGCATTCGTTCTCTAGTTTCGTTTTTTTTTTAAAGATTTATTTATTTGTGCATACAAGAGCTGGGGTACAGGCCAGAGGCGTGGGCAGTGAGAGGATCCACCAGAGACAGAGTGGGGAGCAGAACAGGCAGACTGAGGAAACACACTGCTGAAGGGAACAGCGGGCACAGCAGGAGAGGTCTACTGTGCCATGTGGGTCCCCTCCCTGGCCAGCAGCAGGGATCGAACTTGTGCAGTAGTGGCTGGTTTGCTTCATAGTGCGCTGCTCTACCCACTGCACCACCAGGGAGGCCTTCTCTAGTTTTTTTTTTTTTTTTACAAAAAAAAAACCTATTTATTACTAGTATCTGATCTTGCTTTTTGCTCATAAATTATTGCATGTACTTTTAGAAATTTAGAACAAAACAAAAGGATGGAAACAAGTTCCACCACACAGACAAGGAGAGTACCCCGATCGGGCCCAGGGCTCCACCCTCTGCCATTCCACTGTGCGTGCGTGCACTCTCTGCACTGAGAAGACTGTACCCTCTTCTGTGCTGCTTCCTGACTTGAACTTCCCTTTTGATTTTCTAAAAAAATACCTATATTATTATTTGGGGGGTATAGAAGAACTGGGGTCTAGGCCAAAAGTGCAGGGAGCAGCGGTGAGAGATTCATCAGAGACAGAGCGGGGAGCAGAACAGGCAGATGGGCTGAAACACACTGCTGAGGGGAGCAGCGGGGAGGCAGGAGAGGTCTGCTGCACCTTGTGGGTCAGCTCAGGGGATCGAACTCAGGCCGTAGCGGTGATAGTGCTGAGATTAACCCCTAGGCCACTAGGGACGCCCTATTTTATGATTTTTTTTAAATGAAACTTTGCTATATTGTTCTCTTTGTTGCCGTCAACTGGCTCCAGAGGACTGGCTTCCTGTATGACAGTGGACTTGCTACGGAGACTAGGTGTGGCCTCATGACCCACCAGCTCCACAAGTCAGAGCTCCCCGACCAGCAGCCCCATGAGGGCACAGGAAGAGAGTGGCCCTGCGGGCTGGGGTGTCCCCCCACACCCAGCACACCGAGGGCCTCCTGACGTATCCCAGAGCCCATGGCAGGGCCTTGGCGGCGTTACAGCGTCATGGTCCATCCACAAAGGACCTTGCCCCCACCCTGTCCCCCAAATGACTGGACTTGGATGTGACTTTGAGGTGCTAGAATTCTAGAACTTGCTAAAGCGTATGCAGGGCAAAGCCCCCCATCAGGCCGTGAGGAGCAGGAGCCCTGTGGGGACCACGGGCTTCAGCCCATCCCAAGCACGAGCAGCACAGCTGCCTTTTCTGTCCCTCCTGAGTCAGGGCTCAGAGACCTCCTGGGAACTTTGTGGGGGCCTGCTCAGGTGGGTTCCTGGGGTCCACGAGCCTTCCCTCTGGATCGCAGCCCCAGGACCCACTCACGAGCTCCAGGACGCGTCTCCTCCCAGCGGTCACCGGCCTCAGGACCCTGGTTTTTGACGCGCCTGTGACCGTGTCCCTTAAGCCTTCCCAGGAGGGTAAAGTTCTCCGCTTGGTCGGCTGGGGCAGCGAAGGCTCCTTCAAGGCTACTTCAGGTTGGAAACCAGAGAAGGCCCCGTGGTTAAGAAGCCCGGACCCAGGGAACATGCTCCATTCTCTCTCTGCGGCTCCCTCCAGGCCATTCCATGATGAGGGGGCAGCAGTGCTCTTGGGGGCAGCCCAAGCTCGGGGTTCCATGGATGTGGGTGTAAAGGACTGAGTTTTTGAGGGCACCCAAAAGAACAAAGAGCAGACACAGGGCTGTAACAAACAAGTAGAGCTTTAATATGCCAGCATGCTGGGCTGACCGTCCACCCAAGACACGCAGGTCTGGCTGTGGCGATCGACGACGAGAGTAAGAAGGGGTGAGCTTTTATGGCCAACTTCCCACCCTTACATAGGCTGCAGCGAATTAGCTGAGGGGTTGAAAAGCCAGCAGAGCAACCTTGCATACTTTTATACTCATTTACTGATTCCTACATGAGTATTCCGTGGGCTTTGAAATTCACCCGGCGCACCTGCACCAGGTCACCGCAAGGACACCGCAAGGCGTCATGGCGAGCCCTGCGGCCAGCCCGCCCTGGCATCATTTGCAGACCTGTGTCTCAGCACTGAGCGGGTCGGCACCCAGCTCTCCACCCGCCTCTGCTTCTGCTCCAGCCATGCTCTTGAAGGGAAGATTCGGCTCTCTGCATTGGGCTCCCTGTGTGCCCTGCCCTGCCAGCTGGCGAAGGGCCCCCCAGTCCTTGTCTAGGGTTCCCTTACCTTTAACTCCTGCTTAGCGATTATCTCCAAGACCCACTTACCACCCTCGAAGCCCACTTTACCACAGCTCTGTAAAATTGTTAATCTGGACATGCGTGGCTATGCAAAAATAGCTCAGGTCTCAAACGGACACTTTGCTGCTGTGCTTCTTTGTTTGCTGATGAATCGTTCATAAATCCTGGGGCAGCTCTGGAGCGCAAAGTCTCTGCGAGGGCAGGAGAGTCCTGTGCTGTGTTCGCCCTTGAATCCATCAGCCCAGCTCAGAGTCGGACATGCAGGTGGTGCTCAGTGAATATTTGGGGAATGAGTGAGGGAAAGAAGGAAGAAAAGAAGGGGGGAGGGAGAGAGGAAGGGAGGGAGGGAGGGAGGGAGGGAGGGAGGGAGGGAGGGAGGAGGGAGGGGGAGGGAGGAGGAAGGAGGCAGTGAGTTCTGATCAGCTGGGCAGGAAATGACCAGTCCCTGTCTGGGCTGCCCAGCAGGAGACGCACACCCAGTGGGCTCGCTGGCCCTGTTGTACAGCTCCATCCATCTGTCTTCTCTACCCCCTGCTCCCTCTGCGAGCTTCCTTCCTTGCTTGTTGCTTTTCTCTCCTAAGACCCTTTGCAGGACCTGGTCACTGTATCAAGCCCACCCCGATATTGAATAACCAGGATCTGCTGACATCGGCAAAGCCCCCTTTCCAAATGAGGCCCCGTTCACAGGGACCCTGGGGCTTAGGGCACACACTTGTCTCCTCAGGGAGCACATTTCACCCCCACATCAAGAATGGCTTGGCAAGTCAGAAGGCAAAAGAAAAATACCAGATGGTTCCTCCCTTAGGAGGAACATAAGGGAACCAAATAAGGATCAAGGAAAGGAATAAGAACAACAACAATAATAATAACAACAACAGCAATAAAGACACAGAAACCAAAAATGAGGAGACAAGGACAGACTGGGGACACCTGGTGGGGAGGGGAGGGGGAGGGTAGAGGGAAGATGGGAGCAGGAGGGACTGAGGTGATGGTGCACTGGTGAGATGGTGATGGGGAATACATGGGGATTACAATTGATGGCAAGTATATATAAATTTTAAAATATTTTAAGAAAATAATAAAAAAAAGAAAAAAAATAAAACACAGCTGCAAAAAAAAAAAAAAGAATGGCTTGAGTTGAAAGCTTTTATAATGAAAGACTGTTTTGAAAGATGTTTCCTTTCTTTTTCTTTACTCTCCCAAGAAGAGTCCATCTCCAGCCTCACCCTGTGCTGGCCTTTTACACAGCGGGTCTTTATTAAAAATTCACCTCCTTAAAATAGCTCCAGACTGCTTCTGTGGGAGACACTGTTCTGGTACCATCGTTAGAAATGCCAGTCTCTGTCGCAGGCCCGGAGCTGCGGTCCTCCCAGAAGGAGGGGCCCCAGGACAGGGGCTCTGAGCTGGGACAGGAGGGAGGGGCAGCCCAGAGGGCGCCTTCAGACCAGGCTCCGCCCACCATAGCTCCTCACAGTGCAAAGGAGCCAGAACTGTGGGCTTTTGTTTGTTGTTTATATTCCAGCTAAGGGAAAGATTTGGCAGGACAGGCTTTCCCCCAGCAGCCAGATGCTCTGATTAATCACACAAAAAGGACAGGCAGTGGAAGGGGGCGGGGGCAGGTCGACTCAGCCCCACCCCCACCCCTTACTTAAGATCTTATTGACACCTTGCCCCATTTGTAACTATGCCTTTGGGGGTGGGAGGAGGAAGAGGAAAAAACAGAGAAAAAGAAAGGGAAGGGGGAGGAGGGGCCTTGGAGCAGAAGCAGGGGAGGGAGGGGGCATGGGAAAGAGCCCAGCGTTAAAAGCACAGGAAGAGAAGAGAAGTAGCACCGTGAATTTGAGGCACAGCGCGCTTGTGCGGTTGTCCGGGAAGAGCACTGAGTGGACCGCCCTCCGGCACTCCGAGCGCAGCGCGCACCTGATGCCGGGCACCGAGGGAGGGAGGATGCCCTAAAGAAGCCGAGGTGGCCCTAGGAGCACAGGAGGGTGCGGGTCCCCTGGCGTGAAGACGTGGGGTGGGGGGTGGTGAGCGCAGTGCCGGACAGCTGGCAGGAATTAGTTTCCACGGTGTGAGGTGGGCGTTGTCAATGCCCGACTCCGCGTCTGCCCATCGCCTTCCTCCCAGAGCTGGGTAAGCAGAGAAAAAACCTTCAGCTCCTGCCAGTTACCTGCGAAAACCAGCAGGTGCCCTGGAACCGGCAGGTGGTGCGGAGCACTCGGGACCCCTCGCTCTTTCCTTTCTCAGAATCTTTGTGCCCCTCTTTCTCTTGCAATCGACGCCTCTCCTCTGTCAAGCCTACCTACCTTTCAAGGCTCACCTCTGCTCACCAGCTAGCCTGTGAGCTTGGGGCGCGGCCCCAGTTACGCCAGAGGACACTGGGCGCAGAGGGCGGGTCGGGAGGGCAGGTGGAGGAGCTGGAGCTGGAACCGGACAGAGGACCGCACTGGCCTCTGCCGCCCCTCCCCGCGCGCCTGTGGGAGGCACCGGTGAGACTGGCACAGGAAGCGTTTGGTGAGCTTTAGGGTCACGGAAACTGCGACTGTTCCTGCTAGCCAGGCAGCGTAGGCATCGGTTTGTGAAGTCTCACCTTTGGGGCGCGATGGACCAGACCCGCCGTGGCTCCCAGCGCTGCACCACCAGCGGAGGGGCGCCTTCCACATCTGTCCGGCAGTCACTGCTTTGCAAAGCCCTTGAAATGCAGGTATTTCCTAGGGAAGCCTGGACAGCCTGTGCGTGGGCAGGAGCAGACAGCCCCACTCCCGTCTGTCTGTCCGTCGATCCTTCCTCCTCCCCTCTCCTCCCCACCCATCAGAACCCTTGACTGAGATCTATGTAGATCTGGAACCACATAGGAAATATCGCATTAATTCCCTGCTAATACGAACTCCTGGAAAAGCAATTTCTGCTCCTGGAGAGAGTCGTTCGCTGCCCGTCCTCCCCGGCCCAGGGCTGGCGACTCGCTGACTCGGCCGGTCCGGGCGGGCCCTGTGCTCCCAGGTCCTCCCGAGCCTTGGGGAACGGCGCCCTGTGTCCAGAGCTTGGTACTCAGAAGCACTAACTGAACGGATAATCCGGTGATCGCACACTCAGCGGCCTTCAC
Organism: Galemys pyrenaicus; assembly: GCA_019455555.1. Lineage (NCBI taxonomy): Eukaryota > Metazoa > Chordata > Mammalia > Eulipotyphla > Talpidae > Galemys > Galemys pyrenaicus. Next base: position 2,596,740 of record JAGFMF010011709.1, on the reverse strand, counting down.
AACCAGCCTCTGAGCCAAGGGTTCCTGTCGTGCTTTTATGGACTTGGAAAGCGAAACTTAAATCAGAAAAGGAGCAAAGTCACCGTAATGGGACCACAGCTCTGACAACTCCACGTCCGGTTCCCGCTTCTCCCAGATAATGTGAAACACGAGATTTTTTAGCTTCTTTAAAGAAACAAAGCAAGACACAAACTGTGTATTTCAGAATTTCCCTTCAAGCCAGGACACCAGAACGTGACAACGCATGGTTTGCGAGTCCCCTCCCTCTAGGGGAGGAGGGGGGGGGGCTGCAGAGACATGGCCTCCCTGCGTCCGGAGCGCGCCATGGCGTGGTCTGTCTGTACATTTTCTTGCCTTTGACAACATTTTGAATGGCAGCTTCACTTGGAAACTAACTTAACCAGAAGCCGATTCCGTTCAGGAATGAGTTGACTCTGGATGGACTGTTTGCTTTTCTGCCTAGTCAGGTTTTGGCATCAAGAAGCGATCGGGAAGGATCTGCTGCCTCATCACTTTGGAGTGCACCTGAGCACCTGAGCCGAGAGCATCCCCGCTGCCTCGCTCCCGTGGTGGTGGAGATGGATTCGTCTGTGCCTGCCTTGGTGACGTCATTCTTAACTCACTTCCTGAATCGCATTAGTGTGAGGGGTTCAGAGTTCAGAATGCAGCCAGTTACTCTGCTCTGCTCAACATGGTCAGATTTCAAGAATGCACCAGTGTGGCCTCTCTCCCACCTATGGCCTCTGTGCCTGTGGGCGCTAGGCCCCTCTGTGCTCCTGCGTGTGTGTGAAAGCCTCGGACCAGGCACTCCCGCATGGCTGCCTCGGGACAAAGGCCCCACCACAGTGGCCGGGGACATTTAGGTAGCCCGTGATTGACTGTGTGGTCAGAGTCCAGGATGGCCTGGGAGCAGCCCAAACTTTTACCAGGCACTTGCACAGAAAGTTCTCCCTGCATGCAAAGCCAGTATGTCCTCCCTGTTCCCCACAGACCTGATTATCACCTCTGAGCCCCTTGAAGTCCTATTCCCCAGGAGATGAACGCTCTTGTCTCCCTGGCCCTAATTTCCTACCATCGTCACGTGGTCAACCACGCTGTGCATTACTGCCAGGGAAGAGCAAGGGGCAAACCTCGCCTTGCAAACCTGCTCCACGACTCAGACCTCTGGTATCACGGCGTGTCCCCGTGGACGTGCTGGCGTGTCTGCAGCTACCAGAGAGCGGTGGGCCTTAGAAGCCAGGTTTTGAAAGCAGTCCCCACACACAGTTTTTGGGGGGCCAGGTGTGTGCAATGGCTCCTTGCCCCTGCCTTTTCTGGGGTGGGGAGGCACTTGCATCAGGAAGAAAGTAGAGGAGACGCAAGGGGTGGCTGTTCCAGTGTTCCCCAGGATCTGCCAAGACCACTCTGGTGACAAGCGAGATGGGGAGATCCGCCCAGTCAGGCACCACTTTCCCTGCCGTCACCCGCTGGGCAGTGGAGGGACCCACTCGATCTGTCTGGGAGGCCCCCCAGTACCCCTATGCCTGAAAGCAAAGAGGAAATGATATGGGGCCCACAGGGAAAGACAGTTGCTGAACTGACTGGAGATGAGGTATATCTGGAATTCCTCAATTAACGAGTGACTTTATTTATGATCAACTCACTGCCTGCAATAATAAACAAGCCGGCTTGGAGGAAGGGCTTATATAGCGATAAATTTCAAAAAGGGTTTTTTATTTATTTTCTCTGTTCTCAGTCTTCTCCGGCTGCCACTTCTCTGTTTTCAGTTTCCTTTGCTTATGCTGCTTTCTTTTTTCTGCTTCAGTTCATGTTTCATCCATCACTTTGGGACACTAGCTCATCTATGTGCATTACCCCAATAGATGTATATTCCAAAGCCCTAAATACAGGCGTGCTGATCTCAGCATTCTGACTATGAAAGTATTCTGGGCTGAGTCAAATCTAAGTATGCTATTGTTGAATCCTTATTCAAATTTTGCATGATCCCTTGAGATAATTGTTTTAATTTTTAAAATCTGAGATGTATTTGAATCTAAGTGTATCTTCTGCCTCTAAAAATGTATGAAGCATGTCTCCAAGCCATTTTCCACTCATTCTAAAATTCCAAATAATTTAAAGCTGCATTTTATCCCCTGAATACATAAGTTCTAGAATTTTCTGACCTGTCTAGATTGCCTGGTCTCAATATATTTGAAATTAAAAAAAGAAAAAATAACACTAACAGCCTGTAAATCAGCTTGTTTGCTTCTGTATTGTATTGACCTTGTCGCTTGTCTTTGTCTTGAATGCTTTGTCTTCCTCTTTTTACCTTCGTTCGTTCGTTTTATACCACATCTTAAAAGCCCTGTGCTTCGTAATGTGGTTATAGTTAAAGTCTTAACCTGAAAATACAGTTAGAGCTTAGATCAATGAAGAGAATGAATTAATGTGACTGAGAATAAATCACAAGAGAGGGAGAATAAAATATCGCCAGCACCCCAGACCTGAGGACAAGTGGAAGGACTTGTGATTGTCTACAATGCTTTCTAGAATTCCAATAAAATGAGATCCTTAAATACCTATTAGATTTTTCAAAATGGGCGTCATTAATGCCCACGACAGGAGGGTTTTTCAGGAATGCCAAGAAGTTTTGGTTTCCCAGAACAAGCAACTCACCACTCCAAGACCCCTGGTTTCACTGTTGCAGGGCTCTTGTTCAAAGTCCCGGGGACAGTAGTCACAGCACACCAGGGCCCGGATCCGGACCCCGCTGGTGCTGAGCCAAGACCACAGCTGCCTCAGGCCGGAGATGGAGACCCCTGCGATGCAAACAGATGATGACATTTCCCGCGAACCTACCAGGGCCGCGGTGGGCGTGGACCCTCCCTCGGGACAGTGTCCCGTGCCCCCCACTAAACTGTTGGACACGACCCACACCACACTGACCCGTCTACTGTGACTTCACTCCTACAATGTACAGCTCTTCATTCCTTCAGGGCATTTAACCATTCAGAATCCCCATCCTCTGCCAACCTTATCACTGTCCTTTAGATGCACTTTTGTTCCTCAACATCTTTTCTAAAATGAAAAGCTCTGAACTGGATCCAAGTGCTTTTGTGTCAAGATAAGAAGCTGAATTTTCTTCTTACAGGTGATTGAGAGAGTTGGAAGCAGAGTACAGCATGTAGATTGCACTGTGCAAGGTCCCTCGCACAATGCAGTGAGTGACCTGAAGGGGCCCAGCAAGGAGGAGAGAGGGACTAGTGTGATGCTCTGGAATCGATGTGAGTGACAGATGCTGGGGACTTATAATAAGGTCTTGGCAACGAGGATTTCTTCCTCTATTAAGTGGTCCTAACACACTCACTGTAATGGCCGGAGTCTACCTCCACTTTTCATAATTAAGGTTTAATTAAATCCTGGTGTTCAAACTATGACATATCCAGATATTCCATTGATACTGAAAAGGAATTGATAACCTCAAACCATAAGGAGAGTCATAGGAGGGACGTCCCCAAGAAGATGGGTCACACCGCCGGGGAGGTGATGGTGCTAAGGCAGCCCGCTAGGGCTGCCCAGCAGTTTCCACGTCCACAGTGCCCTGCACTGGAGGGCAAGGTGCTTTAACGCATCTGTGAGGAAGACAGGTGAGCTGGTGAACTTACACTGCAGATGGAAACAGACTGACACAGGCGAGTGTGCAAAGGGGGCTCCCCATTAGCACAGCTCCATGCCAAGCGCTTCTCACAGGCCCCCACCTGCACATCAGCCCTGCGTTGTGAAAACGCCAGGCTCGTGAGACTGGCCGCTTCGCAGGGCTGACACTGTGATTTCCAGGGGCTGCCCGTTGGCGTGAGTCCTCAGACCCCCCCCCCAGTGGAATGGACCCCCGGCCCAGGTTACTGGGGCCGCGGAGGATGTGTGCACGAGAACGGAGGGCTCCCCTGGGGTGGGGGAGACCCTCGCGTGCACGCCTGCGGCAGGCTGGGGCTGAGGACTGTGTGCAGGGGGCCTGTCCGGGAAGGGAGAGGCGCGTTGTGCCTCAGGATTCGGAAGGGGCGCGCCTCTACGTGACTCGCCCAGGCGCCATCTCCCGACCCGCTCTCTGAGATGCTCGCCCTTGGCCTTCCAGGTGCCTCATCTGAAGAGAAAGCTGAGGGAGGAGGCCAGTGTCCTCTGAGGCAGAGCTCTGCTGACCGGCCTGAGCAGCTCAGAATTATCCTCTAGGTACCGGGAAAATGTGCAAAAATAGCAAACAGAAAAGGCATAGAATTATATTAGGCTTCAGAAGGGCGCGCTGGATGAGGAAAGAGCCGGGCTGAAGATGATGTCGCAGAGTCTCGCCAGCACCAAATGCGCGGACACTCCGACAGGAGAGCGTGACTGGGCGTCCTGGGCGCCCACAGGAGGAAGGCGGGGCCCGCACAGGGCGGGGTGGTCGTCCGGGTCGGCCCGGGCTTGGCCAACGCCCCAGACCTGGCGGCCGCCCAGCCTGTGTCCTGCGCTGGCCCCCCCACTGGCCTCTCCCACGCCTCGCTGGCCGCAAATCGCACTGCCACTCCCGATCAGAGGCCAGACGGCAACTTTAAGAAAATGGAAAACCCTTTCAGGTCTGACTTCACGCGACTGTGAGTCTCTGAGAACGCTTTCACTGGGAAAGTGCATCTGACTGAAAGGGATGAGACACGGTAAGTGCGGTGCTGGGGTAAGCGAAGGGAAGCCATTATATTTTCTATTCCCGTAGCAGCGTCCCCACATTAATAGATCCCTGACCTCGAAAACTGGGGGTCTCCTTACTTTCTTATGCTCATTACGATTTTGAACGCTTCCCTGTCAGTCAGCCTTATTGAGAAGGAACCTTGAAAAGGCTTGCTAAGTGGCTTCGCAGCAATAGCCTTTTATCCGTAGATTTAATTCGTTTTCCCACTTCCTCCTTGCGGTGGGGCTGGCTTTTCCACAGTGCTGCCGCTTCCCACCTCTCCTCTGAGCATATACATATATATGCTATTTTCCGGTCTGTTTTATCTTTATTTCCTGGAGCCAAATATGTATGTGATCTCTCACTGGTATGCCGATCTTAAAATTTATTTTGTATCTTGTCTCTTGACTATTGTATAATATTTTAAGATGCAATAAAAATTGGAGATTGTGAAAATAGGGATTTAAGAAG
>JAGFMF010011709.1:2521843-2582927 GCA_019455555.1 Galemys pyrenaicus | reverse complement strand
GATCAACGGAAGTACACTGCTGAGGGGAGCAGCGGGCACAGCAGGAGAGGTCTGCTGCACCATGTGGGTCCCCACCCTGGCCGGCAGCAGGGATCGAACCCGTGCTGCAGTGGCTGCGGCCTGTTCCACAGTGCGCCGCTTAACCCACTGCGCCACCAGGGAGGCCCTGGTGGCATATTTCTAATTGATCTTTTGGGATAATGAGTGTATGTGTTTACCCCACAAACATGACCTAAAGTGAAATAGTTATTTTGTTGGGTTTTAAGACGGCCAAAGTTTGAAGATATGAGCTGTAGATCACCTGAAGGAAGAGCTGAGTGAAGCTGAGATGGAGCACGCTAACTGGGTCAGAGTAAGTCTTTGGACCTCAGTGTCTTACATTTTTCTTCTTCAGACAATTCTGCTTTGCTGACCTGAGTGGCAGTAGCGTAACACACAAACGGAAAGATCAACATATAATTATAAAAGACCCGAGACAGACTGTTATCTGAAATTAACTGCCCCAGAGTCCCACTCACTATAACTGAGCCGGCATTGATATTGGAAATTCAACCTTTCACCGACAACCTGCCCTTATAGACAGGACTATCAAATAATTGTCACCTCCCTTCTTTGACAGACAGCAGACAAGAAGGCAAAGTATGTTTTCTCATTGCTGTGGACGCTGAAGGACTCCATCCCTTGCTGCCTCTCCCCATCAGGAAGGAAGTTGCCCCTCACCTTGATTCTGCATTGCCTTGGGCTGTAGCTCGGAGGTAGCTTCTATATCTCTGGGGTTCATTCCAATCTCAAGAGTAAATGGACATCAAAATCCCTTCTTTAAATATTCGAGTTTGGAAATTCTTGAGAACTTAGTCCAAGTCTGTGGGGTTTATTCTTGAAATCTGTCATCCTAAGCCAAAGTACACAGGGCCCCTCGCACCAAGCCTTCTGCATTAGTTGTCTACTGATGTATGTATCAGTCGGGGGCAAACTGAAAAGAGAGCAATTCAGACAGGTAGAAGGCAACTGGAGGGCACAGTGATGGGGTCTCGCCAGGCCCTTTTGTGAAGCTGTGCCCACAGGCCTGGGGCCTGTCCTCACGGCGGGAAATGCCTATCACAAGCACTTTAGAGCTCACACACGTGAGCTAGAGTCCTGCCAGGAGGGACAGGAATGTCTGCTCTTGTTGTCCCTGAACCTGGTGACATCGATTCCCTAAAAGCCCTTTGCCCCTGAGCTGAACATTCACATCTGACCCAGGAACCTTAGGGACCGGAGGAGAAACTAGAACACGTAGACCAAGAGCAGGTCGGTCCAGAGACTTCTTCATGCCAGCAAGGTGAGTCCTCACCAGCTGCTGTGCATCAGCTAGGAAATATAAAACTGCTGCTGTTTCTCTTCTGTCTTTCAAATCTTGGAGAATCTCCCATGTGATCTGTCCTAATAGTATACACAGAGGAAAGGGAATTCTGGAACGGCAATTCTATAAAATGTTGATCAATCTTTGCAAGATCAATATCTCAAAAAGCCACTCTACTGCATGAAGAAAGTTCTCCCAAACACAGTGGCTTAACATGACAGAATGATAAGAGCACCTGCAGCTGAAGTCGTGCTCATGATTCTGTGGGTGTGTGGGCAGGTCTGCCGGTCTGGGAAGAGGTGGCGAGAGCTGGGTGGTCTAGGATGGCCTTCTTCATGTGTCTTGGGTCTGTGCTGGCATGGCAGGGTGTCTCATCACAAATAGCCTCCCCTGCTCAGTAGCAAGTCTGAGCCTGTGCAAATGACAGTCCAGAATTCTCAGTAACAGAATGCCCAATGCCTAGTCAGCTTCTGATTGCATTGCCTTTAATAATATTCTACTGGCCAAATAAGTTACTTGTTCAAAGTTTGCTGTAAGGGGTAGGAAAATATTCCCTTGATGGGAGAAACTGCAAAGACCGTGGGTCCATTCTTCTGACCCATAGTCATACATTTCCTCCATTGCACCACCAGCCCTGCACGTGTGTGTCCATTCCTCCCTCCCACACACACACTGTGGTCACCGTTGTCGCCAAGGCCACATCTCAGTGCTGGCCCAAGCCCATATCCATATTACACGTAGAGAACTCACTCATTGTCTCCAACAGGGCTTCCTCCTCTCCCTTTGTTTCTGCAAAATGGATTCGATGGCATCAAATTTGAATTTTAGAAAAATCACTCTGGATGCTTAAATGCAGAGAAAGACCCAGGAGACAGTGATGTTATTTCAATGGCTTAGATTAGAACCAGAAAATATGGTCTAACAGCGACCTCCGGTGGCCCACAGAGTCTAGACTATTTACCACCTTGCCCTTTACACACAAATGTGCTGACCTCTGCCCTGGCGACTGCTTTATTGAAGTGCAGTCCAAAGAAATTTTAAAAAACTACAAACGTTCTTTAACTTTAATCAGCACTCTAGTTGATAGTTGTATTTGTGTAGTGAAACTAGCGATAGAGAAAAAAACAAGTAGGTCAATACATGTTATTGGAACCAGGGTTCTAATTCTGAGAAGTTAGAACCACGCACATATGGGAAATATGAGGATGAATACAGGATTTGGAGCTACTGGCACAATTTACCGAACATACTGAACATCCAGTCTTAATTTCTTGATAATAATTCTCACAAAAAGGAATGAGGGCTCTCTGGAAAAACAATGGATTTCAGGTCTATGTTGGGAAACCACAAGGGATGCTGAGGACTTCCAGTGGCAATCATCACAGAAGATGTTGGACAGTGGCAGATGCTTGTCACATAGAAACACACCTGAAGCCCAGCCCCAGACAAACAGGACAATCTAAGTTAATAGTGATAATCAAATGAAGTTACAATAACGTTAAGCACATTGAAAACCCAAAAGTCCACGGAAACTCTCAAAAAAGTGGGGTGGGTGCTGGGGGCAAAAGAAATCTCAGCATTTTAGGCGATGACAGTATAAATTGGGGGAAAGCATCAGAGGACTAGAAAATGACCTGGATTAGTCAGGGATTTCCAACATCACAGAACCAAAAGGACAAACACAGAGCAATCCATCCACACCCACACATGCCTGTCCATGGACATGTGGGCAGAGAGCAGGCTTGACACGGGAATGGCTCATACCATTATGGAGGCTGAGAAGTGCCGCACGGACAGTCTGCACGCTGGAGAACAAGTAAAGCTGGTGGAACAGGTCAGTCTGAAGCCAAGTGTCTGAGGAGGATGGAGAATGAGGAGGGGCAGTGGTGGAAATTCTAGGGGCCAGAGAGCCAGAGCCTCCAACCTCTGAGAGAAGGAGACAATGGACAGACACCCTGTTCAAAAAGAAAGAGAAATTCCATCCTTTCTCCCTCATTCTGTCCTATTCACCCTCCACCGATAGGGGGCGCCCTCTTCACACCGATGCGGGGTGGGGGCAGGAGTGTGAATCTACTTTGCTAAACGTATTGACTCTAATTTAAACTCTTCTGGAAATATCTTCATAGACAACCCCAGAAATACATTGTGCCAGTTATACGGCCATCCCTTTGTCCACTTCAGTTAACACATAATGTCAGTTTATAATGATTATCTCGTCCTGCTTACATTATTTATCATCGCCCTCTTCGCTTTCAGACAACTGACTTACCTATTAAGAGCAGCAGAAATGCATGAGATTTAGAACCATTGAACTGTGGTCCAAAGGTACAGATTTGCAAATTACTGGCCCTGTTATTTAATCTTGGATTGATGTCTTCTTTGAATTCCGTTACCTATCTACAGTGAGTCATTGGCTATATTTATTTCAGCATCACTGGCTGTTTCAAACACGATCATGCATGTGAAACTTTTGTAGGACACTAGACAAATATAATGTATATTTTCAAAGACCACACGACTTAGTTTTGACAGTATAAATGAAGCATGAGCCCAGGAGGGAAGTTTCACAGTAACTTGAGAACTCAGAGGAGACTGACGAAGAGCAAAAATATTAAAGAGTGTATGGGATCCTCTCTCTGTCTCTGTCTCTGTCTGTCTGTCTGTCTGTCTGTCTCTCTCTCCTTGTCTTTATTCATGTTTATAGACACAATGAGAAGCATACCATTGGAAGAAATTGATCTGAGAATATACACAGGCAGTTTTTTCTTTTTTCATTTTCCTTTGTGGCAAGTTCTACTCGGTCCTTGTGAATTTATCGCAGGGGAGGTGCTGCTGATGCCAGGCTTTCCGGCGGGCTCGGTGGCATTCTTCACTCTCTAGGTCCGAGCAGCCACCCAGAAGGCTGCTTGGCAGCAGTGACAGATGGGCCCGCACCAAACTCCCATGCTCCTTTCCGAGAGTCCGCTATTTCCATTTCTCTTGTCCTCACCCGTGTTTGCGCCCGGTGAGGAGTGCAGTGGTAGGAGGTTTCTTGATTTATCATGTGCTTTCACTCGCAATTTCTTTATTTCTGGCACTGCTTGTGGTGCAGAAATATATATTGTCACTTTAACATCAACATTGGAAATTCTGAGGCTCAACAATGTGCCAGGATCCAGATAACAGGCAATTAGGGGGAAAAAGGTATCTTTGTTGTACTTCAATATTTCAATAATAAGGGAGAGAAGGAAATAATTGAGTTCAATCTGATCCCCTCCAGTAGTATGATATAAAACTGTATTTCAGGGGAACGCATTACAACCATGCATATAGAGTTGTTGAAAATTATTCTTATTGCTGGGACTATTTGCAATGAACAAAGGACCCTTAAACCGAGATATGCTGTTTGAAAATTTAGCTTGATTTTATATAAACTGATCTAGATGGAGTTTTTAAGAAAGCTGAATCAAGAAGATAGACAAGTCTACACTGCTGACTTTTGCTTGGAGTGTCAGGAAGAAGTCTCTGCCTCCACTGCCTTCTGCACACGCACACTGCAAGATTAATCTTTCTGGAGCACTACTTTTTTCATACCATTGTAATTCAAATGTCCCCATACAGCCTGTCTTTTCTTCCCATCTCAGCTAAAACAGTCTGCTGTAAGTACACTGGGGGTGAGTTCTACTGTCACACCATCATGCCTATTGGGTCCCTATTATAAGAGCCCTATGAATAAAGTTGAGTTTTAGATCTAATAATTTACCAATTTAGGAATATGCCAGATAGTATAATCTTAGAGTTTCAATACTTACAACAACTCCACAGGACAGACCTACAACAACCATGTTTTCCAGATGAAAAAGTGAGGAACAGAAAAGTTAATTTCACTAATTCACAAAGCTAGCGCAGTGCAGAGCTGGGATTTAAACCCAGCGAGTCACATCTTCATGGTTGCAGGGCTCATTAATAAGGACAATCTGTTGACTTGAAAAAAAAGCACAACACCTAGATTTGGAATTTGGGATAGAGCTATATCATTTAGGACTAGTATGCGAAGACAAACAGCTACTTTATAAAACTGGAAAGGAAATAACTTTTTACCCATTTGAGGGCATAATGTGAGAATCAAATGAGACAGACTGTGAAAATCCTCTTCCAACTTAACAAGCGCATACTTTACAAATATCTTTGTCATTAATACTCTGTATAATCAACATTATTACTCCTCAGGCCTTTTTGGCAGGGTGACTTTGCTGAGAATAAAAGGTATTTTCTCTCTTTGCTATAACAACAATCTTCATTTATTTCTTGCTTATATGGAGCCTTAGGCCAGTAGCTTTTTAACATTGGGTCTTTCATGCTGAATAAGTAAGTCATCGACTCTGAATCTTGAGAAGGCTGGAGAAAAAAAAAAAATCCATGTGATAGAGACACAAATAGAGGACGGCATAAGTGCAGAAATTCTCTTCATGCTTGGGAAAAACAAGTAGCTCTATATTGACAGGAACAACACTTATTACCAAGGGGACAAGAGACTAGAAAGATAAAATTTCAGCCATACCGTAAAGGGCATTGAAAGCCAGAGTTTAAATTCTTCCCTGTGAGAATCGTGTACTTAATGGAAAGCTTTTAAGTAGGTATTGCTGAATACAGCCTTGCCCTCAGATGCATTATTGTACTTTCTAAGCCTCAAGGTCTTCATTTTTAAAAAGGGAATGGTGAGAACTCCTTTTCAGGCTTTCTCGAAGGAGTAGGATAACCTAATGCTCATGACAGTGCACAGTGCAAAAAATGCACTCAACAAACCCTGGCTACTATTGATTGGATAATATAATGCTGATCACTTCCTCTGAGAAAGCTGGAAGAAGTCATGTATGCATGCTCAGATGTTTTTATAATTTTAATAATTATGGTCATCCCTATGCTTACAGAAAGGTGGGTAGATGTGATTCCACTTATCACCTGCTTGGTTAAAAAATTATCAGCTCACCATTAAAAATTGTGATGATTCATGGATGGATGGGTGGATGGATGGAGTGAGTGAGATGACGACAAGCTTTGAAAGATGTAGAGCAGAAGAGAGAAGGACTATGTGCTTTGAGACCCAACATTTGGCATGGCGGTGACCTCTCTAGGTTCTGATTCACCACAAATATACCCACACTTGAAGCTCAAGAAGTCAGCAAACCAGGAACATCAATCAGTGCAAACAAAAGAACCAAGGTGACAGGTTTTTGACAATAATTTTAAAGCAAAATGATCACAAGAGAAATGTGATGTGATGCAGAAAAACTAGACCACTAAACCATCCTTAGTGCCATGTAAAATGGTAGGTACTTTGGAAAATAGTTTGCCAGTTTCTTATAATAAATACATATGGCCTAGCATTTCCATTCCTGTGCATTTATCCTGTGTTCACACAAAAACCTGTATATAAATGTCCACAGTAGATTTGCTTCCAAGCCTGGACTTGCAAGCACCCAGGTGTCTTTCAACAGGTGACTGGCTGAACCATCTGCGGACAATCTACACCTTGGAGCAAAACTCAATAGCAGGGCCTCCCTGCTGGTGCGGTAGGTTGAGCACTGCACTGTGAAGCATCTGTGGCACAGCAGCGCAAGTTCAATCCCCAGCCAGGGAAGGAACCCACATGGCAAGGCAGACTTCTCCTGCCTCACCCACTGCTTCCCTCAGCAGTGTATTTCAGTAGATCTGCCTGCTCTGCTCCCCACTCTGTCTCTGGTGAATCCTCTCACCTCCCATGCCTCTGGCCTGTATCCCAGCTCTTGTGTGCATACATTTTAAAAAAAAAATCTTAAAAAAAAAATCTCAATAGCAACAAGGAGGAACTATCTAGTAATACAAGCAAAACCCTGAGTAACTCTCCAAATTAGACTTAAAAAGCAAAATCCCAAACAATACAACGTGTACAGTCTCACTTCTGTAATATGGCTCACATGAGAAAATAATAGCTATAAGGACAAACCACGTGTAGCAAGGGCTAAAGAGGGTGGGTGGTGAAGGCCAACACGCAGGTCCTGATGGGATGGATGTTCTGTACCTTGACCGCCAAGGCCATTACCTCTTTGCGATTTTAGGTTTTTAAGATGTTTCCACTGGACAAAACTGGATAAACTGCATATGTATTATTTTTTATAATTAAATGTGAATTTTTAATTAAAATAAAAACACTTCATTAAAAATGGTGCTCATGTAATTTGTTCCATTTTTAAAAGCTTTTCCCCAAGATAGGGAAATAAGGTGAAACATTTTCCCAAGATAGGAGGTGAGACGCATAATTACAGATGAGGAATTCTGGCAGGATAGTTTTTGATCAGATGCTTTGGAAAGAGATTTAAATGGAAAGTCAGTCTTTCCACTGACTAATAATGTGAAAATGAAGTCAAGCCTGTAAGCCGCAATTTCTTCAATTGCAAGAAGGGAATCAGAAGACATAGTACTCAGGGTTATTCTGGGGCTGTAAAGGGGTATGAGATAATATGGGTTAAATCACCTATTTAACCAACAACCACCTATTAACTTAAACCACTGATAGATTTCCTGAAATAAAGTATCCAGCTCATGCAACTAAAATGTATTCACACAAAATATGTATTTTATACATGTAAATGCTAATCAAATGAGTATTTGTAATATTTCGTATATTGTTCTAAGCCCTTCCATGCATACAGTGTCACTTAATTTTCAAACTATTATATTCATTTTCATGAGGAAATTTGTTTTCATGGAGTTGAAGCACAATCCAAGGTCAAATAGCAAACAGATGTTTGCATCAAAGCTTATGGATCATTTAGGTCCAGAATTTTTGTTTAAGAGGATGATAGCCCCTAACTCTCTACCCTGGGGTGATAGCCAATGAGTGACTCCGGTATTCCCAGTAAAAGCTGATAATGGGTCTGTCTCATCACCCTACCTTTTACTTGGATGTCAGGCCAAGCGTGGGGTAGAGGGGTGGAGGAAGCTCCCGAGAAGGCGAGGAGAGCAGCCTCAGCAGAGTCCTCAATGCCCGGTGCAGGCGGCGGTGGAGGCGGTGGAAGAGTAAACACAAGAGGCGAGGCGAGCGCCGAGTCACAATGTCACTGCAAGAAGCTGGAGCCACCGGCGAGGTTCCAGGCTCTCCGAGGATGCAAGGATGCGGAGGGGTGAAGAGACTGCAGGGCGGGCAACTGTCCGTTGGGATTCAGACGCTGGGATTCGGGGAGGGGCCAGAGCGCTACAGAACTGGGATTAGCTGGAGGCTACCTCACAGTTTTCTTTAAAAGTGAGAAAACCAGCCTTGCTACAAGCTGCAATCAGTCACTTTCACAAATTGCACCTTCCTACACCATGCGCTGGCCAAACACGATCTCTGGAGTTATCACAGACCGTCCCCAAGGGCTGTCTTGGTGGGGAAATTGTCGGAGAGCTGGTCAGGGTGAGGGCCCTGAAGATCCACTGTGACCGTATGGATTTTGTGGGTGCACTGAGAGTCAGGGACACAACAAGAACAGACTCTGAGCCTGTGGCCAGACCACCTGTGACCCTGCAGGGGTCACCGGCAGTGGAGCAGCTGCCAAAGCCCAGGTCATGGGCACGTATGGGCACAGGACGCCGGATGCTGACCACGAGGGGAGCGGTCAGGAGAGGCCAGGGGGTGGGCGGGAGGCTGCCTTTCCGCAGAGGCTCTCTCCTCACCTGCTTCTCAGCTCTGCCTCTGCTAGAGTTGAGACCAGATGCCGGCACCTGCACAGACCTGAAGGCGGGGTGGGGGAGCAGGGATGGTGCCTAATCTTGCCTTGCTGTTGTAGAGAAGTTTGGAAATAAATTGATCTGACACAAAGGGGTAGTTGGCGTTTATATCAAGTTTAGATTTGTATTTTCTGGTGAGTCCAGGTGGAAAATTGTGTAGAATGTGAGATTTCACTGAGCAGCCAGATGCTGCATCTGAACTGAGATTTCCTGGGTCAGTAAATAACCCAGACCCATAAACTCTCAGGTGGTACTGGGAAATGCTGTAATTTCTCTTAATAGATCAGAAAACAGCTGTTTGGTTTTTCCCTTTAAGAAAAGAAAAATCCCTTTGTATTGTTTTCTGAAAAGTCAAATGTCAACAACACCCCAGCATAGCTAGAAACGCAGATCATCTTATCCTCATCCATCAAGTGTCAGCCTTTGCCTTTCCGGGTCACTGATCTAATGGGGGTGCAGGGTGAGTTGGGTTTTCAGGGGGCTTTTGAATCTTTGCAGGGTCCATCTGTCTAGGGGGGTTTAGGGTTAGTATGAGAATGGCCGTCAGATTCTTCGATGGATAAAGGGTTTGTTTTCATAGTGGAGTCAGTTCTACTTACTATTTCACTTCCTGCAGCTCCCAGTGCCATTACCTCAGTTCCACCCCATTACCGCCCTGCTTATAAAGGAATGCCCTGCTGTGTTCTCCAGGTGTGAGTTTGGGTCTGCATGGGGATAGCGTAGCTAGAAGAGCAAATGAGCTTAGTGGTAGCTGAGATACTGCTGGTCAGAGGCGGAAGATAAAGAAGAGGGAGGAGAGGTAGGAGGAAGAGGAAAAGAACGTGAGATTTTCCTACGTGTGATAATCTGGAGACATTCCAGGTTCTTAGTTTTCACACTGAATCTCATAAGTTACTATGAGATGATTAAAATCAGTAGAAATGGAGACACGAAGAAAATATTGTCTCCCTTGGACAATTTCCTTCACTTCTGAGCTTATTTTGTTCAGAAACTAAAAAGCATAATGTTCTCTCTCCAAGCATGTTGGGATCATGCTTATTATATTAGATAACGGTCATGAAAATATTTTATAATTAAAAAAATATTTTTGTAATAGTTGAGGGTCTTTATCACAAGTAGGAAAGGCCAAGTTTGGCTAAATGAAATAAGAAAAAAATAAAACAGACAGACAGACAAATATTTCAACAAGCAAAGAGCAAAAGCGGGTGGGAGGGTAAATGGCAGAATCTCATAAAGTCTCAAAAATACTTGAGCCACCCCACGTGCTGAGAAGGCCACCGATACAAGGGGCCTGGCGGTCTCCACTGGAGGCTATTAACGACACACCACAGCAACAAAACACAAGAACTCTCCAACCCCAGGGTCGAAGGTCACAGGAGCTAACAGAGGTGTCCACCCTGGGTCCACCAGCCCCCTCGCTCTCAGGATATTGTGTTGGGTCACAGAGTCCCTGCTGGTCAAGCTAAAATGTAGAGTCAGACAGGGGCCTGTCACCGGGACAAGAGTCTTGTATGAGGATATCTGCTGAAAACAGCAGGCAGACGTCATGGCCAGATTAGCGTGACCAGCTAGACCACCTGGACAAGAAGGTGAGTGCAAACAGGGACTAGAGGTGGGGTGTTTTGATGGGTGCAACAATGGAGCCCACCAGGCAAGAGCCCCTATCCACTGCCCCCTCACCTGTGCCAGACAATTACATACGATTACCCTAAGGTGACAGGGTCTGAGGGAGGCATCCTCCCTGGATCCGCCAGCTCCAGCTGTCGCAACGGTGCCCTCTGGAGACACAACAGGGGCACCTGGCTTTACAGGTGGTGCTGTCCGCCGACAAAGGGTAGAAAGTAGGGGAAAGCCAGCTCTGCCTGACACTCTTCACGCACGCTTGGTGATCTGCTCTGACGGGCACAGAGGTATGAGCACACTCCTGGCGTAGCTCAGCGCTGGAGGACGAAGGAGACTATCAATGTCACTATGCACATCACATCATTTGTTGACACGCCACGGCCATCTTACCCTCGTGTTTTGCATCTAAAGTCTAATAAAGGCTGCAGAAGTTCATGAGTTCATCTAAAATAGCCACTGAGGACCAAGCGTATATAGACATTAAGGAGACGTGTGTAAATCATAGCACAACATAGTGCATCATCTTGGAAAGTAAAATCCCCGAGCAAGCCACCCAGCCACAAATGAAGAATCAGACTTAGGATTCTGGTTTAACGTCACCTCTCTAGCCAAAGCCTAAGAGAGGGTTTCCTAAAATCTCCTTAAAATTCACCAAAGGCACAGAAATAATGACACTCTCTACAAACGCCAGGATACAAAATAATTGAGTTGGAGGAACAGATGCCGCTCCAGGTTCTACCTTCTCCCTAACATACAGAACTTCGGGGTGAGCTGAGCTGCAGCACTGGCAAGGGAACCAGCTGTCCTCCTGGGGCTGAGCCCTTCATCTTGTCTGCTCTGTCTGACTTCAGACACCAAATGCAAACTCCGCAGCAGCCTTAAACACAGGACACTGACATTTTAATATAAGGACTTTGCTGTTCTAGAAAAATGACAAAGCTCCCATCTTTAGCCCCACTTTTGTCTTCTTATCATCAGTATCTTCTACCTGCAGAGAAACCAGAGATTTTTGTTTAATATGACAATAAAGAGGTTGATCGTATCGCAGTGTCTGTTCCCACCCACATACCCTTGGCCACTTTTGAGTTCACGTGCAGTTCAGGTAAATGGCCACACACTGATGTCGGGCTGCAAGACTGGACCAGAGGCACAGGGGAGCTGACCTGCCAGGGTCCAGGTGTAACAAGAAGCAACGGGAGACTCTCTAGACTTCGGCAAGGAACATGCTAATGTTTTTCATGGGCCTCCCTGATGGCGCAAGGGGTTAAGCACGGCACTATGAAGCATCTGCAGCCACTGCAGCACAAGATCGATCTCTGGCCGAGGAGAGGACCCACATGGTGCAGCGGACCCCTCCTGTCTCCCTGCCCCTCCCCTCAGCAGTGGATTTCAGTGGATCTGAATGCTCTGCTCCCCACTCTGTCTCTGGTGAATCCTCTCACTCCCCCCACCTCTAGCCTATACCCCAGTTCTTATATGATGAAGTAAATAAATCTTTTTTAAAAATGAAAATGTTAATGTTTTTCAAAACATTAAACTCATCAAATTCCACCGGCTTGAAGTCAGTGGCAAACCTACTGACCCCTGCCCCTTCTGGTTTGTTCTCCTCCCGGCTTCACTTTGCCACTCCTGTCTCGCCCTTGCAGAAATCATCTCCCAAATAAATCACCGCCTCCAAGTCCCTGTCACAGTCTGCTTTATGCTCTGAATCACAGTGTTGTGAACCAGTGTAACCTCAATTACCTGCATAAATAAATAACATTTCAATACTAAGAACAAGATTTACAGACAGACATTAGATAGAAAATAGATAGATGGACAGAGAGATAATTGACTGTAAAATGTGGATCAGTGGCAGCCTTCCATAAATAAAGTACTACAGGCAATATTTGAAAACATTATTTGAAAGCTTGCTAGGAAATGCAATTTTTCAAGATGCCGATGGGCCCAGCATGTCCGTCGGGAGGATGGCTGACTACCCACTCTGCACATAAAACGCTGAATCCCACGAGGCCAGGCATGAGCCTTGTCAGTTTAGAGGCCTACAACAGTGTCTGCCCCAGAGGAAATACAGACTCGAATAATATGAACACACAGGGATGCTGTTACTGCAAACAACTGTATCGCTCCTCTTGTGTTTGTTGGGTAGACAATGTACAAGCACATTCGTTAGAATTGAAAAGTAACTTACTCTAATCAATGGCATGTAGCTGTCTACACTTACCTGCCCCAGAAGAGCAGGCTACTCATTGTAATAACTTGGAGGAAAAGACATCAAAAGCCAGGAGATGCAAGAGGCAGATGTCCTCAACTCTTGGGACAGAGATGCGCAGAAAGGAGAAACTCCTGGATCAACACTGCAGTAAGTGAGAGCCGCGTGCTGCCCTGCACAGCTAGTAGCCGCCTCTTCCGTAGGTTGGGTGCGAAACTGCTGAGCATTGAAGACTCGCCTGCAGGGAATTCAACCCGGAAAGATTCCCTCTGATGAACAGCAGATTTTGTGAAAATGGTAGTTCTGGGGGACTGAAATATGAACCTCTGAGGCATTTGGTTACACGGTGAGGGCCAAATGTAGTCACCTCTAGATGCTCATACTCTCACGTCTATCTACTGGATTCTGTCAGTGTATCCAAATCAAGTCTTTGAGGGATTCTGATGTTTCCAGGTATACACAGAACTGATATAAACATGGAAATGAGAACTGAAGCCACAAATAGGCAGCAGCCTTCAGAAAGCCGCACAGTCTATATGGTTGACAGCAAGAGTGTTTTTTTTTTTTTTTCAAATGAAGTAAAAATTAGCTGGCCTTCCTGGCGGTATTAGGGGTTAAGCACCACACTATGAAGCATCCTCAACCACTGCAGTGCGACTTCAGTCCCCGGCCAGGGAGGGGACCCGCATGGCGCGGCAGACCTCTCCTGCCTCCCCGCTGCTCCCTCAGCAGTGCGCTTCAGTCTCTCTGCCTGTTCTGCTCCCTGCTCTGTCTCTGGTGACTCCTCTCACCCCCCCATCTGTCTTACTTGCACCCCAGTTCTTGCATGCATAAATAAAATCTTTAAAAATAATAGAAATAAACCTCAAAATTGGTGATACGCTTATTCTATTCCATCCCTTAACTCTACCTCTGCTGAAGACGAGGGGGTGAATTCCCCAGACCGCATGACCAATGGCGGTGTCGGGGCTGAGTGGCCCCCCACCCACACCATCTCTGCCGTGCTGTGTGTCCTAGCACACACGGTGGATCGAGGGCTTTCCGAGACAGCAGAAAGCAGATCGAAAACAAAGCGAAACTGGCACGCAGTGGAGACGCTCAATACTCGGGTGGTGCATGTGGCACCTGACTCTGGTCCACTCCGTGGGTCAAAGCAGGGCATGGCCAGGAACCCCGAGCAGAGAAGAAGGGGTGCTGCCCTCAGGCCACTGTTTCTCGCAGGGGTGGGGATTCTGGGTGCGAGATGCTTTGTGAACGGACAAGGTCCTGATAGCAATGACTTGAGACAGAAGATCCTGAAAGTCAAATCTGAGGCACAGAGGAAGAGCCAGGAGGCGTCTGGGAAAGAAGGCCACCGCAAGAGGAAGAGAAGCGGCTTCCCTTCTTATTTAAGCCGGAATTCCCAGGCCTGCCTTTGAACTTCCACAATTATTGACACTGTAAGGATTTTCCTAAGAAAAAAAGACTATTAAGTGAAGATACTACTTGCTTATTGTCCTGTGTATACCACAATCGGTATTTCTGGTTTGCCATAATGTAATTTTAAGAGAGGGTTTAGCTTGTGAAGAACGGGTCAGATAAAGAATTGCCATTCATGTATTTAAAGGGACTAAACTTGGAAAAATAATTTGACCTTTCTGCCTAGTTCCAGACAGTCTAACATGCAATAAGTGAAATATCACAGGGAGATAGTTACAAATAAGATTTAGGGAAATAATCTCTTTTTCAGTATTGTTGGTAGAAGTAATTCTAACCTCATCATTCAAATAGGAGACTATCCCCTTATTTATTTTCTTTTCTCATTTTATTTTTTGTCATTGAATAGTTAATAGAACTCACCTGCGAAATTGTCTGTTGTCCTAAGATTTCTGTTTGCATTATTTTATTTAAGTGAACAATTTACATAATAACATCAATTATTTAATTACAGCAGTGTGGTTTATACTTTATACCTTTTTAGAATTTTGGTACAGTACTTGATTAGCTATAATTTCTAATTGTCAAGTTCATTGACATTTTTAAATTTATTGGCAGGAAGTTGTTCATAATATTTCTCTCTCAATTTCTGCTGATCAGCTCTAATGACAGGGTTTCTGACTCATTAATCCTTTTTGAAATACAGTTTCTGACTATGTTTTCTTGTATAGTTCAGGTTTTCTTGCCAATTTCTCTTCTTTAGATCAATCATTTATTTTCTTCCCATTTTCTGCTTTATTTTGAATTTGTCCTTTGTCCCTTTTTTATTGTCTCTCCTATGTGAAATAAAAGTTAAGAAAGCAAATGAACGAAGGAACATAAAAGCCCTTACAGAAAGTGAAAAACATGGTTTTCCAGAGAAAAGGGCACTGTTGGTGGGTGAATCATGTAAAGGGGTGACACCCCAGTGGTAGGTGGGAACCAGAGTTTGGCAGTCATCGATATGATGAGTTATTTGCAGATGTCAATTATTATGCTGTGCACCTGGAGCTTCTACTAGGTTATGAACCAATGTACTTCAAGAATATTTTTATTTTAAATGATCACTCACTAATGAGCTGTGTCCTTACCACTTTGCTAATGCAAGCATCTAGTGCTACAACTTTGCCTCAAATTTTCAACTTAGCTGCATTCATATTTGAATATGCAGATTTTCCTTATTAGTTACTTAAATGCATTTTATAAGTGGTTACTATTTCTTTCTCACACTTAAATTATTTAGACTTACAACTTTATGTGGGCAGAATAGTATGCATTAAATGCAAACATTTAAAACATGGGGTAGGATACATTTTGACCTAAGTATCTCTTCAAGATTTTTGCAAAATATTTTCTTATTATTGAATTTCAGTAATTCTGGACACAAGTCTGATATCAGATTGATTTTGTGAATATTTTCTCCTAGTCTTTGGTCTTTCTGTTCATAGCTATAGTTGTTTTGAACAGAAATTTTAAATTTTTATTAAGGTCAGCCTTTCAATTTTATACATTATACTGTTGAGATCATATCAAAGAAACCTTTCCCTAATACAAGTTCACAAAAATGTTCTCCAATTTTTCTTCTAGGAGATTTGTAATTTGGGATTCTATATTTCCATCTATGACCTATTTTAAGTCCCTCTTTGAACAGAATGGGAAGTTCAGATCAAGCTCATAGTCAAGATTTGGAGAGCCCATTGTAATAATGTCCTTTGCTGAGAAGACCAGCCTTTCCCCATAAGTTGACTTTCTCCCTCATAAGGAGTGAGCTGAGCACGTGTCAGAGGATGACCCCCCAGTTCCTGCCTTGCTGTGCTTTCCACGGAGTGTTGAGCCAGTTACCCAGACCAGGTTCCGGGACTAAAAACAGTGACAAGTCACCCGACCTCACTGGGACTGTTACATCATCTTTACTGTAGGAGGCGGCATCAGTGACCTCAAAGCTCCCTTGGACTGTTGAGATTTTCTCTCAACACCAGTTTATGATTTTAATGGTTACTGGTCTTAACTGGCTGCACTTAAAACTCTAAGAAGTCCTTAGTTCCCTAGCAATCGAGGGTTTTCTTTTTACTGTGTTGGATAAATTAGCTCTGTTCATGGCTCTAACACATCAGTCAATTAATCATGGAAATCAAGGTCCACAATGCCAGCCACATGATGGAACTAATAGGGGAGCTGTCTTCATTTGGTGGAAAGTATTTACTTAGGGAGAAAAAAGTGCTTTACAATCTCAAGGAAATGGTCTGCTTCCTAAAAATTGTAAAACACTGTGCCTATCCTTCCCGTTGCTTGGTTTTCAGTCACAGAACCACGGCCTGGTACTCCGTCTGAGGGAACACAGCACGCGGCCCGGCAGCAGACTGGGCATGGGGCAGTCAGAGAGAGGCCACCAAGGCCGGAGAACCTCAGCAGAGGCCTCATTGCTGCTCTGACCTCATGGCCCCTTTACCCCAGCTGCCTGGGGCTGGGTGCTTGTAGGAAGAATCTGGAGAGACTCTGGCACTCCTTCAGGGCAACTTCAGGTCATGCTTCGACAACTGCATCTAGTGTACTCTGTCTCTAAGTTTAAGAAGAAAATGTTTGTCCAGAGCGGTCACAAGAAGCGGGAGCCTGATGCTCTGCTGTCTCTTGAAGTGTGAGGACCAGCGAGCTCTTTCTGGGTCTCCCTCACTGTCGCTTACTTGTCTCTCGTCCTTAAGGGACCACTGTTATTCGTTAGCTACTGTTATAAAGGGCATGAGTTTATATACTGGCCTTTTCTTTGTTGATTTTTAGGCAGATAGGAAAATCTATTCCCTGTTACATCACCTTGGATGGCAGAATTTTTCCTTTTCCTTAAAGAGAGAACTAGGTAACACACTTGCACGGCAGTCAGCAAGTGGTGGCAGAGAAAACGTGAAACCATAACCCAACCTTGGAAGACAGCCTCAACCAGACTGCACACCGGTTGTGGCGGCAGCAAGTAACGATGTATGACTTCCACGTCACCCTCTAAGCCTGCATACTGTACCAGCGGTGTTGTAATTCAGAACTGGGGTGTTTTTTTTAAAAAAATATTTATGTATGCATACACGAGCTGGGGTGCAGCTAGAGTCGTGGGAGGTGAGAGGATTCACCAGAGACAGAGCCGGGAGTAGAACAGGCAGACTGACTGAAACACACTGCTGAAAGGAACGGCAGGCGAGGCAGGAGAGGTCTGCTGCACCCTGTGGGTCCCCTCCCTGGCCAGGGATGAACTCTCACTGCTGTGCCATGGATGCTTCAACAGTGTGGCACTCAACCCGCTGCGCCACCAGGGAGGCCCTCGGGGTGTTCTTGTTTACATGGGTGCTTTGTTGGTGGGGCCTGTATGGAAACTATGCAGGGAGGGGGAGACCCTATCCTTCCAGAATACTGACAGTGAAGCAAACCAATGGAATGTCAACACATTTAAATACATTTTTTAAATTATATAAAATGAACACGAAGCTATTCAGTATTTTTTGTGTCTTTCACCAAAATTATTAGTACAGACACCGTGTGTACCAACCCAGCTTCAGCACAAGTGACCTGCACCCCACGCCCGCACTGCCACCACCACAGAGAGCTGCTTCGACCCCGTTCAGGTGGGAATCCTGGCGTTATTATCATATGTTGCCTCTGAGGATCCCCCACTCTATGGGAGTTTTGGGGATCCATTTGGGAGCTGGGTCAGGCTGGGTCTGGTGAGGGAAGACCCCCCCCCCCAGTAAGGACCCCTGAGTGGGCCTTACGAGGGCGGCCCTGGTCTTGGCAGGGACGTGTGCACACCACCCGCTCTGTGCAAAGGGGAAGACTATCTAGAATTGCAAAATGTATTCTGCTACCGTTAGGGAAAATACCCCCCGCTTTGAGATTGTGTATACCTGAAAGACTGAGTACTTGAAAAAAACGATAAAATAATTTTCTTTGTTGGCTTTATAAGAGAAAAGTCAAGTGTGTGATTCACTCTACAACTTGCAGTCGTTGCTGGAGAACGGACCCCAGTAATGGTGGCTGCACGTTCACAAATTCAGTTTTTATTTTTATTATCAAATTATGCAACCTAAATTATGCATCCCTACCCAGCCAGCACCACACTTTAAAAGACAGATTTTTATAGCTGTCAAAGAAACATGCAAAGAGAAGCCAAATTTGAAATAATCGTTCTTTGCCATTACTTTAGAAGCAGGGCAAAAGAAATAACGGATTGGGTAATTGATTGGAGTAATGGACTCTGGAATTTATTTAACCATTAAGGAGAGATAAATGCTTACATGTACGAGGAAAAATGCTAGACTCCTTGATTTTCAATTGTTAAGATTAAAAATTCATCAACTTATTATGTGCTATTACTTTCTAACATTTATTATTTCTGTAAACTATGGAGCAAGACTGAGCATTTATTTCCTCTTTAGAGTATGATCTGAGATAGGTCAAAATAATAAGATATTTTTTAAATTTGCTTTCAAAGCTGTATAAAATTAAACTGACTACTCTAATTAGAAGTGTTATTTATTTTAAAAAGAAAATAAATACTATAAAGATCCATATTATGATTAAAATAGGAAAGTTCTAAACCTTTTCTTCACTTACAATTATTGTACTATGAAAGAGAGAAATGTGTGTGTGTGAGATAGAGATAGAGAGAGAGAGAGAGAGAGAGAGAGAGAGAGAGGAGGAGGAGGAGGAAGAGGAGGAGGAGGAAGATAAACCAACAGTAAAAATGAAAGTGAAACTAATTTAGAGAATGGCAAATTTGGGAAATGCAAATAAAATATGCCCTTTCAATAATCCCTACTTCAAGGTTGACAGAGACACAGATGCTGACAATAAAGCTAAGACACGGACATTTAGCAATATGTCAAAGTATCTGCAATGAAAAAAAAAATAGCATGTCTTCTGAAATCATAAAACCAAAAGCAGGAAGAGCCTGTGGGGAGGCAAGCAGACAGGAGAGCACATGAACAGCCTCCGGCCGCCCAGCTCCACGGGGATCAATCAGCCATGTCTTCTCAAGAACCCCCTCCGGCACCGGGATAGAGACCCGGTCACAACAAATCATGTGCAAGAGGCAGGGGTTGAATTCGGACAGCAGAGAGCGTGTCCGTGTGAAACAACAAACACATCATGAGACCAGGGGGAGGGGGACAAGTCTCCCATGCCGGACCCACAGATTTGCTGCTAAAAACTGAAAAATGTGGCTGGGACAGCTTCTGGTCCCCACTCCCCAGCCCAGCAGATCCCAAAGAGTGTCCCTGCGATAAGAAAACACCATTGTCACCTCAGGTGGGGCAGTCAGGTGGCATGATTGAAATGCCCTGGAAAAGCATTTAGTGCTGGGGAAAAGCAACAAGACGAAACAAAACACCCACCCCGGAAGAAGAACATGCTCGCAGCTCTGCTTTCCCTCCCCATGCCACGGATGAACTCTTCACAGCTCCTATCTTCTGACAGAAGCCCATTTTGTCGGGCTAAGGAACTCTGCCCACAGGAACTCCGTCCTACCCACGCACCCCTCCCTGACGTAAAAACTGATCACTTTAGAAGAGCGCAGAGACATCAGTAATTTGCACAAGCAATTGAAACTTGGGATTTATTTGAAACACTACATTTTACTCTTGAATTTTAATGTCAGTGCCTTCTCTTTCTCTCTCTCTCTCTCTCTTTTTTATTTTGCTACACCTTAAAAATTTCCATTTTTAGGAGACACTCAAAACAGCAAATCAGCAGGTGATCTAAATATGGAATTTAGCTTATCTAATATAAGATGCAGTTAATACCGATCCTTTTTGAGCAGCACCCATTAAATGCAATTCCTTTTGCTCTCATTGGCTCTTCCACACTCATCTTTGATATGAAGGAAGTCAATTTTGCTATCATATTTTATCACCCCCAAATTTTCAGCTGCTACGCTTTATAGTGTTAATTATAATTCAACTAGCGATTTCTACGGTACACATGTCTCTCTCTGAAAAGCATTTCCTGTCTTCATTCAGATATGCATGTTGGGAGATTGACATGGCCACCAGCAAAGTGATTCTTCACTCCGTTATGGCTCAGTTTGCCCTTCATGCCTTATCAAAATATTTCCGACTTCAGAAGGAGAATAGAAATACTTTGATTTGAATACATTTGTGCCTATTATTTAAAGTCATTTTGATTGAAATACAAAAAAGGAAAAAACTGTTATTAAAAAGTTATAATTTTCCTTTTAAATACAAAAGCACTTTCCATCATGAAAAATAAAGCAGTTTTCTAGACCTTGATTTAAAACCTCCCTGACACCACAGATAAAAGTAACGATAGATGTCATGAAACCCCGAGTAGGTGCTCTACGGACGGTAGTGCCGAGGGAGCGGCGTAGTCTCTCTGGTGCTGTCTTGAAATGGCTCCCAAGGTTACTTGGCACAGCATGGAGGACACAGTACCTGGAATGAGAAATTTCAGCTACTGATCTCAAAAGCCCCTCCCCGCTGGCTGTATTCCTCAGAAATTCACCAAGAACGACCCTGAATCTCAGAAACTCAGACACCACGAATGGACGCAAGGTAATGATGTTTCTGTTGGGATAGCGTTGAGAAAGAAAAATGATTTTATGAAAAAAGAAACATTCTCTACACTCTCTGCAAAACCACATAAAAGCTCACTGTGAGTGTGAGTGTGTGTGTGTGTGTGTGTCTTCATCCTTGGAAGAAGTCATCTGTAATTATTGAGACAGAGTCTCTCTCACTAGGGAGGAAAGAAACCAAGGGTGACATCATCCTCTATTTCTATTTCTATGTCTATTTCTATTTCTAGGAACTAGGCCCTTTTTATCCTCCAAGAAAAATTAAAAGTTAGGAAAAAAGAAAGAGGGAAAGAAGAAGAGGAGAGAGACAAAGACAGAGAAAGAAATTGTAATTCAAAGCTGGTGACTTTGTTAAATTTTTCTTATATTTCCACCAACTGCTAAATGTCCTAAAAGTGGACTTCATGATCATTTCTCCAGAGCCTGGGCAGAGCCGGACACAGCAGATACTCACCAAATAAATATCGGAAGAGAGAAAAGACAGAGCCACTCTCGTAGGTGTTAAGGTGCAAATCCCACAGCATATCCCACAGTCATCGATTTAGCTGCCCATGCTGGGCCTTCTCTCACCAGCACCATCATATCATCATCACTATTGTCCTCACCATCATCATAGCCACTGTCACCGTCACCACAGCGACAATAGTAGCTAACATGGTTCAAATGTTTACTCTGTGTCAGGTGCTGAATATTCATTTCATTCTACATAATCCTTGAAGTAGTTATTATATCCCTCATGAAAAGCCACTGAGCTGTATAAAAGGAGAAAGTGCCTTGCTTAAGGTCCTATGACTAGACAGAGAAGCACTGTGTTGAGCATTGTTGAATCTGGCTAATTAGTCCATGTTATCGCTGTCTTAATAAACCTAGTTAATGTCCACTTAATATACCTAAGTGACCCACAATGACCTTGAACTGACAATAGCTCAGTGTGGTTAATCTGACATCTCTAGAATTACTCCAGCTGTGCCAAGGCATAAGAAGCTCCTTGTTTTTCATTCCTAGCTATGAAGTCTAAAGACTTGAGCCCAGAAGAGAGACGTGGTCAAGACCCACCAAGTGGCAAAAGCCATAGAAGACAAAACCCATGTATGGAATGATCTGAAGATGAAAGTCGAATAAAGAACTGCAGGTGACAGCAAATCCTGAATCAACTTGCCTCCAGCTACATTCTTGCCCTCACTCATTACAGGGGCTAAGCATTTCTCATCATGTCTAAGATATTTTTGCCATGTTTTTTGTCGACTTCAGACAACTTGTCCTATTAAATATCATTGCTAAACAATTAAATAATTTCAATAACTATAATACTTATTGTACCTGAACAGTGCTAATTTTCTCATACAAATAACCTTAAATTCTGCTATCGATACTGTTACTTGCTGAGCCTCTAAACCATGAAATTTATTAATATTACCTACTTTATTCCCTAAAAAAATCTTCAACCAGGCTAGAGGACCCCAGTATTCAGATGATATAACAGAAGATTACAGAATGTAAGGGATCTGTTCATTGAACTTGTGATTCTTGAAAAAGGTTTTATAGTCAAAACACAAAGATCTAGTTTCTTAAATCTCTCTAGCTGACCATGAGGGATTTAGTCTCTATGCTAAGTTAAGGAAATATATTAAAGGTATTTTTGATACATGGACATAGTAATTCAGTTTAGCATTGAAACTAAAGTAAACACACAATTTTTAATTAATATCATACTTACCATAACACATCTTTAGGCTGTAGATCAAGTGGTATCTCATAAAATATGTACTGATCATAGACAGATTTGAGACCCAGAAACATTATGTATTCTTCTGAAATTAAGTGGAAAATTGTTCATTTGGGGGAGACAAATACAGACTCCTCTTACATTATGCATTTGCTCCATGCACAGGTAAGTTCTATTTCTTTTGGTAAGTCAACTAATAATATCACTTGATTGAAATCTTAGCCAGGTCATCTCTGGTTGACTTATTTTAAATAATAATATAATTTTTTTACATCCTTTACATCCTCGATATGTATATTTGAGTAAAGAAAGTTATATCCCTTTCACAAATTTTCAATAACAAGAGTTTGATTAAACTATGACCTTAGAGAATCTGATATCATTTGGAAAATGTCACCAAGAGGCTTGAGGCTCTTTTGACAAAGCAGAGAGCTAACAGAACAATTCTCACTATTAAAAAAAGTATTTCAAACATACACTGTTTCAGTTTAATGGTTGGGAACAGTAGTTTACTATGGAATTTTAATGGCTCAATTATAATAGCCATTTCTAAAATGAATCAGAGTTATTACCATTTAAGGTAGGGCATAAATTGTTGATTGCAATTGCTTACAGACTTTCTCAAAACAACAACAGATCTACAACCTACGTGGAACAGGCTGTCGAAGTAAACTGGCGGCGGTGTTATCACAAACATCATATGCAGAAAATAGTGTTCACCTTCAAACTCAGAGCTGTCCTCTTTCTTAACTCAGTCTGTGCAGATGTCCATGTAGAGAGATGTTCAACAATTAGGTTAGTGGATTTCTAACAGAGTTTTGACTGTGGGGCTTTCATTAATAAATTATCTACATAGTCAATATTAAAATCACATTTAAAACAGATTTTCATCAGATTGAATTTAAGAGTGAAGTTTGTAAAACGTGGGTCTCTCAACCAAGTCCCCTCTTTTCCACTGGGAACACCCAAGTCACCTGCAGAACAAGCCCACAGCTCCGGGCTGTTCATGCAGTGACATGGTGGAAATGCTACAAGCAGAAAATGAATGTCTCAACAGCTCAGACCTAATTAGTGGGAGACTTGGAGCAGGAAGACAGGTGTCCAAGATGGTGTGAAGAGAATATTCTATTGTGGTCTCTGTAGTTCTAGTTCTTAGGGTTCCTCAAGCCTAGAGACTGCTTGGAAGTCCAGTTACCCTTGTGCCAAAGAAAAAGACAAACTAGAGCCATTTATAGAAATAGGGATGAAGCTTGAAGGGCTGATGCTCACTGAAATAAGTCAGAAGGAAAAAGAAAAATACTGGATGGTCTCACTTACAGGAGGAATATAGGGGATCATGGAAAAACAAGGGCAACAACAGAGAAACAAAACAAAACAAAAATAAACAGACAGCTACAAAACTGAGACATTCTGCAGGGAAGAGGCAGGGAGTGGGATCAGGGCAATGATGGTAGGAGCGCAAGGGACCACGGTAAGGGTGCACGGGTGAGTCGGTGGTGGGAATTCTATGGGGACTACACCTAGAGAAGAAAAAAAATATTGCAAAAAAAATAAATATAATTAAATTTAAGAAATTTAAAAAGAACATATGCAAAAACCTTATAACTAGCACCATATTTATTGGTGAGGAACTAGAAGCTTTCCACTAAAGGTCCTTTTTCCACCATTCCTTTTTAACATCATAGTGGATATACCTGCTCATTCAATAATGTAAGAAAATGAAATATAAAGCATTAAAAAAGAAAAGAATTATAGGTACACTTAGACTCCACCAGCAAATGGTTCTAACTAGAAAATTATTTGAGTAAAGAATAAAGGAACATTAATTTTTTTTAACAAAAAACAAAAAAAATGTCAAGGGATCTTAGCATCTAAAATAGAAATAGGAGAATTCTTGGGTGAGTTATGACATCACTTTGTGATATTTTATAAAGTTCATGATCTTCATTTCATCAGTTCAAGTCGTGGCTTCATGTATGTTTGCCCAAAAAAGTGACTTGTGTTTTGAAGCTAGATGCAAAGAACCCACTGCCTGCCGCATAGCCAGCCAGGTCTCTTCGCCTCGACGCTGCCTGGCCCAGATCGCAGCGGCCCACAGCAATAACAACACGTTCAGCGGATGCCCACGCATCCGTGCAGGGCAGAGCCCGCTGCCTTCCCGCTGCCCCAGCAGCCACAGCTACTCGCACGCTGGTCCCCACCAGCTCGCGACACCCAGCAACGCTCAGCCCCACCATCACCCGCAACGCTCAGCTCAAGGGAACGTCCTCGGGACCCTCTGTCCCCCTTTCCCATCTCATATCTAAGCTCTCCTACGGGGTCTTCCTCAGCGTCTTTAGATCACCTTACAAATAAATGTCATTGCCAAGTTCATCTGCTTCCTAAGATAAAGGGCCAGCCTGACCTTCTGGTCTCGCACTCCCACACCTCATCTCCACTACCGCTTTTACATCTTAAACTGTCTGTGAAAAGTTTAGATGTTTTTTAAGTTTTCCATATTAAAACAAGTCAGTGATAAATCAACTGCAGTATTCACTATCACCTCAGCTGCCTCTGTGTCACCTCTGCACCCCAAACCACAACACACAGAATCCATCCTGTCCCTCTACAGTTCCACGCAGGGTCTGCTCGTGAGGGACACCTGTGAGATTTTGAAGAAAGAAGAGAGGGAAATTTTTCTTAGCTCTCTGTGAACAAGCCCTGCAGACAAATGTGTGGGCAGCTGTGAACAGTATCAGCTTCACTCATCCCCTGGGGAGCCGCTCACTTCATTACCACATTGGCAGACTCTTCCAAGAGGTTCTTAAGCTCTTAAGAACCACCTTCTTGGATCTTGCAGGCTTAATCAATTGGCATCAGTGTTTCTGACCTCCATCCCCTTATCTCTTCCAATGAGGTTTCTCCCCACTTCTCATGCCTGCATTAAAACCTGTCAGTCAAAATGAATAGCACGGCTTCTGTTTTCTTAAGCAAACTTCTACTGAACTGTGAAATCCAGATCCATGCCTGTGTCTAGATACCCATCTATCCTAGCTACCTGCCTCACCTATCTGATCAGCTCCCTTATCAATTTTATCATCCAACCATCACTCATCCATCTATCATCCATCATCCATCATCCATTCATCCCCCATCCATCCTCTGTCCATCTAGACAACCTCTTTGAAGGAAGGTGTATTGAATCTAATATTACTTGATCTAAAAAAAACCCCATGCATTATCCTTTAACCCCTTCACTGATCATCTGAAATTAAACTTTTCCTTTTAAATTCAAATTTTCCTGACATAACACATTTATAATAGCAGTCCAATTATTATAAACAAGATAGGGTCATGGTGTACTCACAGAACCTTCCACTATAATGACTGTCAGTTTCCACTAAGAAATCAGCTTTCCACACCTCGCTTCTCTTTCCAGTCCTCAGTTCTCACAGGCAACATTCCCATGTGGGGTGTCTCCCATATGCCTGGGGCTTTCCTCTGACCTTCTTTTGTCTCTGATGCTGAGGAGGGTTTCTCTTTCATATATATATTTAGAAAATAGCTTCTGCTCATGTACCTTCATCTTCCTTGCATTTTGTTTCCTCCCTCCCTCATTCCTTCCTTGCTTCTTCCTTCCTTCCTTCCTGAAAACGACTGTCCAGACCGCCCAGTCCATGGGCTCTCCAAATGCCCCTGTTTGCAGGACCGTGGCCAGGACTGTGCTGGCGTGACAGCTTCCGCTTCTGCCGCGTGCTGACCCGGTCCCTGGCCATCCAAACAAAGGGGGTCCCCAAGAGGACAGGATCTCGCTCACCTACGCTCACGTGGCCGTCCCTGACTTGCGCTCATCAGTGTTGGTCCAGACCTTGGGGTCTAGGGTGATGAGGCCCCAAAAGGAATGTTTCTGCTCATTCTACACCTGCTTCTACATTTAGTTTTAGCTATAAAAATCTGAACTGCTTTTAAAATTTGTCTAGATTTTTGTTTACTTCCTATCAATTTTAATACTTTCCTGGTAAGAAAAGCTGTGAGTCAGTCTTCCTGCCCGCCCCTGCATCTTTTATGTAAGAGTCATTTTCCAACTTTCCAGCAATGAAAGTTTCATTTGTTTGTCTTTAAAGGTTTACACATGCTTGCAGTCAGGGAAATATAAAGCCATTATTGTATTATGTTTTCCTTAAATTACTCCTGTGTCCTATTTACATTAGTTTTTCCCATTACATTGCAGGCAGACTAAGGCTGGATAAGATGGAGAAAGAAATTGGATGTTGTGATTGCTGGTGGCCAGAACTGGAAAGTGGATGACCATCCCTCGCGGTCTTCCATTAGTCAAACACGCTCCTCACACATCACATTCTCAAGCGAGCTCAGAACCTCACCGGTGTGCCCTGCTGACTCTGGAGGCGCCCGCGCCGCTCCTGCTGGCCCGTTTCACACACTGGCCACTGCTCTCGTCTCCCGGCCCGTCCTGCAGCATCTCTGTCCTCTCCTGACCCCTCCCCGAGATGCCTTTCCTTCCTGCTCTCTGTGCTCCCCATCGCCAGCAAGAGTAGGGGAGCTGGGCGCATCTGCCATTTCTACCCGAGAAGGTGGATCTGCCGCTCTGGAAGCCACCGAGAAAGACGGCCAAGCCCCGCACGCCCCTCGCAGTGCTTTGAGATGCTGGCGGCCCCGACGACCATGGCGGTCCTGGCCCTCAGCCGGCAGAAGCAGGGGCAGGGCAGGCCTTGGCCGATGCCTGCAGCTGTTCTCGGTGTCCAAAGAGTGTCCCCGGGGACGCCACGGCCCACCCACCCCACGCCAGACAGAGAGCGACCCCGAGTGGGTGCAGCTGTCTCGCCCGGGAGCCGACGGGGCGTGCGCTGGTGCTGCCTCGCTCAGCCTCGTGGCGCTCTTAAACCAGTGTCCTGCCCCCCATCAAGGTGCAGTGAACAAACATAGTTCCGGCTAGAAGCAGTCTCGGCGCCCCTTAAACTGAGTACCAGGCGTCACAGGCCGAGGCAGACAGGCCCGGAGGGCTCCGCGGGCACCTCGCGAGCGTCCCGAGCTCTCCGGTGACTCCGCGCCCGGCCTGGGCGGCCCGGCTCCCAGCTCCGCCGTCTCACCCACCAGCCGCTCTCCCGGAGCTCCCCTCTGTCCGCCCCAAGTAAAGCAGCTTCGAAACATCAAAATAAAATAGCTGCTCAGCTCCCTGGGTCTCTGCCTCCCCCGTGCTCGACAACGCTCTCGAGCTCCGTCACTGGCCACACGTCTCCCCGCCGGCTTTTCGCTGCTGTCACCCTCGGACAGCGCGAGCCCCGCGCGGCCTGGAGCACCCACGCGCGTCCGCCTCACACGTCGCGCCGTCCTCACGCGCAGACCTGCGAGGAGAGTCTACAGGCGCAGCGACTCCCCACGCCGGAGTGTGCCCCTGGGCTCACACCCCTGCTCAGCCCACGATTGGGCAACCAGGTGTGTGTAGCTCACTGCCTACCAGCTCCTCCTCCTCCTGGCCAGCTACCTGGCCAGCTCTCTACCTGGTCTCCTTCCAGCGGCTCCCAAACCCTGGGGTCTATTTCCAGGACCCTAAGCGAGCTCTCCGGGTCTGAGAACCACATTCCTATTCTGAAAGCTGACACTCAGCCTACTTAAAATGCAATTATTTTCTGTCTGCCATTCCCTCTCTTTAGCATGGTCAAGCTCTGTTGGGTTTTTATGGCTTCCTCTGTTACCATGGAGATAGATGGATTTTTTAGCTATTACTGTCTGGGGCCAAGGAATATACAAACAGAAGAGGTGGGAATTAACTTGGACACTCTCTGTGCAATTAGCATCTAATGAATCCATCCTCAAAATAGATCGGCTGCGACCCCATTAGCACAGAGCCCTCGCTGCTCAGACTTCGGGTAATAAGACGGGCGATGACTCGCAGCGGGGGCTCGGAGCGGAGCTTCTGGGAGAAAGTGTTTACTGGATAAACAGTCTGGTCACCAGGGAGAGAAAGGCTCGTCTGCAGTCCTGTTTGAACGCGGGGACATGCTTCTCCGCCTGGAAGGGGCTGGTGAGGGAACGGCCTTGCCGGGGCAGGGCATCAGGCCGCATAAGGCCACGGAACTGCATGTCGGTGTGAGGTCCGTGGGAAGGGGCCGCGACTTGACCAGGTCTCAGGTCGGTAGGGCAGATCCATGATGCACCTTCCACCAAAGACAGAGCGAGGTGAGAGGCTGCCAAGGTCAAGCCAAGGTCACGGAGCTGGGCAAAGCCAGCTTGCGTCTTGGGCTCGGACACCTTGCCAGAGATGACGCTTCCTGTCACCTACTCTGTCGGCTCCCAAGACACCCCCCTCATCGGCCATCTGCCCCCACTTCTTGAGTACCTCTCACCACTGGGGGCCGGGGACCAAGACAGGAGCAGCGAAGACATGTTTGTATTTTCACATGAGTGATGGGTTGATTAGTGCTTAACAGCATGAACGATTCATTCACGCAAGTTTGAAGATTGCGTTTCCCTGAATAATAAAGAACCCCAGGGCATTTGGGATTCATCCAACATCATGAGCGCAGGTGAACAAACAGCAGTGAACAAACAATTGCTCTGGGAGGTCACGTGGTGACAGGATCTACGAGGGGCTGGGATGGGCTCAGGGGTGGTGGATCCGAGGCATGTGTGGTGGGGTGTGGAAGATTCTTAACCTTCAGGAGCCACGGCCACTATCTGTGGTTAAGAACCTGCTGATGACTTCATTGTGGAGGGCAGTGACAGTTTGGGAGGAGGTGGGGGAAGGAGGGGGGAGTATTTTTGTCTGTCCAGGCAAGAGATGGGCAGAGGGACAGGGCTTACCAGGGGGAGCAGAGAAGATCAGTCACATAAAGGTGCCAATTCTATGAGACCTTGGGCTGAGTGGACATGGGAGACGAAAAGGCAAAGCCAGCGTCTCTGAGATTTGGCTTGGAGGGCAGTACAGAGATGCCCTAAGTTCTGTCTGTGCTTTCTGTACTTTTTTTTTTTTTTTACATCAGCTGCTCCGCTGGCCCTTTGCACAGACAAGGGCACCACACGCACGCACACACACACACACACACACACACACCCTTCTCACCCCGGAGCCTGGAGCCTCTTGGGAGCACACCTCTCTTCTCCCGCCTAAACCTGAACTGGAAGAGTCTCCAAGCACACGCTCAGTCTCTCAAGTTAGCCAGAGTGTGGGTGCGGGGACGGGCAATGATAGAGACAGAAATACACAGGCGGAGAAGCAGGCTCACTCTGTACATCAGACACTGAGCAGTCGGTGTTGTTGGGGTACAGAGGCAACTAAAGGTTACAGGTTTTGTTTTTTCCATGACAAATTTTGGAACTTCCCAAATGCTTTATCACGCACGTGTTGTCTTTATTCATTTTTGTATTGATCGCTTTTGAAATCAGACATAAATATAGGTGAAAGTGAAGATTAATATGCACTGTTTCTTTGAGAGGATTCTTGAAGTAAATAGCACAAAAATGCTGAACCCATTCTGAACAGTAGTTATGAATAATCATGCTTTCTATTTCTATTTACATTTATTTATATAAACTTTATCCCTAACTCTACATACATCTCTACATAAAATGGAAAGCAAAGGAGAGTAAGAAAAGTATCTGCAGGGCATCTGTTTTATACCAACCACAGTGAGAAGCTGTCTTACTCCATTGTCACAAGACAACTCAATAAGGAAAGTAGAGTTACTGCCAGAACCACCAAGAAACTCAGAATATGTCACTTGTCATTGGAAAGGGAATCCAGAGTTTGGAGCCTTGTTTCTTGGAATCTAAAAATTCATTTCTCCCAGAGCTCTGATTTCAAATACTGCTTACATTCATATTATTACATGTCATCATTTTGATTATATTATTTTTACTGGTTTGCTAGACTCAATGATTTAGGATTACAAGTTCACACCTCTTCAGATGTTTGTTAAACACAATAATCCTCCTTCATAGGTCATTTGGCCTCTTTCCCCCTTTACTCTAATCCTTTAACTCCCCTTCTGGTAGGGAATTTCATTTTGGTTTTATCTGTTTCACTGCTGTTTTTAATATTCTCCATATAAGTGAAATCATTGGCATTTATCTTTCTTTTTCTGACTTATTTTACTGAGCATTATCTCATCCAGTCCCATCTTTGTTATTGCAAATGTGAAGATGGCATCTTTTTTAGAGCTGTATAGTATTCTACTGTGCATATATGTCACCTCTTCTTTATCTCACATGCTGTGGGGCACATAGTTAAACCTGGGAGTGCAACTATCCCTGCAAATTAATTTGTCTTTGCAATTTTTTTTGAAGACTGCTTCAGTCTGGGGAGACTTGAGTGCCCTGAGGAGTCATGTAGCAGACCTGAAAGGGGGAATTGAATTGAATCTTAAATGACTAGAGGAGGGCACTCCAGGAAAAAGCATGAACAGAAGCCGCTTGCCCACACTGTGAGTAGAGGATTCTCTACATCTCCTCTCTTTCCAGAAAGACTTAAGTGTCACACTGAGACTTGTCTGGAGCGTGTCCTGTTCTTCTATTGATACGGGTTTCTGGAAGACTCTGAGTTGAAGAGATCATGTGACCATATTCACCTGATCAAATTCACCTTTTATAAGTGTCCATAAGGAACCTTGGTGATTTATGTCACACTCATTTTCTACAGTAACTTTCCTGTCCATCTGCTCACTCAGCAGCATCTGAGACCCCTTGCGGAGCAGGATGAGGCTCTACCAAGTCAAATAGCTCTGACCAGCAGTGCCACCAAAGGCGAGCATGTCACACAGACGGATGTAGGCATCGGCCAGTGGCATGGAAAGACACCAGGGCCCCTGCCCAGGGAAGCTGAAGGCACAGTTTGGGGGACACCAGGCGGAGGGCGCGTCCTGGCAGGATCACCACCCTTTGCTCCCTGCACTTCTGCTCCCACTCTGCTGAACGAAGGTCTTAGTGCTCAGCCTGCAGCTCTGGGGGCTGTAATGAGCTACTGGACAGCTAGATGCTTAGCACATGCCCCCTCCCTTGCCACCTGCAGTTCGCTCTCTGTAACCGAGAGTAGGAACAAGGGGTTGCTGCATGAGGGCTGGTATTGGAAATGCACAGCAGAGGAAGTTATCACCACCTTTACCATTACCCCAAACTGCAGAGTCGGGCTGACACCCTCACTTGCTGCTTCTCACACTCTCCAGCTACTACCTCCCAGACTGCCCAAGTTCTTCCTTGAGTTTCCAGTCTGTGTGTGACTGTGCTACTTACTGCTACTGAGAAAAACCCCCAAGTGTCAGTCTCACTTCCTTCTGCCCTGAGCCCCTGCCTGGCTCTGCACTCCTTTAGCTCTGGGGACAGCAGGGATGGCCCCCAGGCCCCTGCAGCACAGTGTCTGGTGAAAGGAGGGGCTCTCATCTCATCTGCCTGTGAGCTGAGTGGACCCCCAGTTTGCACTGCTCGGAAGAGGCAGCTGTGATTGGCCACAGCAAGGGAATGACGGAGTTGCTGGCCTCCAAGACAGGATAGACAGACAGAGACACATCCAGAAAGAATAGCTCAAAAAACCACTTATTCCCTCAAGTCTGATGTTCACAGCAGACCTCGTGAGGCAGATAAAGTCCTTGCATCCGCCAGTGAGCGCGGGAACAGACCGAGCACAAAGAAAGTCTTTTCCCTCCCGGTAGGGCTGACGCAGAGATTTTAATGACTCCTTGAATTCCAAGAATTCAGCCTTAAAGCAGCCTCGTCGCTCTCCCTCAGCAGCGCGCACTTAGTGGCCAGGACGTGTGTCCCCGGACTTCACTATCGGCTTTAATGGACTCAAACTGGAGAACAGAGTGAGCAATTTGAAACCCTCTAGAATGCCACGGAGCTGCTGGGGTACTTCTTCCTTCCAGACTGTATAAAGGCACATTCTTAGGAATTTTTAAATCACTGCATTGAGGTATGATGGACATATAAATACCGTACATATTTACGCTAAACAGCATGGTGCTTTTGGAGCTAGATGCACACAACCTATGCAACAAACGAAGCCTCCTCTGTCCCTTTTGTTGAATGTTATTTGTGTGTTGAATGTTATTTGTGTGTGTGTGTGCGTGTGCACAATGGGTCCTTAGCAAAAGCTTCCCACACTTCCTCCCCCACAAATGGTTAAGCAGGATACGATATTATTATCCACAGAGACTGCATGTACAGTAGAGCTCTGGGATCTATATGTGCATACATATATGTGTCTATGTATGCATATATGTACATATCTAGCTCCAAAATTACTTTGTTGTAGAGATTAAATATGTATGGTTTTTATATGCCCATCATACTTCGATGCAGTGATTTAAAAATTAATTAAACTGTGTCTTTACACAGTCTGGAAAGGGAAAGTACCACAGCAGTTCCATGGTATTTTAGAGTATTTCAAATTGCTCTGGGACTGATTCTTCCTGTGTAACTAGAGCTTGTATCATTGACTAATACTTCTCAATTTCCTTCTCCCGCAGCCCCTTTTACTTCCATCCTACAATCTGCTTCCATGTGTTTGATGATTTAGATTTCTTCTATAAGTGGTGTCGTGTGGCTGGCATTTGTCTTTCTGTATCTGGTCTAGTTCACTTTGCTCAGTGTCCTCCAGGCGGTATCCACATTGTCACAAATGGCAGGAGTCCCTCTTTTTAAAGGCTCAGTAATATTCCATCACTTGCGATGTATATGCATATATGCATCTGTGCCGATAGACACAAACACGCACACATAGACATCTGTAATGGCTACTGGCGTCCAGACACCCTCGCGCTCCTTGCTGACCCTCGCCTTGCATGTCAGTCCCTTGCAGGGTTTGGCAGTGACCGTCTTACACAGGCTTGGCAGCCAGGACAGCCTCCCTGCCCATTGCCTTCTGAATGCCTGTCACAGGGCACAAGGCACTGGTGCCGTCTTAGCCTCAGCGAGCCGCTGCCTCCTGCCTGCAGGGAGTCTGCCTGTAACTCGCAGAGTCTGCCTCGTCGGGGCCTCAGCACACTCGCGAGGGACTCTGTCCTGACCTCTGAGTGAGTGTGTGAGTCTGCCTCCGTTAGTGTGGAAAGTCAGCTGTTCCTTCAAACTGAAGCCTTACTCAGCAGAAGCTTATTTCATGCTCATTTTATGGTCTGAGGTTATGTCCAGGTCAGGAGACTCACCCCAGAGACGGCTATTCACGAGACCCAGCCCACCTTATCTTGGGGTTCCTCCAACCTCAAGACTCTGCACGCCTCATGGATGGGGAAGGCAGCAGGGGATCCATCCCTACTGCCCACTCAGTGCCAGGCAGTGGTCACATGACCCGCTGGTCACATGACGCACCACGCACCCTCACCTGACAGCAAGGGAGGCTGGGAAACATGGCAGAGCTCTGGGCAGGAGGGCAGGGGACAGTTTGTGTCCGTTCTATGGCCCAGAATGTCAATCTCAAGTGCAGGAAACCCTGAGCTGCACCTTGAACTTTTCGACAACTTCGGTGCTATGCAATGAGCAGCCACCCTGTGAAGTCACAGTGGGAAGAGACTATTCATCAGATCCATATTCCTCCCACAGAGCTCTGAAGATTAATCTAAAAAACTGGCAAACATAATATCCAAATACCTGGATGGCAGGATAAAAGCTGTATTTTGTTTTTACATTTGACATTGTGGTACAGAACGCCTCATCCAGGCTATTGTAGGTCCAGCTCTGGGCCGGGACTTACCGGTGGTCACGTGCGTCCGTCTGCGGATGCAAGTCTCCCCCGTGCCGCGCGGGTGCTCATGAGATCACGTCCAGGGCCATAGTCTTGGCACCTGTTGGCCAGTACACGCGAGATTACTCCGCGTGCTTTCTGGCAAGCTCAGCGACCCCAAACGCTGTCATGGTAACTAAGACCCCCTCCATGAAGCCCCCACGGGTCACATAAAGACATCGGAGCAGGCCCCCCTGGTGTGCAAGGGGTTAAGCGCTGCACTATGAAGCCGCCACAGCCACTGCAGCGTGAGTTCGGTCCCCGGCCAGGGAGGGCCCCACAGGGTGCAGCAGACCTCTCCTGCCTCTGGCTGCTCCCCTCAGCAGTGTGTTTCCGTCCATCTGCCTGTTCTGCTCCCCGCTCTGTCTCCAGTGAACCCTCTCACACCCCCACACCTCTGGCCTCTACCCCAGTACTTGTATGCATAAATAAATAAATCTTTAAAAAAGTTAAAAAAAACAAACAAACAGGGAGCAGGAGCAGAGAGCTTGGGCACATCAGAGCTCTGGGGAGACCGTGGTGGGGCAGGTTGAAGAGCGAGGGGACGCCTCACCTGGGCGGTAAAGACCTGTGAGTGTCAGGCGCCTCTGAGGCATACACGTAAGATGGCTAAAATGGCAAATCGATGCCCGTGTGTGCACATCCGCAGCTAAAACAGCACGAGCAGGCACCCCGAGCAGGTCCAAGGGAGAGCGTGGCGCTTGCGGGCAGCCGCTCTGCTGCTGAGAACCGCAGATGCCCCCGGCCTGGGAGCGCCCCGCGTCTGCGAGCAGCAAGCAGCGCCTGAGACTGGGGACCCCCCTCGAGACTGATGCCCGAGCTAAGGCGGGCGTTGGGGGCGGGGCAGTCCGTGAGCCAGTTTGTGCCTCTGGACCTCTGGGGCCCCAGAATGTTCTGCGATGAGGCCAACTTAGCGGCAGGGCAGGTCCAGCGCCACAGCTACGAGAGGACCGAGGACTGGCCTCCTCCGGGGTCGCCGGCGCCACAGAGGGCCGTGCGCTGCCGCCCGGGGCGCCATCAGGCCCGGCCGCGACCAAGACGCGCGCACAGGCGCCCGCTGGAGCTGGGGTGGCGGCCACATAAAGCGACGACCGGGAAGAATTGGACTTTCACATACACCACCTGTCAGCAGTAGCGCCCCACACGCTTTGTGGAACACGTTCGCTACCAAAATGAAAATCAGGCACGTGCAAGCGCACGTCGATGGCACACGCTGCCCATCTGCGTGGGCGCCGGTGCATGCAGGGACGTGTGACCAGACGTGTCCACGTCCTCATCGCCCAGAGTCCGGCTCGGGGCATCCTGTGTTTGTAGCTGTTGAATCTGTGACCCTGAAGAAGATGGCGCAGGGGGTAAGGCAGGAAGAAGCCAGGATGGTCTTCTAGAAAGGAAGGGGCCGAGGGCTGGAGAGAGGGAGGGCCCGGGACACACCCCCTCCGCAGGGTCTTAGAAGCCACAGCCTCTGTGCATCCTGTGCACAGCCCCCAAGGTTAAGGCAGGGCCGGAGGGGCCTTCCCCGGGGCTCCCGCAAGTGACTGCCCGGGAGTCAGGGTCCACTGGGGCGCTCAGCAGGCAGCGCACCTCCCCCAAGCCCGCCGAGACGAATGCAAACAGACCTAATAGAAGGGATGGCTTTATGTGGCCGTGCAGTTTCGCCTTTCATGCTGGGAGTACAAGTTTCCCCTTCAAACGGCAGGCGCCACCTTGGAAGCCTGTCTTGGTGACTCTCACTGCAGCGTGACCCAACAGAGTCCAGCTCACCTGTGGGAGGCCATTCCTCAGCTCTCCCGGGGCTCCGGGCCCTCTCCGTCCGCCTGTCCTTCCCGCGCAGCCTGTGGCGACTTGCCGGGGAGCTGAACTGCAGCCGGGCCTTGAAAACTCACAAATCGTCTTGCGACAGAAAAAAAGCCAGGGGCTTTCAATTATATCCATTTTTTTGATGGATGACTGATATATATTTTTATTTCTTACTGGAATTTAAAAATAGCCCCCGTTAGGCCTTTCACGCCATCTCTTTTGGGCCACTTTTCCTGCCAGGCTGCCGAAGTTATTGGCGAAGCCCATTAACAATTAATCGGTCCAAGCAGCTGGGCCGTGCACCTGGGCCAAGGGCAGCGGAGGCCAGGACCAGCAAAGGCAGGGGATCGCTTGGTGTGGGAGTGGAGGGCCCAGCTGCATCTCTGCGGGGTGGGGCTGAAGCGCAGGCAGGCAAGTGGGTGGGCCGGAGCCAGCAAAGGAGAGGCCTGGAGTCGCAGTGGCTGTTGGTGATCTTTCCACACCCTTTGCAGAGAGGGAACGGGGCGCAGGGCTCCGTGGGACCCTCTTCTGGTAGCTGTGGCGTCTGCGCTCTCCTGCACCTGACTGCCGACTCTCAGGCGCTCTGTGGCACCGCCCACCCAGCCCCAACCTCAGGCCCAGGTGTACCCACTCAGGCAGGCCCGCCACTGGGGCCAGGGCTGCTACATTTAGCAGATAAAGCGGTATGCTGCCCGCTTAGATTTGAATTTCAGACTGGCAAGCATGTTTTTGGTATATCTCTGTGCAATACTTGGGAAATAACTATACTTAAAAAAACATGTTGCTCATCTGAAATTCAAATGTTATTGTGCCCTGGGTTTTCTCTGATAACCCCCACTGGGAAGATTTTTAGAAACCTCAGATTTAACAGCTTAAAAGTAATTTGTTATCACCCAAACTGGCTGTGCTCAGGGTCTCTTTAGGCTTGTTAATTATGTTGCCAGCAGCCGATCTCCCATTCTGCAAACTTTGATGACATCTGCCTGTCCGCCTGACTCCCCAAGTCGCCCACACGCCCGTCGGCTGCTGTCCAGCCCAGAGCGCACTCAGCAGCACACTGGGCACAGGACCTTCACTTCTTCCCAGCGCCCGGGCCCGACCTCCATGAGCCCCCACCCCACTGACGGGCCCAGCCACGCCTCAGCGCCCCAGGGAGAGAGCAGTCTGCAAGCCCACCCCGCCAGCCTCCTGCACTCTGATCCGACTTCCTCTGCTGATGCTGTCAGGAATCAGCACACTCTGCCTCTTTCCAGAAAGCCCCAGTTCTGCCTGCTGTTGCCTGCATGGTGAAAGACAGGGGTGCAGACTCATTCAGACAGGACTATCACAGGGGAGAGCTGTGCAGGAGCTCCCCCTAGGGCCATCCCCCCTACACACCTGCCTGTCAGGACCAGCTGGGGGCCGCACTTCATTTTGATGGCGGACAGAATTTCTGTTCTTGGACCTGGAAGGAAGTGTTTGGAGCAGAAAGCAGTGGATTTCCTTTCCTGGAGACTAGAATAGCAGGGCCATCTTTACCTCCCTCCACAAAACCATCAAGACTCACTTCTCGGACCTCCCTGGTGGCGCAGGGGCTAAGTCCCAGCACGATCAAGCGGTCCCCAGCATGAGCTCCATCCCTGGCCAGGGAGGCGACCCACACAGGCAGCAGACATCTCCTGTCTCCCCGCAGCTCCCTTCAGCAGAGCTGCCTGTTCTCCCCCCTCTCTGTCTCTGGGGAATCCTCTCACCCTCCACATTCTGGCCTGTACCCCAGTTCTTATATGCATAAATAAATAATACATCTTTTTTAAAAAAGACTTGCTTCTCATCTGTAAAGGCAGTGAGAAGGGCCTTGCGCCGGCCCACCCAGGACACCCGGCAGAGCTGAGCCGACGGGGCTTAGACACCTCTTGCAGCTGGGAGGCCCCCAGCACGCTCAGGCCCTGGGCTGCAGCCGTGAAGGAGACACAAACCAGGGAGACGGGAGAGGGAGCGGGGGTGCAGGTGGGAAGGAGCCGGTCCACAGACGATGTGCCCTCTGGTATGTGGGTTAGTTACAGGAACTGTGAAGACACTGTGTCTTTCCAGACTGACTGGGGTTGGGGGCTGAGAGGGCACAGGGAATGCTAAGGGGTGACTCTGAGAGAAGAACAGCCGGGAGGCCTGAGTGCCCCTGGCTCACAGGGCATTGCTGTCTGCCCGCAGCAGGGAACTGGGCCACCCTGACTGACCACAGTGCATTTCAAATGCCTGGGCCACCTCCCTCAAGCATGCATCCTTTGGAAGTCATTTCCACAGCAAAGGAAAGTCGTCAAAGGAAAGTCTCAAGGTAAGGTGTAGTCATAGTGGAGCACAGTGTAGAAGCCAGCCGTTCCTGCTGTTTTACGTTTGGGACCCAGGAAATGGCAGGTGGCTTTCCCAAGGAGGGGTGAGTATGGTCCACCCAGACTCCGGGCAAGACCAGGCGCCTCTGGATTCCTGGGTCCAGATACTCTCACTGGGCTGGAGACCCCGCACAAGGAAAACAGTTTCTTGCTCTTTATCTAGGATGCACGTCCTCATGTCCTACTGAAAACAATGTTTGACCTGCTTTTAAAAAAAAAGATTGATTTTTATTTGTGTATGAATGCAAGAAGTGGGGTGCAGGCCAGAGGTGTGAGGGGCAGGTGAGAAGACTCACCAGAGACAGAGCGGGGAGCAGAACAGGCAGATCCACTGAAACACACTGCTGAGGGGAGCAGCGGGGAGACAGGAGGGGTCTGCTGCGCCATGTGGGTTTGCAGCTCCCTGGAGGGGAATCGAACTCATGCTGCAGTGACTATGGATGCTTCATAGTGCTGAGACTTAGTCCCTGTGCTACCAGGGAGGCCCCAGTGTCTGGCTCTCTTAAACATAATGCACTCAGGACTCTGTCAGGTCAAGAGGATGGCAGACAACGAGGGTCTCAGGACAAGGAATTGTGGGACCTAACGTGTTTGAAGCTCA
Organism: Galemys pyrenaicus; assembly: GCA_019455555.1. NCBI lineage: Eukaryota > Metazoa > Chordata > Mammalia > Eulipotyphla > Talpidae > Galemys > Galemys pyrenaicus. The sequence continues at coordinate 2,543,802 of JAGFMF010011709.1, read as the reverse complement.
GCTCCTTGCACTTGCATGCAGAAGGGATGCTGCTTGCAAATATTGTCTCCTCTCCTTTCTGACATCTGTCTCATCTCCCAGGGAAATATTCTCTGAACAGCTCGCCAGTTGGTGTTTCAGACGGGACAGGCCAGGACAGAGGTGATGCGGTTCAGCAGAAAAATAAATAAAGGGAGCGAGAAACTGGCCACAACCTGTGCTTCTCTCTGTGGAGCGCCGTGCCGTCCAAGCGTGCCATCTGCAGGGTTCCCTCCCGTGACTGTTTCCCGCACACCAGGGTTTGCTCCCTCCATGCTCTGATGTGAAAGTTAAGGAAACTGACAATGCCATCTCATTTATGTCTGTTCCTGGCATGAGAGCTGGTTTTCTTAATATGTTAGGCAAATTACCCATACTACACATATCACAGGTGAAACATCTGCATAGACATGCATAATTCATGAATCTCCAACCCCAAAGAGAGAATTGCAAAAAAGTGGCTCATAAGCCAGGTTTTACAGCCACATCTCAGACATAATCGGAGTTTCCGGAAAGCTGCTGTGAGACGAGGCTTCTCCATCTGCTCCATACCCTGAAAGAGTGAGCACTGGCCGAGGATGTGGGCAGCCTGGACTGATGCAGTGAATGAGTTGATGGGGTGAAAGTGGGGTGGGATATCATGAAAAAGTGTAAATGAGCAGCTTGTAGATGCAAAGGTAACTTTCCTCTTCGGTAGAGTTCACCATAGCTCGCTCCTCCTTTAAGGAGAACTTGATAAACTCCTTATGATATTCTTGCTGATGGAAGTGTTCCTCTCGTATTCTCGTGTGAAGATCTGTAAGTAGGACCCTTTTTTCCTAGTTGGGTTGGTTTTCCGTATTGCTATGACGGTCTCATAGCAAGACTTACCAAATCATGCAGTTGAAATACATGCACTTGCTTATCCATCAACTATGCTTCAATAACATGGCTTTAAACATGAGAGAAACAAAATTTGTTGATGAAACATTTGCTTAAATATTGAGCAACATCAAATTTCATTAAAGAGACCCTTCTCTTGGATAGCCACTAGATGACAAGCGTCTGGATTCCCTCCAGTGTTTCCTGAGTGGATTAAAAACTTGAACCTTCTGTTTCTTAAGAATTCTCGTGTCCCTGAACATGAGCATCATCAGCAGTGCACGTCAGCGCTTGAAGCACACACTCAACACAATGTCAGAACCTGCGGTGCCTGACAAGGGGCCTGGCTCTTGCTTCAAAGCCCCACCTTTACAAAACACTGCACAGCAGGACCGGAATGAAAGTGACCAAACTACAGTTGTAACCGAGTCTTCCCTCTGTAGGTGCCCGACATGCCCGCCACCTCCAGACTGAGCGACCCGTTGGCAGGCCCAATGGCTGGTGTGCCCACCATCTGTGCTTTGCCACTGGCACCTGGAGGACCCACTTTCAAGAGGGTCACCCACAGGGTGGAGCAAGTTGCCCAGGCGCTAGGCCGTAGCTTGGGTTGGTTCCTGCTCTGGCGGCTGCTTTCTCAAGGCGTGTCGACTAGGTCTCCCCCCTGCCCTGCCCCAGGGGAAGAAAGGAACCAGACAGTGGACACGGCATATTTTGACCTGCATTGGGTGGTCAGTAGGGGCCCCTCGGCCATACTGTGTGACCAAGTGGGCCGCAAGAGTTTCCCCATGTTTCATGCAGCCACTCTAACCTTAACCATGGGTGGCAGGTACAGCTTTGCAAGAGTGTGCGGGCAGGACACCTTCCAGAGTCCTCTGGAAAAGGCAACATGCTACAATAGGGTTCCTTGAAGATGCAGTTAGTATTTCAAAGCTCGCAGCTTCCACGGGGCATTGTGCTTCCTCACGGCACTGCATCAGGTCTCCTGGTTCTTGATAGCAACAACTTCGCCCACTGTTCAGCAACCGGAGCTTCACGCTCTTCCCAGGGAAACAGGAAGCAGAAAACCCACAAGGCATTTTCTTTGAAGACCAGATTTTAATGTGTGTTGAACAATGAAAAATTAAAAAAAAAATCCTCACTGAATTGTAAAGCAAAAAACGCCAATTATTTTGTACTTAAAAATAATTAAGTGCATATTGGATGAAACCATTTTAGTCCATTCAGAGTCCATTTGATTGATGATGGGGCTGGATATGGACTGCACGAAGCACATTTGTTTTCAGGTTTTAATTTGTAATTTTTAGTCATTCTTACTATGTTTTATTTATGTTCAGGGAGGCGATGTAACTTTAAATACTAGTAAAAAGCTTCCTAGCGTTTATTTATGTCCGCGTGGCTAGCACAGGTCTGCAGCGAGCCCGAGCTTACCAGAGCACACCAGAAGAGACAGCCAAACTCCTGGCCTAGCGCAGTCACGTATCAAGAAACAATTTAAACGAGTGCTTAATTCATATCCGGGCGAGGGCATGCTAGCTCAGGCTTAGGGCTCATTTCAAAACAGGCCATTGTCATAGAAAATTGCCATCAGGGGGCCTCCCTGGTGGAGCTAGGGATTAAGCACCACACTGTGGGGCTTCCGCAGCCACAGCAGCACAAGTTTGATCCGCAGCCAGGGAGCGGACCCACAGGGCACAGCAGACCCCTCCTGCCTCCCCGCTGCTCCCCTCAGCAGTGTGTTTCAGTCGATCTGCCTGTTCTGCTCCCCACTCTCTGTGGTGACTCCTCTCACCACCACCCCCTCGTGCCTCTGGCCTGTACCCCAGCTCTTGCATGCATAAATAAATAAATCTTTAAAAAATAAAGGAAGAGAGGAAATTGCCATCTGACATTAAGCCACCGCCGTGGCTAAATGGTCTGTGTCGGATACGTCGGGAGCTGCGGACAGGCTAAGTGGCCCGTGCAACTTCAGCCGAGAGACAGACCAGGCACGTGCCGTGCCACCGCGGAGCCCGCGCTGCTGGCCCGCACAGCTCGCCGAGAAAGAAGCTTGGTTTGATACTGTCGGAAAACTCATAAATGTTTCATCAGGACTCCAGCAAGAAGAGCACGATAAAACCTCTCCAAATGACCTCTTTTGGTTTTCTCATAATGGGGAGATGATAAGCCCAGATAGAACGTGAGGCTGGAATGAAGACCTGCCTTTTGAAAACTTGAAAGTGTCTTGTCAGAATACGTTGCCTCCTATCTGATCCTGCGCGTCCCCGCTCCTCGGCGCTTGCAGAGAAGAAGGTCATCGGATCCTCGCAGCGGGGGCAGCTGGGGAGGCACGGGGACGGAGGCCCGCTGCCCGGGCTGGGGCAGGCTGGCTGGACAGACTGTGCCGAGAGGCACCGCCCGGGCAGGGCAGGACCCAGATGTGCGATGTGCTTCCAGCTAAATACTGCAGTTAGAACTGGCTGCATCGAGCCTCCCTGGTGGCGCAGGGGGTTAAGTGCGGCACTATGAAACATCCCCAGCCACCACAGCACGAGTTCAATCCTCAGCCAGGGCGGGGACCCAAAGGGTGCAGCAGACCTCTCTTGCCTCCCCGCTGCTCCCCTCAGCAGTGGATTTCAGCAGATCTGCCTATTCCGTTCCCCACTCTGTCTCTGGGGAGTCCTCTCACTCCTACAACTCTGGCCTGTGCCCCAGCTCTTGTGTGCACAAATAAATAAATCTTAAAAAATAAAACACTGGTCACCTCACCACGGGGGAGGCCCATTACCAGATAGCACTGGCTCCTTCCTGTAATAGTCGGTGACATCGGTCTCGGACACAGAGGCCTATCTCCTCTGTCACTTCTCTTTTCTCTTTGTTCTTAAACCTGGCCTTAATGAGAGGAGACACACGCATTTCCCAAGGTGGAATGAATTAGCAGAGTTCACCCACCTCCAAGTTTTCTTTCCCTCTCCTGCAAAGGAAGGCAATTTCCATCTGGTTTCTGCATGGTTCCCACCTTCTCCATATCCGGGGTCCAGCTCAGCATCACCTTCTCAAAAGGCACTTTCCCTGGCCACCTGATCCCACTCAGTTGTCTTGCCTTCGCGGAGGTAACCCGCTCCTCGCTAGGGCGCATGCGCTGTGAAGGCAGCGACTTCAGCTGCTTCACTGCCCAGATTTCTTCCATTACTGCAGTGACAGGCACAAGAAAGCATTCAGAAAACCCTGTCTGTGAAAGGAAGGAGGGGAGGATGAGGAAAGAAAAGGAGGAAGTGAAGGGCCCTCCCTGGTGGCACAGTGGGTTAAGCAACACACTATGAAGCAAACTGCAGCCACTGCAGCACAAGTTCAACCCCTGCGACCGGCCAGGGAGGGGACCCACATTGCACAGCAGACCTCTCCCGCCTCGTCCACTGCTGCCCTCAGTGGTGTGTTTCAGTCCATCTGCCTGTTCTGCTCCCCACTCTGTCTCTGGTGAATCCTCTTACCGCCCTGGACTCTGGCCTGCACCCCAGCTCTTGTGTGCATAAATAAATAAATCTTTTAAAAAAAAAGGAGGAAGTGAGAGAAGGAGAAAAGAGGGAGAGACTCTCAGAGAGAAAAAGTTCAGTGGAGTGACCTGGACGAGGAAGGCAGCCAGGAAGCTGAGCACGTTCGGGGCAGGCCCTCCGGGGCCTGCTTATACTGGGCTCGTGGCAAGGCAGCTAGTGCAGCTCCTGCGCCTCTCCAGAGCCTGCATCACCAGAAGATGAGCACTTCAGACCACTTCGAGGAAGACTCACCTCTCAGATTCGCTGGGACGTGGCCGCTGTGGCCTATGGGACCTTTGAGAGCCACGTGTGATCCGGTCGGCAGAGCAGACCAGAGGGACGAAGAGACAGGGCCTCCGGCAGCGCAGGCTCTTCCCGGGGAAGAGAGAGACCAGAGCGGAGCCGGGAGGGAGGGTGGGAGCTCCGCTTAGCCTCGCGGGAAAGGCCGGAAGCATCTGCAGGGTCTGCACAGGCACTCGCTGATCTAGGAACATGAACTAAGCGCGGGGCTGACATCCAGGGGTGTTAAGTTTGATGGCACAGGTACAGCTGAAGCAAAAGAAACTTCAAAACACGTTTAAAAAACCTGCAGGCGTGTGCTCTGGATTCAGAGCTTAAATCGCAAGATTCGAATCCGCATGTGGACACGCGCCCCCTGCCCGGCACAGCCGTGCTCGCCCGAGCACCCTGACCTCTGGCGTCACTCTCTTCCCCAAAAGCGCCCTCCTTGCTGCTGGCGGGGCAATCCCTCAGTACCCGCACATCGCACAGAACTATTTCTAAACCGCAGAGTCCTGGGAGACAATCCCCTCTGAGAAGAGAGACCGTCCTGGGCTCGCCCGGAGTCCGGCCTGTGTCTGGTAGATCCGTCGCCTTCAGGCAGCTGGGGCCGGCTTCCCTCCTGTTTGCACGCGAAGCACCTGCCGCCCCCATTCAGCTGCCCACCCAGGAGGGCGCCGATTCTCTGCCACCTGGAGCGGGGTGGGCGGGCGGCTGTGTGGCCCCAGCCGGCCGGAGGGGCGTCCAGCTCCGCTGTGTCAGCCAGAAGTGGTGGTCACGTGACAGCACGCAGGCCGCCCCCGGGGCCTCACACAGCAGGAGCGTGTGTCCAGCCTGGGGGCGGCTCTGCTGTCCCGTCGCTCACAGTCAAGGCTCTGGAGGCTCTGGCGACCCTGAGCAGGGCCGCTTCAAAGGCTGGTACCCCCCAGCCACCCCTCCATTAGCACTGTGCTAAGACAGCCAGGGAGTGGCCTCAGCCCCTAAACACTGCGGCTGACGCGCACGCCATCCGGGAGATGGCCGTCACATGGACAGCCTGCCCGGATTGCTGTTTGGGGCACAGTGTCGCTGCTTCAGTAAGACACACGGTGTCCTGTGAACTGCAGTTCTAAGTAATGATGTTTGTCTCAGAGGCCTCAGCAACCCCTGAAGCCTCAAGGTCATTGGTGAACTCACACCCCAGCTCTCCCCAAGCTTCTCCTTTGCCTCACGCTCCTCATCTCAGCAAACGGCACCACAGCCAGAAACACAGAGAGCATCCTTGTTCACGCCACCTTTTCCTTAGTGTAACCACAATGGCCAAATGCTATTGTTGATCGGGAACCGTTCTTCAAAGCTGGTCTTTGTTTACTTGCTAGGAGACTAGCTCCATCGGCTCTCACCTGGCCCACTGCACACCCACCTTCCACGCCCAGCCCTTTCTCAGTAACAGGAAGCCGCATCACGTACCAGTTCCCTCCCACCCGCTGAGGGCCCTCCCGGAGGGCCGTGTTTCTACAGCACAGGTGTGGGGAGAAGACATGCGGCTACCTGAGGATGGAGCAGGATAGACTCAGACGTGGAGGACGGTATCTCCAGCTGCTTCCACTGGCCGCATCTGAGTCGCCAGCCCAGGCTCGGGGAGGGACTGGGCAGCGTCAGTCTCACCCTCAGCAGAAGGAGCTCCAGATCACCAGCTGAGAGGGAAGACCCATGTCTTCTAGAGAGGACTCAGGGAATATCTTTTTCTTCCTGGTGGATACACAGGTCCTGATAAAGTCTGTGTTGTCTTTTTTTTTCAAATGTTGCTATCTATTTTTTTTTCAAGATTTTTATTTATAATGCACACAAGAGAGGGGTACAGGCCAGAGGCACGGGGGTGAGAGGATTCACCAGAGACAGAGTGGGGAGCATAACAGGCAGACTGGCTGAAAGCCACTGATGAGGGGAGCAGCAGATGAGGGAGGAGAGGTCCACCATGCCATGTGGGTCTGTCCCCTCCCGGGCTGGGGATCGAACTCACGCTGCAGTAGCTGCAGAAGCCCCACAGTGCAGTGCTCAACCCCTTGCGCCACCAGGGAGGCCCTGTGTTGCCTTTTAACAAAGAAGGAACCCATAATCATCTAATGGGGTGGGGTGATATGGATTTTGGGTGTAAGTCAGCGTCTGCCATCGAGGAATTCCGTGCTTGCCGTGAGCGTGCTGCTGTATCTCCTTTGCAACACAACAATGCATCGTGTTATCAATTTTCTGTTCTGACAAACAGGATCAGTGGGAGACAAAGAGGGACAAAGCAGAGATCCCCGCTCTCCTGAAAGACCTGCAGAAGCAGAGGTGGCAGCTAGAAATTAGATGACAAACACAAAACACAGGGCAGTTCTATTACTTAGCAGTGCTACTTACTCTGAGGTCAACATGGAAAGTGATGCTAAATGACTTGCAAACGAAGCATGCGTGCCTGGTATCGTAGGTGGCATCAAGGGGTCATTTCTGTAAGGGATGAGCAACAGACCAGCTGATGTGATGAGGCTTGTCCTGAGCTCTGATGGAAGAGGGCAGTGGGAAATGGGTGGGCTAAAAGGGTCAAAAGGGCTATTTTCATCGATGAGATGAGCAACGGGTGAACTGGTGAAGGGAGATCTCTATGTTCCATGCATGAAAAGAAGCAGTGATCATAAAAGTTATAAATGTTTTTCTATATGATATGCAAAGATACTGTTCCACACCCTACCTACCCAACATGTAGGGGAAAAAGTAAAATAAAAAGCAAAATCTCTTCCAGAGAGCAACAAACAGCTTTCAAATGGGTCCTATGTTGGGGGCGAGACGGTTAGTCTCTGAGGTTCTTCTCCATCGTAACCTGAGCGTCGTATCTGGGCTCAGACACAACCTCCCGACACTGGGGCCGAGCTTCCCACGCGGACGTTTGAGCCAGTCCAACCTCTGCCCCTGAGAGATGAAGTGACCTCGGCTGTTCTTCGTAGCAAAGGGAGTGGTCCGCAGCCAGGCTCAGGGCATGAAGCTTCTTGCCCTTGACCTGCGCTGCCCTAGAGGCTGACACGGGCAGAGAACCGTCACCCCGTACAGTCTGGGCTGTGGCAGCTAGACATGACTTCACATGGGTGTCTCCACCTTGTCTGGAGGCGCCCGAGGCCAGGTGTGTGTGCCTGGCTGAGGACAGCCCATCTCAGGGGGCATCACGACGGCCTCCTGGTCACCATCTGAAGCCTGACCTGGAGGATCGTGCAATAGAAGAAGTATGTCAAGTCACACAGGACTGAGGAATATCTGGAACTTAACATGTATTTCCATCCTAGTCTCTTTTTCAATTTCCAAGTGTGAATTATAAATTAAGGTGGAGTGTGACTCTCAACATTCAAACACTGAAATTTGTTTTCCAAAAAACAGCTGATGATGAAAGTTTTGGGGGTGACAACGGACCCTGTAGGCCACAGGAATGCACCCTGATCCTGAGTCTCACGCGGGACGATTCCGAGCAACTCGGGCCAATGACCTCGCCAGCCAAGAAGTGAGCAGGCACGTTCGGACCTGTGTACCCAGCCCCACTTGTTGGTGGGCCGTGGCCTTGCCTGGAGGATTGCCTGTGAATCTTGGGGGCCACACCCAAGCTTAGCAGGGGAGTATCGTGATGAATCAGTGGCACTTTCCAGGCCACGGGGAGACGTGATGAAGGAGGGCATGGCGGCCAAGATTTAGTTAGTCCTCATCCTGGACAACTCAATGAATGTGACTTCCCAAGCGCAGCCATGTTCCTTGGGACCGGTGGCCTCACAGCTCCGTGGGCACAGTCACCCCCACCCTCTGTGAGCCCCAGGGTGGCAGCCCCTTCTGCTGGGTTTATGCCTATGGAAATGGTCAGGGAGGTGAGGCTGAAAATCAAAATCAGGGCAAATGGTTATTGTTGCAATATTTAATCATTCACAGCTCTCAATTGTCAAGCCCCAGTTACACTAAATTCTTTTGGGGCTCTCTCCCTGACACCCCAACAAGGCTCCCTTTCTTTGTTCTTAGCATCCGTAATTCTAGATGAGGATCTCTTCATGGCACAGTTGAAGGAATGATCTTTCAAAAATAGTTCCCATGTCAGTACACATGGCCAACAGGCACATGGGAAAATGCTCAGCATCCCTCATAATGAGGGAAATGCAAATTAAAACCACAATGAGGTACCACCTTACACCGGTAAGAATGACACATATTAAAAAACCAACAACAATAAATGTTGGCGAGGATGTGGAGAGAAAGGAACCCTAGTACGCTGCTGGTGAGGATGCAAGTTAATACAACCACTCTGGAAGGCCGTATGAAGGTTCCTCGGTCCACTAGAGATGGAACTACCATAAGACCCAGCAATCCCACTCCTAGGGATCTACCCCAAGGACACAAAAACACCAATCCAAAAGAGCACCTGTACCCCGATGTTTATCACAGCACTATTTGTAATTGTTAAGACCTGGAAACAACCCAGATGCCCAAAAGTAGAGGAATGGATCAAGAAGATGTAGCCCATATACACAATGGAATACTATTCAGCAATCAAAAATGATAAACTAGGGCCATTTATAGAAACATGGATGGAGCTAGAGGGAGTTATACTCAGTGAAATAAGTCAGAAGGCAAGAGAAAAATATCGGATGGCTTCACTATACTTATAGGAGGAATGTGAAAGAACAACAACAACAAAAAATAAAAAAGAAGAGAAAGCTCAAGGAAATGGGCAATTACAACCAAAACAAACAAACAAAAAAGAACCCAACAAGACCAAAAGGTCAAAGATAAATCAAAGGAACGATGGGAGGGGGAGGGAAGGGAGGACAAAGACGGGGATGAGGGCAGAAGGAGCACAAGGGACGAGGTGATGGTGCACGGGTGGAATGGTGGCGGGAACTCCCTGGGGACTACAAATGATGTCGAATATAATGAAATAAGTCTAATTTAAAAATTAAATTAAATTTTAAAAGATGAGGCAGAATATAAAGACTAGCTGACACTAATAAAACTAGCTGACACTAATATATATGCATGTATATGGATATGCATGTGTGCATATACGTGCATGTATAAGCATGTGTTAATGCATATATATTTCTTTGACTCTGTGATTAGTTTCAGTAGTTGACACTGATCAAAAAACATGTATGAAGACGAAGAGGGCTCATAGACTCTCTCTACTGATAAGAGCCTGCCCGGGAAACTGAATTCCACGTCGACATTGGACGTCATAGGGCCCCTTGGAAGGACACAGAGACTCAAATTGCAGAGACTTGCAGAGAGTCACACTCACAACCACAGTGAGCAGAAGAGGGCGGAACGGACAGACCCGTGGGCAGTCACATTCCACACAACGGCTGACCGTCCCCTAAGAAAGAGCAGGCCAACTTCTTATCACTCCCCAAAGCACGAGCTAAGGGGCCACATTTGGAATGATCCATATTGCGCAAAAAGTCTGTCCACTGGTTGACCGTGTCTCCAGCACATGGCTGTTCAACCCCAGGCTGAAAAGTCATCAGCTGAGGCGGCAGGTGTGCTGCGGGGCCTTCAAGCAGGACTTGAACTAGACACTCGTCAGTGTCAGCTCTGACTCGGGCAGCTGGGATTCTGTCTGGAAGGAGGCGCTGGGCCCTCAGGTAGGCCAGAACGTGGTGGGTATTCACGGGCCTCACGTTGGATGAGAGCGCTGAGCTGAGCCCACCCCACAGGGAGTAGGCTGCCAGGCTGGCGCCCTAACTGTGTCTGCCACTAACAAATACAGAAACAAAACTTCAGAGCCTCCTAGGTGGTAAACTAGCTTTATGTCACTGTGTAAGTTTCAAGTAAGGGTAATCCCTCACCCTAAACTTCCCATTGTAATTCGAAGACACAAGCTACAGATGTAATCACCTCGTACGCACATTTATGCCATAACTATTTCTTACCCGGTGCCTGCAACCATCTCAATTATCTGAAATGGTTTAATACCAGTCAAAAATCGGCTAGAGTTGGCAATAACAATAAAGCTAAAAAGGGTCCCAGCTACTTGATGACTCTCTGGAACCATTATGTCCCTCAGTATTCAAGTGAGACAGATAACAAGAGGACATTAAAATTCTAGCATCCTCAAACAACAGTGTGGTTATTGCTTATTAATTATACCAAAGAAGCGCGGCTAATTGGTTTAATAGGTGGCGTTATATGGCGGCAGCAGATCAGAGTGAGGCAGCAGGCTGTAGAGAAGTCTTTAAAGGAAAACTGACACTTCTACCCACCATCACCCCACACACCCAAGACAAACAGAAGCAAACCCAGGAGCCGGAGCACCTGGGTCACTCACTGCCCGTTCTTCTGAGTGCAGATCAGAGTCTGTGAAAGCTGAAAAACACTTTCACTGGGGTTAGTTTCCCCTTCAAAGAAAACTAAACAAGACTTGTTAGTTTTTTCTTAGCTCTCTTCTTCTCCCAAGGAGAGTAAGGTGAGAGGAACTCAAGGGTGCGAGAGAGATGTGTGAACGTCAAGTGTAACGATCATGAAAACTTATTTATGGATCGCAAGGTGAGTATAGCTTGAATTCAGAAGATGCTGCCCCGCTGTTTTCTGGACGCCCTTCTGGAAGGTGTGTCCCTCTCTTCATGCGTGAGTGGACACACTTCCCCCCAGAAGATGATTGCTTTATTTTTTTTCAATTATTCTTGATTATTCCATCCAAAGTGTTGAAAACTGCGTCTGGTAGTTGTTTTGATTGGCTATCCTTGATTTCTAATGCATCATTCCCATTATGTCAAGAGTCTGCCATTTCTACTTCTATAAATTGCCTGAGCTTTTATTAGCAATTACCCCATCAAGCTATTGTCTCCCACTAATGTAGACACTATTTCTATATTCTGGACATTGGTCAGTAGAAAACCCACTGAGATTACCTAGGTGCTGGGATAATCAGAGACAGACAGGAGCACGTTTCAGGGCAAATAATCACACGTGATTATGATAGACAAACAAACGGGAAGCGTCAAGATAATTGGAAATTGTTAAGAAGAAGCAAACTGGTGGAACTGTTAAACAGAAGGTCTGGAATTTTGGTGGGTTAGATTGATGGCTGGTTGGATACTACGGGAAAGGTCTAAGACACTGAACTTAAAGCAAAAAAGGAAATTACATGATCTGAAGAGTGTATCTACCTATATAGATAGATGCCAATACACACATACGTGTATATGTACACCTAAATAAGTGTATATTTGATATGTTATATATTTATATCATGCGTGCAGGACAACACCAAGCAGCCTAAAATACCTGTGCTTAGAATTCCAGGAGAGGAGAGAGAATTGGAAATCTAGTTAAGCTGTAGTTTTGAAACTTGTATCTGCTGTCACCCCCCTGATATAGGAGGGTGGTGCGAGGAACAGATTTCTCCATCCCAGGCCTCCTCCCTCGCGGTAACCTGTGCTCCCCCGACCCCGGCACAGCCCTGCGAGGTGCCCCGCGCAGCATCAGCAGCACCAGACAGTCTTTTCTTTAATCGCCTGTTTTTCTGGCCTGTGTCACCCGCACCTTGGATGATCAAAGACTACAACCTGGGGACCGGTGAGGTCATCGGTCTGGAGCCACGGGCACTGCTCGCGCCTCCCGTCTCGTCTGCGTCCCTCCCCATCACACGTGGAAATCGCAATCTGTCAGAGTTTCTCCGACGAGCTCGGCCCCCGGCCCAGCTCCCGTCTGAGACGCCAGCCCAGTAACCTGCCCCTCTGTGTCCTCACCGTGCAGGCAGGGCTAGGAGAGGCTGCACAGAGCAGCACTTTCAACTCTGCTGAAATTGCCAGCACCCTCACACGGAGGCCATGTCACCTTCTACGGGGTCTTTTCACTTCCAATCCCGCCACCATTAGCATCTTAATCCCCAGAGTGATCTTACTAGAAAAATGGCCTTTTCGCCTTCACACTCTCCAGTGACTTTCTGTTAGACTCTGAAACCTGAAGTTCTTTCTGTGCCCAGAAGCCCCATCAGGTCTAGCCCCTCCTGAGCGCCTGGCCTCAGCTGAAACACTCCCCCACCTTCCTGTGACCCTTGGGCCCCGGCTTCCTGCCTGTGCCTTCAACACTCCAAGGCAGGTCCTGAACCAGGGAGGTGGCCAACACCGATCCTCTCACCTGAGTGTCCTCCGTCCCGGCTCCTCGGTGCTCGGCTCTCTCGTTTCCCCAGGCATCAACTAAATGTCACCCTCACACAAACGACATCTTTGTCTGAAGCACACACAGGCACACACATCACATCCTTTTTATTTATTTATTTAGATTTGTTTACTTATGCAGACAAGAGCTGGGGCACAGGCCAGAGGTGTGGGGGTGAGAGGACCCACCGGAGACAAAGCAGGGAGCACAACAGGCAGATCCACTGAAACACACTGCTGAGGGGAGCAGCGGGGAGGCAGGAGAGGTCTGCTGCGCCATGTGGGTCCCCTCCCTGGCCGGGGATCGGACTCGTGCTGCAGTGACTGCAGATGCTTCATAGTGTGGTGCACCCTTTGCACCACCAGGGAGGCCTCTACTTCCTTTATAAAATGTAGCGTGGTTTGGGATTTTCATCTTCTCCCCCTAGAAGGTTGACAAGAACAGCAGTATGGTCTGTCTGTTCACTGCCGCATTCAGCCTGAACAGACACTCGATAAAGGTTTACAAAATGAATAAGCAAACGAGAGAACAAAGAAACTAGAAAGCTAAGTAGCCTTCTGACCTCAGCAGCTTATGACGAGAGCTGGGAGATCCAAGTACGGTGTTTGAGCTCAGTTCCCTGGGCATCAGGGAGCCTCAGTTCCAGGGGTGCTACCGTGATGATGCCGTTGCATTATCGGGCATAAAGACACATAGTCTGTTCTTTCTAAGGGTTGAGGTAGGAAAGAGTTAAATTAGGACAGATTGGTTCTTAAGAAAGAAGCACAAAACAGTGAGAAAATATGATGAAATAGAGTTCCCTCTTAGAGGAGGAGTCAGTATGTTACTACGTGACCTTGAGAAGCTCTTTCCATTTTTTCCCTGCTGAAAATGGATTTTGTAAAGCTTTGTTTAAAGTCGCTTGCAGGGCCTCCCTGGTAGTGCGAGGGGTTGAGTGCTGCACTGTGGGGCTTCTACAACCGCTGCATGCGAGTAAAATTCCCAGCTGAGGAGGGACCCCCAGGGCGCAGCAGACCTCGCCTGCCTCCCCACTGCTCCCTCAGCAGTGGATTTCAGTCCATCTGCCTGTTCTGCTCCCCACTCTGAATCTGGTGAATGCTCTCACCCCCACATCTCTGGCCTGTACCCCACTTCTTATATGCATAAATAATAAATCTTAAAAAAATAATATCTTTCATTTTTCCTCTCCAACACTCTACAGCCACAAAAGACTGGGAACCAATGCACGTACATACACACATCCAGCGTTGTGACAACAGGGTTACGTGAACACGCTGTCACACGGCGGGGTGTCTAACTAGGACCTCACTGAGGTGGGGGGTAGATTATTTTATATAAGCTTCAAAACTAGCAGAAAAATAGTAACTTAAGATATCTGCTCATTTGCATCCAGAACATTTCACTTTACAAACCCAACATAGCTAACTGAATTCTCGCTGAAAACCAAGAAACATGCATTATTAGCATTTCCAACATACAGACACCAGGCGCGCCATGTAACCTTGCCAAGGTCACAGCTGAGAATGAAGACGAAGGTATTACTCTAAAACATTTTTTTCTAACTTCTCGTTTAATATTTTCTCCACTTCCTCGCAGCAGCCCTGCCAATATTTGACAATAATTAACATTCCCCTCGCCGCCTCTGCTCCAGAGTAAAGCTCCTGCTTGATGTTCAGAAGCAACGTGATGGATGTGAGCAGAGTCCCAAGCAAAGACTAGCAGAGGCCTCTTTGCTCAGGTCCTGCCTCAGGCTTGGAGTCTAGTTTGGGGCTAGATGCCGAGTATAATCTGAGAGCAGCGGTGACTGGCATAGAGGGTGGAGATAGTCATATGCGGCATGGAAGTCTGAAGCTATTCCATCTATAGCAGAAAAAGTGCCATTTGCCTTCAAGCATGTGAACAATTTTAGAACGTTCTAGATATTTTGAATAGCTCTAGATGGTTAAATTAGGATGAATGATGCATCTCAGAGGCAAATGAATTTCTGTCCAATATCTCACTGTATCCTGAAACTTTCCAGTGGATAAACACACGAATCAGTGAGCCACAACTTTGCGAATGGAAATGCAGGTGCTGCAGAGCATAGTCTGAGCACCTACCCTCCAGCCTTGGCATAAGAGCTGTTCACGGCCCATGTGTCTGCCTGCTCCTCTGCACCTGGGAGCCACGGATGCTCCAGCGCAAGGACAGGCTGGAGAGCAATGGCAGAAGCAGCGAGGCCAGCTCAAGTTCGTTCCCTTGGTGCAGGTGAAGTGTGAGGGACCCTGGAAAGAGAGACACGGACGCCGCATCAGACGCACCCCTCGTGTGCAGGAAATAGAGACGAGACAGGCAGCAGAATTCAACCTGACTTTTGAAGATAAACTTGAACTCGTGCAGGGAGAAATGAACCATGTGCTTACGAATTTCTTAACAGCACGGAGTATATCCTGTACTCACTTTTATGCACCCGCCCCAGCTCTAATAGGTGCCACCAGCCCAGCAGCCTCCAGTCCGTCACCTGAAAACCGCCACCGACACCCCGACACCACAGTCATTTGTGGCATATTTTAGAAACGTGCCAGGCATTTAGGTAAGTCGTCTCCGGATTCATTTTAATTTAATTGTATCGATGAATGTGGAGGCTAATTGCTTGGGATTGATTTCTATTGATTTGTGTCTAATTGAATTCAATTAAGTCCCAGTGATCTGCATTGAACAAATTAAATTGCAGCAACTAATTGGATTGAAGGTGTTCTCAGAGGTCCAGCGCAAGCACGGGACGAGCCACTTGACACGCGTGGCTGGCTCAGTAGAGGCTCCGGGAGCGGCAGTACTCGGAAAACGGTTAAAGCGACGCGCCTGTCCCGTGGTGGAGAACACGCTGTCTATAAGCATGAGCGACGCAGGCCTCGCCGTGCCCTCGACTCCCGCTCCGCAGTCCGCGGGGTGCAGGAGTGCCCCCAGTGCTGCTCCCCGGTGGGTCTGGTCGTAATTGCAGGAAACGGGGCTCTTCTGGGAAAGAGAAAGTGAAGAAGGCCCTTCGTCAGCCTACGACCCTCCGGTCTCCTTGTTCTCTGACGCCCAGAAGGAGGCGGCGGCACCAGCGCATCCTGCTGTCTCTGCCGGCCCCTCGGCAGGGCCGGTCCCTTCCCCACGCCCTCTGCAGGCACTGGGGGCGGCCTCTGAGCCCAGGCCTGGCCTGTGAGGAATCTCGGGGGCTTCTCTGTGGACACTGCCACGGGCACCGACACCGGACCACCGGCTCTCCACGTGCGACCGGACATGCACCCTCGTTACCATCCCTGCTACCACCACCAGGAGCAAAACTTAAGGGTGAGTCTGGCTGCGGCCAACGCCAGCACGTCCCCCCCAAGCTCATCTGTCGAAGCGCTAACCCCAAGATGGTGTTCGGGGGTGGGCCTCTGAAGCTCGCTGGGGTGCGATGAGGAGATGAGGGTGGGGCCCACCTGAGAGAGTGACCTAATAGAGAGACAGGAGACTCCCTCTCTCCCGGGGGGCCTCGGCCAGGGGATCCCGCAAACCGGGAAGAGGGTCTCCCCTAGCCGGCACGACGGGCACCCCTGCCTCCCGGACCCTGAGAACCTGCCTGGGCCTTGGGCCACCCAGCCAACCCGCCCAGCCGGCAGCGCATTGATGAAGAAACGTTTCCCGCGCTTCTCCCGAACGGAGGTCCTGGATCACTTCTTGTGGGTCTCCGAGTGCTCCCTGGCTCCTCTGAGGAGCTTTCTGTCAGCCCCACCAGCACCTCGGCCTGGGCTCGCCCTCCTTGGGCGCACCTGCTTCCGGTACATCAGTCCTTCTCACCGGCTGTTTTCTGGGAACCCAGGCAAAGTCGATGGGGTTGTCTTCAGTTTACAGACAGAACATTTGACGTTTATACAGATGATAATGAGCAGACCCCATCGCGTGAACGTCATCGAACCAGAATCCCCGTGAAGATCCCCCTGGCTACGGGCCTGGGGGGAGGAGCCAGCAGCGCGGCCCACCGGGCTCGACCCCGAGCTGGCCGTCCAGGCTCCTGTGGTGCCCGGCTTCGCTCCCGCAGCTCCCTGGGCTGGGCTGACACGCAGCCACCAGCTGATGGAGCCCCTGATGCAATCCGGAGAGACTCGGGGACTTCAGACGCCGCATGTGAGAATCTCTGGTGCTAGACCAAGGGACTGGTGTGTGAAGAAGGAGCCCGGGCGACTCTGTCCACCATCCCTGTGGACTCCTCGAAGCTCGGCCGTCTCCAGCTGGCTGGAGGCTCTGTGCCCCTGCAGCACTCAGTTTCCAGCACGCTTTGCTTTGTCCCTGGTAGCCCCAAGGCCCTCGGGACAGTTCCCTAATTTGCATCCACGTTGATGTAATACAGGCCCCGGGTGACTGTGAGGAGGAAGGGGCAGGGCCGGGGGAGGCTGAGCCAGCAGCAGGGAAAACAAGGGTGATTACTGGTGCGCAGCTACCCAAACTGCCTTCCCATTCTTGCCAGAACTGGCTTGAGAGCTAATGGATCCCTCTCTGGGCGCTTTCCTAAAAATGTTATCAGTGACAGCCATTTAGAAAGACAGGGCTCCGACCGCCCTGCAGCCCTGATGTCCTGGCCTGCGGTCTCCTGCAGGCACAGCCGGCAGCAGGCCCCTGTCTGCAGCACAAAGGGCCCCGCGTTTTCATTTTGCGCTGGGCCCTATCAATGAAGCAGCCAGTGCTGGGTCAGCGATAAAGCCTGACCTCTTGGCAGGCCACAGGCAGGAGCCCATCCCGGGTCTCTGCAGAGTCTCAGCGATGCGGCCACAGACTTCACAACTTTTGAGAAAAATTGCAAAATCAGTATTTTTTTTTTTTTCAGATTTGTAGTAGAGTCTTTAGGGTTTTCTTTTAAAGATTTATTTATTCATGCACACAAGCACTGGGGTACAGGCCAGAGGTGTGGGGCGTGAGAGGATTCACCAGAAACGGAGTGGGGAGCAAAACAGGCAGATCCACTGAGGTACACTGCAGCGGGGAGCAGCGGGGAGCAGCGGGGAGACAGGAGAGTCTGCTGCGCCCTGTGGGTCCCTCCCTGGCCGGGGATCGAACTCGCACTGCTGTACCGCGAATGCTTCACAGTGCGGCGCTCACCCCGCTGCGCCACCAGGGAAGCCCCCCAGCCAGTATAATATTAAGACTTACCCCTCATGGCACCTTGGATCGCAAACCTGACTGACTGACACAGGAACCTCAGGAGGTCCTGGGCAAGCGTCTGAACCCTTGGAGGGTGCGCCCCTTTAGGATCCCGTGAACTAGGTGCTTTGACTCTGCTCCCCCCCACACACTGCAAGCTCCCGGAGGGTGGAAACCACGTGGTATGACCCCCGTCGCTGCGGCCCCTGGCACGGAGGGGCCCCTAGAACACAGTCCTGAATATTTCTTTGTCCGAACTGGATACTTTTGCAAGACTTTCTGGAGAACGCTGCAGAAAGCAGCACGCTTTCCTCAAAGACATGGTGATGGCAGTTTTCCCCTCTTCCATTTTTCAGTTTAGCCTTCTGCTAGTGAAAACTGAAGGGCAAAGGAACCACAGGGCAGACAAAGCAAAATATTTTGAAAAGCTTTCGAGAAACCGTGATCCAAACGGTTTATCTAATGAAGACCCGCGGGCGGCATCGTGGGGCCCGGAAACCAGCTCTCGGGCTAACTCGGGAGGCGGCTCCTGTGCGAGCCGCAGGTCGGAAGTGCGTCCATCTGCTCAGCTCCCAGCCGCATCTGGGCACCTCCGTGCGCATCCTAGGATGGAAGACTCAGGGGAGATTGGAGAGCATCTGCCCCACAGCCGCACCCGCGCTCAGGAAACTCGATCTAGCAGAGACTCGAGGACGTGCGAGCACCACAGCCGTCTCAGTCCGAGCTGGCACCCGGGGCCTTCACCCTGGGGTCACCGTGGCGCGGAGGGGAGCCCATCTGCTGAGATGCCAGGGCGAGCCTTCAGATTCACCCTAAATGGGGGCTCCAGCGCTTCCACCTCCATGGTCACCTCCTCGTCTGTTTGACCTCTTGGTGTCCCTGCAGTGGAGCGCAAAGCTAATCTATTGCCAGAGCTTTAGAAACCTCCAGAAGTTGAGAACTCTTCCACTGAAAATCCAGTAACCTTGACTCTGGTAGAGAACTGTCAGGCGGCAGCTGCACCTCGATATGTAATAGTGGCCTGGGCTCACCCTACCGGGCGGGAAGCTGTGCCTTCAGAGGCAGACCTGGCACGGACCAATGAGGTGGAGCCCTCACTTGTGTGGCTTCCCAATTCCGTTTCCTTGGAAACTCCACCCTCTTGGAAGCTCAGACCAAAAATTCTGGGGTCATCATTGATCCCATGTATCCCCAGCACCAGCACTTCCTGTCCACCCCAGCTTGAGCTGAACTCCCCGAGCTGTCCTGTCTGCAGAGCCAGCCACTGCCCTGAGAATTCAGCAGTTCCTCGCTGGGTTTCCTGCTTGGGCATTTGCCTCCTTGTATGCTATCCTGCACCCCCAGCACCCAGAATGTTCCTTCTTGACTGAAGTTCAGAGCATGTGGCTACTATGCTCCAGACCTTCTACATACACTCTTGACTTAGAATTAAAGTTGAAGCCATTCTTACGGGCCCAGCTGCTACATGGGCAGCTCCCTCACCCTCCCACCTCATGTCCTGCACACGCAGGCCCCTCATTCCGCCCTGGCCGTCTTTGGCTTCTGATAAGGCTCTCCGCCTCTCAGCTTCGCCCTCCAGCCCTTGGCGAATGCTCCCGCCCCTGCCCGCCCCACCCTGGCACATACATGCATCCTCCTCTCCATGCCTGTGGTCTCTGCTGGCATTTCAGAAAGCCTCTCTGCGTCACCTCCTCTACCACACGCTGCGCTGGCTGCTGGCGGCTGACACCCACCCACTGGGCAAAACAAAATGGCGGTGTTGAGCGACTTGACCTGCACCAGGCAGCAGAAGAGCAGTGGTGTGGTTCTCTCCCAACCCCGAACAACTCTCTGAGGGGGGACTTCTCTGCGCTGTTTGCTTGCTTTTGGCCCCCTTTTTACTACGTATTCTGCATCCTATGACCTTGTACAGAGGCGAGAGGAACAGAGGCTGCAAGCAATTTTGATAAAGAAAAGATAATGTGTGTGGAAGTCGGAGCGTGCCCTGTCCATGTAAGAGGCCTTGGCCAGCACAGTGCCATGCTGCTTCCTGCCGCCTCCAGTGGGCACAGTGGAGTCTCCTCAGCTCGCTTTCCCAGGGCTTTCTGTGCCTTTTGAGTCCGGACCTTTCTTTGTTCTCTGCCTGTGCCCAAACAGCCAGCTCTCAGGAATGGGAGATAACCATTCCTTGGTGTGCACTTGTCGGTAGGACACCTGACTTTCACAGCTATAAAGGGGTCACACACTCCCCAGTTCTATGTGAAATAACACTGTCTGCTGGTGAAGGGCTTCCTTGTCTTTTTTTTTTGTAGTTTAATCTTTAAATATATAAATAGCATATATATACACACACATACATATATACACACAATGGAACACATATACAGTGGAATATTATACATACATGGAATATCATACTGTATTGAAAAAGAAGGAAATCATGCCATTTGGCTGCAGCGTAGGTAAATCTTGAGGCTAGTATGGAAGTAAGATAAGGCAGATGCAGAAAGACAAACACTACATGCCTCCAGTTAAAGAGGGTCTGAAACCCTGCACTCACAGAAGCAGAGACCAGAGTGGCGGTTGTCAGGGCTAGGAGGGAGCAGTGGGGAGTCACTAATCAACAGGCACAAAGTTTCAAAGAAGCAAATCAGTAAGCTCCAGAGCTCTGCCTTCCATCACGGTGCCTGTCAGTGCAGGAACTGTAGTGTGTACTATAAAGCGTGCTCAGAGGATGGACTCTGTGGAAGTGCCCTGTGCACACGCACTCACACACACGCCCACACGCACACACGCACGCAGGCAAGGGGAACATTCTGCAGGTGGTGGATATGCTAGTGCCTTGATGGCAGACATAGAATCGCAGCTCCGCATGTGTCCAAACTCATGCAGATGTACACTTCGAATCAGTGCACGCTTTGTCTATCAAAGATGCCCCAGTGAAAATGCATAAAAAAAGGGATGAATCAGGTAGATGGAGTAGTATGGGAGCTGGACTTCTGTGTTCATACTTTATGGCAACCTATAATTTGAACAATGTAAATACCTGACATTTTCATTAGAAAAGCTGAGCAAAAAGAGATCTGACTCCTCTAAAACAGAGAACTTATTATGAGTTATTATTTTTTTTATATAACACCAAAAATTAGGACTTTGCACTTAGGTAAATGCAGAGCGAAGGGGTCTGTTTATATCAACATATAAAATAACTTTGCATGCGATGATTCAGACCAGAATGCATGATTTCATGAAACAAGCAGGGTGTGAGTATCTGCTGAGTACCACGGCTTCCCTGGCCGGCTCCACCTGTGTGGGCCGTGTAGGGCCCTCTCCTTCCTGTTCCTAAGGGGGTGCTCTGTCTCCCGTAGCGCTGGCCGAGTGTGGGTTCACCCAGGTAACAGTATAGTCACAGCCCACCCCAATAATAAGGTGCAAAAACGTTTAAACAAAATTTGAGCCTGTGATTCTACTAAAGCTAAAGAATTTCAACCTAGGTCTCCATCCCTTTGAAACTTGCATTTATTCAACATTCACTCAACAAAATGACACGAGCATCTGAAATCTCCCTGCCTCAACGAGAGTACAGGTTGTCCTGCCTGGGAGAGGGTGCATCACTCAGAAGGACCGAGAGTTCTTGCTGAGGTTGTGCCACTTGGCAAAAATTTGACTTCAAACATAGGTCAAGTTGACTTCAAACATAGGTCAAGTTGAGAGGTCACCCATCTGAGAAACACCGAGAGGCAGAGAAATTCTTTATCAAAGAGAAAAATCCCTCCCCATATTCTGTCCCATGCTTTCTCTCTCCTCTCTCTTCCCCACTCTTCCTCCTCCTTCAACTCTTCCTCTTCCTCCTTCCACACCAGACCCACAACTCACACGTGCACACATAGGCAGACACACACATGCAGACACACAGAGATACACATGTCCTTCTGTTCCATACAGACACACACATGCAGACACACAGAGATACACATGTCCTTCTGTTCCATACAGACACACACATGCAGACACACAGAGATA